>OY292522.1:13281593-13825481 GCA_958496365.1 Subacronicta megacephala | reverse complement strand
GGGACAATGTAATGGGAAAACGCATTCACGTGCAGTGTTTTTGTTCCACCGCCACGCGCCCGTGTGCGGCGGTGTGTGCTTCGCTTTACATAATTATATTGCCTGTAGCTGTTCATACTATAGATGTCTTATAAATTACGCTAATGTTTCTCTTTTAAAATAATCTGAATATAGAATACGCACAACAAGCGCAAATTAATTCTTGAATACTAATTTTACATGAATAAAGAATTAATACCTAATAATGTTTTTTGACTGCCTCACTAGTCGGTCCTAAGCGCGACTGCTACGCTTAAGGGTCCTCAGTTCGATCCCCAGGTCGCGCAGTGTTACTGGGTTTTTATATGAAATTCTCACTAGCAGCTCGGAGTCTGGATTTGTGTCCGGTTAAGGGCAATAGGCTCGTCCCCTATACATGGGACTTAAACATACCGGCGAAGTGTAGGTGTACATTAGTACACCTCTGCTAACCGGAGAATACAGGCGTGATCGTATGTTATGTTATGTAAAACCTATGAATCTAATTGAAGCTTTATTGTTCTCAGCATAACGGCAACCCTAACTACCCGGACGCGGACGGGCACACGTGCGTGTTCTACGCGCGAGCGGCGGCCAATCACCTGTCGGGCATCCCGACGCAGTACCCCACCAACCTGCAGATAACGTGTCCCCTGCACGCTGCACACACGTCAACCCCCAGCTCCGCAACCAACTCCACTAGCTCCACTTCCAGCTCTCTCAAGAACCCAGAACCGGAATGTAATTGCATCATCTTCGAGCTGCTCAACGCTCAGAGCGCGAGCAAGGCGCTCGTGGAACTGCTAATCGGGTTACAGAACAACCAGTACATGAATGGTTATGATCATAATGGGAGTTTCGCGCACAACACTCTCGGTCGGCCATCTTTAGGCCCGAATTTGTCGCTCACGAATGGCAAGTGCGGCAGTGTAGTGTAATTTTTTTACAGTTCTAATTGTCGGTTTTGAATCAATGTTGATATTGTGACTGAACGTTATTACCGTTTAGGTATATTTATACTTAATGTGGTCGTGTGTCGCAGTTTTGTAAGCTCAAGATATACCTTCTATCTATAAATATAGGAAAAATAACAAGCTTACAGAATTCGATTTATCCAGTGATATTCAAAATACTTTGACGTTTTCTACTTATTTTATTTTTTTTTGTAGCAAAACTGATGAATATCCTATAATATTATAAATATTAGTTTGTAAATTCTAGCCATGAAGGAGGCATTTAGTTGGTTTTACAATTGCTTAAAACTCAATATTTTATTAAAATATTGAAGTTGACATCTGATACAATGACAGCTTAGTCAAATAATAATATAATTTCAAATATCCTCAAAATATTGCTCTTTTCAAGTTTTTACAAAACTGCGGTGCACGCATTTTTTTGTATAATTCATATAGTGTATTAATATGTAAAACATATTACATATTACTCACGACTGACGGTACATTTGACGTTATCTCTGTTATCTAGAAAAAAAAAGAAAATTTCGCAAAATTAGTTAATTACGTGTCTGTCAATTTGAGCGTTAATTAAATTAGACAAATTATTAGAGTTAACAAATTGGATAAATTTTAAGTATCCTCACGCTGAGTTCTCTCTGAGCTAAGCAGGGATACTAGGCTCAGAACACTTATTGGTGCAATGAATGCTATGTTTGTTGAAAACGATGATGATAGTAATGTTTAAATGTACCTCCTTATATAAACACTTCCGATGCAGCTATACAAAGTGGGATTGTGACATGCGCGTCACGAAAAAAAATTGACGTCTTATATCTCTAACCACGATAATGATGAGTCACGAGATAAAGCGACGACATAATTATGTCAAACTTTTGTTTTAACACGAATAAGTGTTCTAGGTCTCAGTCATTTTTCATTACGTATTACAATTTAACATATCCGGTGTTGATAGTTCAAATTTTTTAAATACATTTTTTTCTAGTGACGTAGTGTAGGTACCAATTGCATTTTAGAACCCCTTCGTTTACTAAATAAATCTACACGCGATGTATCTTAAAAATATTTTTCACAAACGTCGATATATACACATTCTATCTCGTGATTGTTAATTTGTTGATTAAAATGTGAACATTATGTCAATGACGTTAAGGTATTCGTGAGATGGAATGTCGATACATTTCATTTCAACTGCAAAAGCTGTCTATATTAGAATATACTACTGTATACCCTTATTTTCGTAACGATACGAATGTTAATGTTTATTGTAACATTGGTTATGATCGCGGTGTCAATACCGCTATAGTGTGCTACCGAATAAATAATATAATAAATAAATAACCAATATGCTAACAGGCATACGTAATTATTATAGAAGAACTAGTCTGCGTGACGTTGCGGAGTTAGTACCAAATAAGTACCGATTTTGACCGGACACTAAACGGATTTTGCAAAATCCGATCTACATATTTGTAATACCTGGATCTATAGATCTCACGTTAATACGTATTTAAAGATTTTGCGGAACCGGTTTATAACAGGTATACTCTTAATTTTATTTTTTAGCAGGGATCATTATAGATAAAGATATCTGTAAAACCTGTTTTGTTCTTGTAAATATTTGGAGTGGAGTAACAATCTGTCTTTTGAGGCTTCAAGTCGAATGTTTTACATAATAATAATGGAATTATTACAGAATAAAGGTGCCATTATTGTTGTAATAATAAGCGCATTGTCATCTTGGAACCCAAGTCAGTAAGTTTACCGGCTAATTCAAACGGGAACACAATAATCTTAGCACATTATTGTTTGGCAACAGAATATTTGGCAATGAGGCTACCACGTTTTAAATTAAATAATAAATATAAGAGCAGTGATAGCCTAGTGATTATGAACATTGGACTAAGTCGTAGTTCTCAAGTTCTAAGCACACACCTCTGACATTTTGGGTAAATCATATATAAACGGTGAATGAAAATATCGTGAGGAAACCTGCATGTTTGAGAGATTTTCTCGAACAGTGTATGAAGTCTGCCAACTCGCAGTAGGCTGGCTTGTTGGACTTTAGCCTATAGACTCGTGCCCAGCATAGAGGATAATGGATTGATAACTCTAATATAAAAGAGCCAAATCAGTAACAAGATTGCTTACTCGCAGCTCAGAATTATAGAACTACCTATCTATCTTCTTCATCAACCCATTTACATTGTCCCACTGCTAGGCACGAGTCTCCTCTCAGAACGAGAGGGAATAGGCTATAGTCCACCACGCTAGCCTACTGCGGGTTGGCAGGCTTCACAAAACGTCAAGAAAATCTCTCAGGCTTGCAGGTTTCCTCACGATGTTTTCCTTCACCTTTTAAGCGCGTGATAATTAATTATTAATACGCACATGACTTTGAAAACTCGAGACATTTGACTTGGCAGTCCAATGGTCATATCACTAGGCTATCACTGCACTCTTCTACCATCTATACTTCTATGCTAATAGGTATTATAAAGAGGTAAAGTTTGTGAGTTAGAGGTGGTAGGGAGTAATCTCTGGATCTACTGAACCGATACTGAAAATTCTTTTACCAATAGAAAGCTACGTTATTTTTGAGTGTCATCGATTAATTATCACGCGCTTAAACGGTGAAGGAAAACATCGTGAGGAAACCTGCATGCCTGACAGATTTACTTGACGGCATGTGAAGTCTGCCAACCCGCAGTAGGCTAGCGTGGTGGACTATAGCCTAATCCCTTTCATTCTGAGAGGAGACCCGTGCCCAGCAGTGGGACAATGTAATGGGTTGATGATAACTATAAGGCTATAATATCACCCGACAATAAAAAAAATCGGTACTTATAAACCATGTTTCCACTGAAAGTCACAGTTTAGCATAGATGTTATACTAATCGTTTAGAAGCGAGATCTCAGCTCAATGCTATTTGTAGGGTTTAGGATAATTTAGTGATAACTTGTCATGCTTTACCCTAGAGCTTTTGGGTGTGGTGTCCGTGGTTCTTTAACTGTTCATACACACTTAAAATAGTATGTTAAAACAAAAGTATATTTGCAAGTGTATTTAAATCTTAATACGTGAAGAAAAAACTTTGTATCCCTTTTTGAGCACGGAGTGTGAGATTTGGCATAATACATTTTTATATAGAAGGTGCGAAAATATTGCCGTCGGAGTTCAACCACCGGGCGACCAATAGCTTAATTAATTATGTATATTTTGAATCAAGGCAGCTTTATGTAGTATTTGAAAATATGATTATTTTGATGAATACTATTATTCTTGGCTAGTTGTTATAAATTTGAAAAAACTTATTGGCGACCGGGTTAAAAATAAAAGCGGGTGCAAATACTGATTAAGAATGATAACATAATTTGACAACCATTAAATCGGATAGTTATTGAATCACGGACAATTAACATTCCAATTTGTAAAATATATAACACCCCAAAAGCTAAATAGTCGATGTGATATACCTACTTAAGGTCTCCCTTAATAAACCAAAATGTACTGATCCTTCTGTGCCTACTTTTAGGTAGTTATGCTTCTCGACTATAGGCCAGGAGCTGTTTAGATAAAAAATATTTTAAATGCATCACAAGCTCTTGGACTATTGTCATGTTTCCAATTTGTAAAGTACTTCATTGTAATAATTATCGCGTTTTTAGATTAATTAATCCTTTAGATGTTTGTGCTTTCAGTTCATTTAGATAACAATTGTAAAAGGACTCCGAATTATAACTTTGGCCTGAGGTTGGACTGATATTGCAAATTGTGTTTGGACTGTAAATCTTTGTGGGTTAAGTAGTAACTAAGTTAATCAATTAATCTGAGAGTTTAAGCTTACGTCAGTTTGTTGATGGGTAACCTTAACCCCACTCTTACTATGGGCCCGGCTTTTCATAAGTACACTTGTGACCAACGTAGTCGGGAAAAGTCTTTCGAACAACAAAATTTGTTATTTCAGTCCGACTCAGACCATGTATTTTCTTGGTTGAAAGAATTTAAAAATAACTTTTTTATGTTTGAAATTGTGGTACAGCCTAAATACAGACCGCGGCTTGGACAGTTGTTGAATTGGCTACAGTTAATCAGTACAGGGTAACTTGCAAATCATTTGAAAAAAAAAAATTGGAAATCTGACGAATCTTATGAATCGAATAAAAAAAACACTTACGTATATATTTCAAATGATTTTCAAGTCAGTGCGTCTAACCCTGTTCCACCGATCTTTATTAGACCCAAAAATTCGATTAGTTCCAGAGATTAAATCGACAATGATTAAGTAGTTTCACAGATGAAACCACCTAATTTTATTGTGTCGGCCAAACTCGTCACCGTCACTCGTCATCAAGCCGCGGTCTAGATTGTATATTTTGAACGTGACTATGAGAGAAAGAGAATATTCTTGGCTATCTCTAAGAGGGCTTTGTACAATTTAATCTAAAATTTAATATTACTCATATTATTATTCGTTTTACTTGTCTTGTAAATGTTACTTATATAGAAAATTAATTCAATTTAATTTAACAAAAAATATAAAGAAAATTACGTAAGTTCTGTTTGTACATTTAGCGATTACCGACGCAGTATTCGACAAATTTGTAAAAATATCACATTAGAATTTCTGGGCACTTTGTATAGTGTATTTTAACATTATTTTATTTAAGTCCTCTGTTGAAATTTTATTGATAATTTTAAATTATGTTATGTTGCGTTACTTGGATTCGCAAGTTTATTAAGATTTTTAAAGTTTTTTTTTGTAAATTCTTTTTAGAAGCCAAAGAGCTTAATTGTAAATATATCCTATTATGCAGCTATGCGTTTGTTGGCTGCGAATAATTCTTTCGTTATTGTAATTTTTAAGAGATCCGTTAACGTTTTTTCTTGTGGGAATAAAATGATAAGGACGTCATGTGATTTTTTATTGGTTCGCTTGTTCCCTGATAACTTTGAACGATAATTACCTACTCTAGGTTTAAGTACCTAGTTGGTACTACCTACTGTAGAAATGAAGAAGAACAACCCGATTCTACACCTATTCTGGCAACAACATTAGGATGGAAAACTAAGTAAAAAAAAATATATGTATGGGCGGGCAATATTAGATTGGAAAACTTTTAGTTGGTAGGTACTAGTGGATCCGACAGCACCCTGTCTGAAATCAATCGCAGCGCCACCTATCGATCCAATTGTGAAACCATTCAGGGAAAAACGCAACATCAAAATCTGTCGAGCAATTTTCGAGTTGGTGCGAGACTAACAAACTACAATCAATTTGATTAGAAGTAATTATAATTATAATACCTGCGTCGAGTTGAAGATAATGGCGCCATTAATATTTCAAAGGCTTTTCCGGTTTACCTCTAAAAGGGAGTAACATCTAGTACTTATACATTAGTATTTAATGTCCAATTTTACCCGATGTACCTACGCTTTTACAAGTAGAAATGAGATTACACGATTAGAAGGTCCATTGGGGATAACGCCTGTTGAATTACTTCATTTATCCCCGTAAGCTTAGGGATTTTCATGTAACGTAGGACTCCAGTGAATCCCCAAATCTACGAGGGGGATTTGGAAACATTGTTAACTGGTAATACATAGTGACCTAAAATAAAATAAATGTATTTCTCACGAATAGGTTATGGGTTTCGTTGGAAAAGTTATTAAATACGACGGGGTTTCGGGGTAAATCGGCACCGTGTATAGTTTTCCCCGAAGGTTAAGGCAGAGAAGGTTAACTACATTTCGCGGGTATTTTTAGGTCCCATGTTTGCATCTATTGCCATTAACCGGGCACAAATCCAGGCTCCGAGTTGCTACTGAGAATTTCATAGAAAAACCCAATAACACTGCTCGACCTAGAGATCGAACACAGGACCTCTAGCATAGCAGTCGCACTGTTTTGACATACTATCTAATTGTATTAAACAACTCTAGCAAAGTAGGTAAGTTTCCTTCGCAGAATAGAAGTTTCCGGTGCTTTTAAGTTAGATGCCGGAAGACATTTGATTGTGTTTGTGTGGACTGCGGGACGTCAGCTGCAGGTAACGGAGTTTGCGCTTTGCTTGGCGAATGCCGAGGAGATTCTAACAGATCTAGTTTACATTAAATTATACGATGCCTCTGTGGACTTTAAATTAAATGACTATTCCTTGGAAGATGTTTGATTTAAATATATAAAGGAAGTTAGAATAGGTATCGGTATTGTAGTAGTGAAAACTGAGCCGTTTTTATGATGGTACTCTAGAATAACTAATTCGCTTTAGCACCCTGGGGTTTTGGATTTTTGCCCTATTAATGGCAGTAGTCTCGTCTTAAAGATCCGGACTACTGGATGCTTCTGGGATTTTATAGAAAATCTCAATAACATAATGAAATGTACCCCAGAATTTAGCATTGACTACCTAATTGCGAACAGGATCGACGAAATTAGGCAATTTTAGTTTTTTTAGTCATCGCCTGCAATAGACACCTGCAACACCAAACGAGTTGCTGATTCGTTGACATGCCTCAAGAAACCCTACGGGCTGTGTAGACCATCATAGCCGAAACACACAAGGTGCTTTAAAACAGTTGGTCAGACAGTCAGACCCTAGGCGGTCCTACTACAAAAATCTTAAATAATTTGTAAATTTTGATATATTAATAATCCCATCACTGCCTCTGCACTGCCTCATTAGTCTAGTGGGCCTACGCGACTGCTACTCTCTAGAGTATGGGTCCTGGGGATCGAACCCAGGACCTCTAGGTCCTGGGTTCGATCCCCAGGTCGAGCAGTGTTATTGGGTTTTTCTATGAAATTCTCAGTAGCAGCTCAGAGTCTGGATTTGTGCCTCGTTAATGACAATAGGCTCGCCCCCTATTACATGGGACCTAACCATACCGGCGAAATGTGGGTGTACATTAGTACACCTCTGCCTAACCCTTCGGGGAATACAGGCGTGATGGTATGTTATTAAATGTAATAATCCCATCAAATCTATTATCCGGAAATTTATGGTACATTTTAATAAATATTATATAGTACGTATCTCATATATCAGTGGATACCTACTATCTTTATAGCGGCCCTTAAAATACATACTTATAAAAGTACCTACCTCCTGAAATTGACGTATAACGGCTTGTCCATTAAATATGGCCCATTGTCCTAAGTACTGCAAGCATTTTCCTCCACTTGATTCGTTGAACCTTTGGGAGCTATAAAAAGGGTTTTTATTTCATATTGTACTCGGTTATAGGAAGATAAATTGCGGAAGAATACATGTCGGGAATAAGGAAACGACTCGGAAAAAATATAAACTATATAGGTATGTACAACAACGAACAAATGCGAACCAATAAGTTCTTTTTTAGTTTTTTGTCGAAACACAAAACTGCGAATCGGAAAATAAGAGGTGGAAAACTTAAAAAAAAACTGGTTCATTATTTGACAGAAAGTAGTCAGTCGCCGTTAAATTATAAACTTTACAAAATTTACGCACACATCATATTGTAATTTGTCCAAAATTTTTCGTCATTTTACAAGATCGCCAAGCCTCGCCATTATTTACAATTAAACTTACAATTATGCAGTGATACATTTTATAAATCGTAATATTCATTTCTGTGAAACCTTTACAGACACGTTTACAAGTCAATGTTTTTTTTTTCCTGTTTGCCTTGGAGAATATAACGCCTAAACACACTTAGTACCTACCAGTACCAAATAATATAGGTAACTTTATAAAGAGTAAATATTAACTACCACTTCATAAGAACCTACAAACGTACCTTCCATATATTTATTTTTTTATAGTAGGTAAGTGTTAAAATTCAAACATACATACGCTAATATCTAGAGGTTTTGGATTTTCACATAAAATTATATAGTGTCCCGTTTTCGTCGCGTTAGGTTATATATTCGAAGGGCAATTAAATTAGGTCCTGACCTAATTGCTTTTGAACTCCCTAATTGCTAGACAGGACCAAGTCGAGTGCACTAGTATGATTTTAGGACTAGAGTTGTGGTCTAGACTAAAGTCAGTCTGATAACTTATAATTACTGTGTCATTGGATGTCATAGTCAGTCGAGTCTTAGAAAGTATAAGGCAGGATAAAAGTTATAATAACACCTGTACAACACTCGCCGGTATGTTTTACGTATGTTACATGTAATAGGGGTGAGCCTATCGCCAGAAACCTCAAACTCCGAGGTGGTACTGAGAATTTCATAGCAAAACTCAATAACACTGCTCTATCCAGAAATCGACTCCAGGCCTCTAGCGTAGCAGTTAGACTAGTCTGGACTTATGAGGCAGTCAGGTTGGCAGAATAAAACTTATTAGGTTGAATTCTTTTAAAAACACAATCGAGATTCAACATAAACAATGGTTCTCACATTTACGTAGATACTTGGTATTACACGCTGACAATACCTTTGTGAGCCGGTAAGTATTAGCCAGTTGAATCGGTAACTAGCCGTTACAATATTCAGGCGTCGAACTAAAGTAGCCGCTCATGAATTATTTAATGCCAGTCCGTTTGCTCTTAGCGGTGGCTGAATTCGTCGGTTCCTTTGCCTTATATTCAATGGATTGTTAAGATGTTTTATATAATCATTAGTTTAACTTTAACTTTAATGCTGAGTTTATTTACCTATGCTTTACCCGGTCGTACTTTGAAAATGGCTGTAAAAAGTTTGAAATACTCGTTCGGAGTAGGGTTTCCAGGCGATTTATCAGGTTTATAAAAAATAATAGAGGCAATGTATTTATTTTTAAAAAGTGAATTTATTATTCGACCAGTGGAACCAACAGATGTTGTCCTATCCGAATTCGGTTGCAGCGACACTAATTGTCGGGTCCAGTTGTTGAATCTAAACCAATTTCATCGAAATCCATGTCCAAATATTTTAGCAAGATTACCTTATTGTTTTAAGAAGAAGAAAACAAACTCCTGTTAAGACTTAAATTGACGCATGAAAGTGTCATTAGTACTAAAAATTTAAAAATGAATACATAACCTACTACGACACACTACTACATAAGAACCATAACCTTAACCTAACCTAATACGGGCCTTGTCTAAGAGTACGGCTCTCTGTATCAAGCCCTTGAGCTACCCACTCAACGAGGGCCACCTATTATTATTACACTACACAACAAAATATACGGTTTTTGTTGAGATTTCGGTACACAAGTAGATTATATATATACTTGAATATGTTTTGTTTATATTATTTTAATATTTAATTTACAAGTAAATTCGTTAGCCCAAAGTACGTCATCCACGGATTGGCATCCAACGGGCATGACATCCGAGGTATGACACACACGACACGACATCCGATCATTACATTCGAGGTCTACCGGCCCGGGCATGAACATCCGAGGCATGAAAACCACTGTAAGACATCCTAGACATCAACAACAGCTTAGGATTAACTCGTTCTACAGAAGAGAGGACGAAAATGGCCACTTTTGATGAATGACAATATCATATTGTTATTCATAGAAAGTGGAGATTATAGCCTCTCAGGACATAGTCATCCCGGGTATGACATCCAAGGTATGACATCCGGGGCAGGGCATCCAAGGCATGTCCTCCACGATATCTGTCAAGGGTACGAATCTTTAGATTTCATTACAAGCTATATCTTCAATCTTGTTTCAAGTTATAAACTGCTTGTGCTTTATGGTCTCACCAAAACAAACACATACTTACATACAATCATGACATACAGGCCGTAACTTAAATCATATTTCGTTATCATAATTAATTCTGCAAGGCTATATAATAACGGAGGCAATGCATTTATTTCAAAAAAAGTGAATTTATTATTCGGCCAGGCAGTGGAACCAATAGATGTTGTCCTATCCGAATTCGGCGCGCAGCGACACTAATTGTCGGGTCGTGGAATCTAAACCACCAAGGTCAAACAAACAAAAAATTTCATCGAAATCCATTTCCGAGTGTTAGCAAGATTACCTATTACTGTTTTAAGAAGAAAATAAACAGGTAAAATAAGACTTCAATCGAAGCAGGAGTGTCAAAATCTAAAATGAATACCTACATGTTTTTTATACTATTTGGCAACCCTAGACATTAGCAACTGAGCGTTAATTTCGTCTTCATCCCCAGACTAGCAGAATTTTCCCGGATCGCGCTGAATAATGGCGCGTCAACACAAATACATTTCACTGCCGCGGCGAAAGGGTTATTCTGACAGTTTCCTTACAATATGCAGTAGAACCTTAGCTCTACTGTAGCGATGTTAAAGCTATTTGCAAATATTTTACATTAATGCCTTTGGTACCTATTGTTCACAACACAAGCACGTGAGTGGCATTTCCAAATCTACGGATTAAGTATTTATGTGAATGTTGTTAGCAAATTCTCTGTAGCAGCTTGTAATTTGAATTCGCGCCTCAATAGAGGACTAGCCCTGGAGCTAAAAATAGACACGACCTGCGAATATACTTTTATATTTGTATGGGAGATGGTTCCAGGGGATGCAGGAAAAGAGTACTTACCTGGAAAGATTTGTAGGGTACCTTTACCTAGCAACAGGAGGGTTAGGGTTCATATATATTAATTAACTGTTATAAGAGCTTCTTATAAAATGTTAATTGACAGTTATAACTAACTAACGCTGTCTTGCTGTTACTGTATTACAAATTAAGTAGTTAAGTTAGTTAATCTCAGCTAATCTTTACAGTAGCTGTGATTCTCTTAGTATCATCATTGAGTGTTTATTTCGCTTTTATATAATAAGTTTTTTAAATACGTTACCGTATATCCTTAATTTTCTCAAAAAATCACACCCGTATATTTCGTGGAACAACAACAAAATTCTGGAACACTTTGTTATCCAAATAACAGGAACAACCTCATCATTTCCGAATATTACGTTACTTCGGATTGCGTACTATTCCCCCGCAATCTCGCATACGTTGTGTATTTGATTCAGCATAAATAATTCACGAAATAACCTTTGACAATAACTTGCCAACATTGTTGGTTTATATCATTGAGGTAGAATCATCTCAGTTTGCTGTATTCCTATGTTATTATTTCCTTTATTTAAACATACATACATACATATTGTCACAACTGTCTCCCATGGGGGTAGGCAGAGACTACAGATTTCCACGTGCTACGATCCTGGCACTCTACTTTATTTAAACTTATTTTAAAATAGAAAAAAAAACATTGTTACCCACCGCATCGGGAGCGGGATCCAAGCTACCGATAGGTGGTCAGGATCTCAAAGAAAGGAACCTCCTAACAATACGGGCCTTGTCTAAGAGTACGGCTCTCTGTATCAAGCCCTTGAGCTACCCACTCAACGAGGGCCACCTATTATTTTTAAGTACACTACACAACAAATCGTACAGATTTTGTTGAGATTTTGGTACACACGTAGATTATAACTTGAATATTTCTTGTTTATATTAATGATTTTACTTTAATGTTTAAGTAATTTATAATTTCGTTAGCCCAAACTACGTCATCCACGGATTGGCATTCAACGGGCCAACGGGCATGACATCCGAGGTATGACGCACACGACACGACATCTGATCATTACATTCGAGGTCTACCGGCCCGGGCATGAACATCCGAGGCATGAAAACCACTGTAAGACATCCTAAACATCAACAACAGCTTAGGATTAACTCGTCCTAGAGAAGAGAGGACGAAAATGGCCACTTTTGATGAATGACAACGTGAATCATATTATTGTTATTCATAAAAAGTGGAAATTTTAGTCTCTCAGGACATAGTCATCCCGGGTATGACATCCAAGGTATGACATCCGGGGCAGGGCATCCAAGGCATGTCCTCCACGATATCTGTCAAGGGTACGAATCTTTAGATTTCACTACAAGCTATATCTGCAATCTAGTTTCAAGTTATAAACTGCTTGTGCTTTATGGTCTCACCAAAACAAACACATACTTACATGACATACAGGCCGTAACTTCAATCATCTTTTAATTTGTCATTATATTTAATTCTGCGGTGCTACAATACCGGAATAAAAAGTGGATAGCCTTATAATGTCTTAGAAAGGCAAAATTCGCCAAACATGTAGGTATTTTTTCGGTTCCGAATACTACGTACCTGTTCTGCAACTCCCCACTTGTAATCAATTGTAGTTGCAGTCTGTAACAAAAGAAGTAAGAAAATTAATTTTAAGGGTTTTATAAAGAGCCATGTAGAAAATAATATATATAGTAGCTCAAGAATTAGGTAGGATTATCCATGTCCATGTTTTTCATATGAGTTTAAGGCCCACTACATACAGATGACACTCTTTTATCACTATTTAAGGCCTGGGGCCTAATTTTACTGATGCTAATGATATAACATGAGCCTGTCTCTTGCAGTGTAAATTGAACGACTACGAAATACATACACACATACATAAATATAAAAACTGAATTAAAATACATCTAAAATGTATTTATTCAATGATAAAAAAAGTATTAAACTACATACGAATATTAATTATATCTGTAGATAACACTTACACTTGACAGAATATACTGTAAAAACAGTAAAATAATAAATATACCTACCTCAAATAATCAACCTCAATACCTATATCAAAATTAAGTTGCGATGTTTCTTGCATGGGAGTAAAATAGTTTCTAGCTTACTCTGGCGTGGCAGCTTTAGTACGACAATTATACTCAATATCTCAACGGTCTACATTAACGTATAACGTAAGTATGTTATGTTCGCCTTCTATGTCAGCGGACAATGTTTTATTGTGAAATGTGTATTTTGGATTATTTTTTTGTGTTGTAATTTCAATAATCCAAATAAATTGCTGTTTTTTTTTACTGTCATCTTGAATGGATGAATTTAAAACGTGTTAAAATAAGAACAGGGCGGGCATTGACAATAATAGTGTTGTACTCGGACACAATGAAGGCTTGGGTCTCAATAGAAGGTTCAAGCTTTAGCCTCGAGCCCTACACGAGACACGACTCGAGCCGTATCTTTGCAAAGCTCTCGTCGAAGCTCGAGTTCTGCCTTCAAGATTCATTATACCACACCGGAAAGATCGGAAAGATAAAATAGAATATGAAATAAACAATGTGGTTCATTTAATTTATGTTAACTCGTATGGAATGTAGGTACTCGTAATAAAACAAATCAAATATGTTTTAAGAAAAAATCACAAAACATTGTTAAGTTGGTAAACGAAGCTTGTGCTTCGACTCGAGTCTTCCCGTTAGGGCTCTTGAGCCTTCTTTATGATTCGTGAGCGTTTAGAGCTCGAGCATTGAAGGGTTAGTAACAGGGGTCTCGAATGCCCGTCTCATTCTTAACACTATTTTTTATAAACAATACATAACAACATTATATTATCATCAAGCCTATATTATTATAGCCTCGTTGGCTTAACAGAGGGGTACTGCTGTTCACCCAAGATTTGTCGGTATATTAAGGTGTCTCGTTTTGGACATAAATGAAACCCTCGAATACTATTTTAGCTTGTATTTCAATATTTAAATGAATTTTTAACAATTTTTGATGCAGAGTGACTAGCGTTATTACAATGAAATTTATAAAAGTGATTGTAGGTAGGAGCGAAAAAATAGTACAAAAGTTAAATTCCTATGACATCAGTTAGGCAAATTATTACGTAAAACTTGGGTGCTATGAGTGTAACGATAGGCGCCAACATCCTCCCGCCATTGAAATCTTCAGGTTTCAATCCTCTGAAGGTCATCTGGTTTAAACAAGGGGCAGAGTCGAACCAAAGGACGTCGCACAATGCCTCGTTGAGTTTTTACATCTGCAACTCTGGAAACTCCATCCGATCCAGGAAACAGCCTCTGCACTCGTCCAAGTCTCCAGCATAGAGGCGGCGCATTATCCTCTTTCAGCAGAACCAAATCGCCGAGGTTCAGGTTTGAGTTATTGGTTCTCCATTTGCAACGTTGTTGTAGTTCAGCGACATATTCACGCTGCCACCGACGCCAGAAATGTTGATGAATTTGCTGTATTCGTTGGTAGCGTTGTAGATTGTTAGTATTGTGGTCTTCTAGAGAAGGTGATGGAAGAGCCGTGAGGGCCCGGCCAATGAGAAAGTGACCAGGAGTTAGGCAAAGAAGGTCTTCAGGTGAGGAGGATAAAGGGCAGAGTGGACGACTGTTTAGTATTGCTTCTACATGTGCGAAAAGGGTAGACAACTCTTCAAAAGTTAAATGAGAATTGCCCATCACACGTTTAATATGGTACTTCGCCGATTTCACACCGGCCTCCCAAATTCCACCAAAATGAGGGGCGTAAGACGGTGAGAAAATAAAATTAATACCTTCCCCGCTTGCAAAATCAGAAAGAGAATCAGCGTTAATCTTAAAAAAATGATTTAGCTCCTTAGCACCAGATACAAAATTGCGGCCATTGTCACAGAATATTTCCATTGGCCGTCCGCGTCGAGACACAAACCGTCGAAAAGTAAGAATGAACGCGTCCTTGGTTAAATCACTTACAGCCTCAAGGTGTAAGCATTTGTATGTTAAACAAACAAAAAGACAAAGATAACCTTTAACCAATTTCGAACCACGTCCTCTACGATTTAAAATAAGAAAAGGACCGGCAAAGTCTATACCTACAGAAGTAAATGGAAAACTTGGCGTGACTCTTTGGGAGGGTAAATTACCCATAACAGGTTCTAATGGTTTTGCTTGAAATCTACGACACTTTACACAACAACGAACAGTTTGACGTGCTAGACGCCTGCCATTGATAGGCCAAACGTAATCTCTGATTATGCCCAGCAACAACTGTGGCCCAGCATGCAAATTTCGAATATGTTCGTGTTGGAATATTAATTTCGTTAAATGGTGTGATGCATCTAATAGAACAGGGTGCCTTTTATCATAGGCATATATCGAGGAGTCAATCCGTCCACCCACTCTAATTAAATTGTCATCAGTGTTGAAAAAAGGACTTAACGATAATAGTTTAGACTTGGAGTGTAATGAGTGGCCTTTGGCGAGCATATCATATTCTACTGAAAATGACTGTTGCTGTGCTAGACGACACAAGTTAAGAAATGAATTATGTAGCTCATTTGTTTTTAAACTACCTAAGATCAGAGTTCCTTTACAAGATTTTAATTTTAAATTATTAATATATCGTAGCATATACGCAAACATTCTTTTCAAGTGATCATAATTTTGATAATTCTCAAAATTTACAATGACTTCTGTCGGTATCCCTAAATTAGCAACTTTAGAATTGTGTTTAGTTTCAGGTAAGTTAGTAGAAATTGTATCGTAATTATTTAAGATAGGCCAAGTATTTTCAGGTTGCAGTAAATATGGTGGGCCTGACCACCACAGCATGTTGTCCTTGATATTATTTGGGCTGACACCCCTGGAAATCAGGTCAGCTGGGTTAGCTGAGGTTGGAACATGTCGCCATGAATGCAAGTCCGTAAGTTCACAAATTTCTGAAATCCTATTTGCAACAAAAGTTTTGAGATTTTTAAAACTCGAATGAAGCCATCCCAGCACAATACTGGAATCACTCCAATAAACCTCAATATTTACCTTATGTCGTAAGGAATCTCTTACAGACTTAGACAATCTAGCGGCCAAGAGCGCAGCACAGAGCTCTAAGCGCGGGATCGTTGTAGGCTTGGTGGGTGCGACCTTGGACTTGGCACATAATAATTTTACTGTGACCTTATTGTTAGAGTCTATAGATCGTGCATATATACACGCCCCATATGCATTTTGGGAAGCGTCACAGAAAGAATGAAGTTCTAAATAAGTGGCCTTATCACAAAGTACGTGTCTTGGAATTTTAATAGTATTAAGAGCAGATAAGGAATCAGTGAATTTCACCCAAATCATGGAAATATTATCCGGGATTGGATCATCCCAACCCAATTTCTCCAGCCATAGCTGTTGCAATAAGATTTTTGTTTGAATTACACAGGGACTGAGTAAACCTAAGGGGTCGAAAATTTTAAATAAGTTTGACAATATTGAACGTTTAGTTGGATCTTTGCTATTGAATGGGACTGGGACTTGTATTGGAAAATGTAGTGTGTCAGTCACTGGATCCCAACCCAAACCTAATGTGCTAGAAGACTCACTAAGTGTAAGCCTTTCATTAACATTTAAAGACGAAGTGTCTAAAATGCTAGGTAAATTCGTTTTAAGTTTTCTTAGATTAAAACAACCTAACTTAAGTGCCGCAGTAACACCTTGAAGAATGTGCTTTAAAGTATGCTCACTGTCACTCGTTGTTATCATGTCATCCACGTAAAAGTCGTGTTGGATAACATTTTTGATGATTTCATCTGGATATTCTTCGCCAAGCTGCCACAGACAACGTTTGCTTAAATAACTGGAACTTGCCATACCGTAAGTTACCGTATTCAGCCTTAACGTCTTGATAGGCATGGACTCATCTTCTCTCCACAATATGAGCTGAAGATTTCGGTCCTCCTCATTTACTTGCACCTGGCGGTACATTTTTTCCACATCGCCGGTTAGGAGGTACTTGTGCTGTCTTGCTCGTACTAGAATGGAAAATAGTGAGTCCTGCATATTTTGGCCAATCATTAAAATATCATTAACTGACAGTCCAGATGTTGTTGGAGCTGATCCATCAAAAACAACCCTTATTTTTGTGGATTCGCTACTATCCTTGAATACTGCATGGTGACACAGGAAATAAGACAAATTAGGTTTTAATATATCAGACTGTGTAAGATGACCCAACTGTTCATATTCTCTTATAAAGTTTACATATTGTAGTTTAAGTTGCGGATTCCTGCGAAATCTTTTTTCTAAATTATAAAATCTTTTTTTAGCTAATATATAGGAGTCACCAAGGCAATTTGGGGAATCTATAAGTGGTAATCGAACACTAAATCTGCCCGTGTCTAATCGCCTAGTGTGAGCTAAAAAATGTTTTTCACATAACTTCTCATGTTGACTTAATGGTGAGCATACTGGTACTTCTTCAAGCTCCCAAAATTTTGTCATTTGTGTAGTTAATTCATCATTTAATTTGTTACCTGTTAACGAATGATGACATTGAATGTTAGATTTGTTATTTAAATCAGTTATTGATATAGGCCCTGATACAAGCCAACCAAATTGGGAACTTCTTAATGTAGGATTATTTGGGCCTAGAGAACGTTGCTCGCAGCCAAGAATTTCCCAAAATAAATCTGCTCCTATAAGAATATCAATAGAGGAGGCTTGATAGAAACTAGGGTCAGCAAGGTGTACCTCAGTGGGTATTTGCAGTTGCTGAGTGTTTATGGTAAACCTAGGAATGTCACTAGTCAACTCGGGTAATATTAAGAAACTCGTTGTTACATTGAATGGTTTAATTATAGATCTTAATTGAGCCACACAACTTTCCGTCACCTTACTGGTGATGTTGTTGCCGATGCCGACAATATTTATATAATTGTTACATAATGAAATACCCGATAGGGATAATTTATCTTTAAGTGATTGTGTGATGAATGACGATTGACTGCCGCAATCCAATAAGGCACGCACCCGTTCTGTTTTGTTTGTCGTTGGATTGGATACTTCTACCAAGGCAGTAGACAATAGAATATAAGTAGAACTTTGTGTAGTAAGACTAGATATCGTACCACATGACGACGTGGTAGCTGTCGCTGCAGTGTCATTCACAATCGGAATGTGTAGGAGAGCGTTGTGCTTCTTCTTGCATTCGCGGCAAGGTCTAAGGTAACAGTTTCGTGTAATGTGTCCGGGCCTTAGGCAATTCGCACAGAGATTTAACTTGCTTACTTCAGCTATACGATCTTCTACACTCTTGGCCTTAAAAGAAGAACAGTCATAGATTCTATGCTCGCCTTGACAAAAAACACAAGATGGATATGATGAAGAATTACACTGGACGGTAGTCTGACAAACTGATTGACATGTAACAGATTTATTGTGGTGACGTTCAGTTTTATTGTTGCTAGCTTTAGATGAAGCAGAACCTGATGATTTAATTGTATTGTGTGGTGGAGACTGATTTAAAGACTCAAGCACATCTGCTCGTTCGATAAGAAACTTATTAAATTGTTGTAAGTTAGGAACATCATCCAAAGAGCCACGCCACTCCTCCCATTTGGTAAGAGTGCGAATATCCAACTTCGAACTCAGCATGTGTATAATTAAAACGTCCCACTTATCAGTAGGCTGCCCTAAGCTGGATAAAGCTCGTAGATTCTTGGTAACGTGGTCCACCAGAAAACGAAGTGATTTGTCAGACTCACGAGTTATTTGGTGTATATTTAACAAGGAATTTAAATGATGGTTTATTAACTGTCTCTTATTATCATACCTATCGCATAATAAGTTCCAAGCGGTACTATAATTTGCATTAGAAACTTCTAAGTTACTCACTATTCTAGCTGCGTCTCCTTCCAAATACGATAAAAGGTAATGAAATTTATTTATCGGCGCAATGCGATCGTTATTATGTATAACTGACTTAAAGGTGTCACGAAACTCGAGCCAACGGAAGTATGTACCGCTAAACTTGGCAATTTCTATACGTGGCAGTTTGAACCCTGAGATATGATTTTCAGCATTCATGGGAGCGGATGAACCATGGCTAGTGTTGAGCATGTTACCAGATTCATCGTGACGGTTATTAGACTGATGGTCTTGAATTAAAATCTGAGCATTCGCAATATTTGTTATAAAGAATTGTTCGATATCATCCCTCTCATCAATCTCGTCAGACAAACTACTTGAGTTTAATATCTCAATTTGATTCTGCAAGTCATCGAATTTTTTTGAAAGTGACTCGAACTTATTAAGCTTAAGTTGCAACTCAGCCAGTTCAATACGTGTGACACAATCCTTAGAAGACAGGATCATCAAATAATTTCTAAACTTAGTGATTTGACCCTTTATTGAACTGCGTTTTACTATAAGTTCCTGCAATTCTTGTGCATCTCTTGCAGAGCCATCACCCCCACAATCCCTATCCTTGCCCATTTTGTAATAAAAAAAGCTTAAGAAATAATAATATAAATATTTATCTTACGTCCCTCTTCCGGTTTCACCTTTGGTGGTAGTGCCGGTGATGAAATCAGGCTGTACTTCGTGGATAGGGCTTGAGTACTGTAGGCCGTCACAATGACTTCAACAAAGCCTGGAATAATCGGCAAAGTAATGTGAATGACTTGCAATAAAATTTCTAGTTATAGTTGGATTTAGAGAAATATATGCAGATAGTTAATATTATGATGATATATTGATGATGCACTACTTGCAGATTGCAATGATCTTGTTGAAAAAATAAGTAGGTCAATGATTAATGTGAGTTATACAATAATGTTAAATGTGGGTCAGTCTAAATATATTTTTATGGCACAATTTAGGAATGAATCACTTGTTATTTACTTGATTATTTGTCTAAACTGAAATAAGCACATGTAGAACTGAGGGGTTTATTAATCACAAATGTGTTTTAAGGAAATATAAAGGAGTAACAAGGAACGGTTACTTAGCTGCATTGGCCGGCTGCTATACAACGACTTCAATGATTTCACATTAAATTTTATCGTAATCGTAAACCAGGTGTTGGCTGCAATGGCTGATCCTCCAAATATTCCAAGTTATCGCCTTTTGATGATACCAGTTAGTAGCTTAATGGGTCCAGCTAACCGGGCTTCGTATTTATAATTATCCTTCACTTGCAGTGTCCTGTCACGGTCGCCAGTTTTTATGTCTCGTTTTGGACATAAATGAAACCCTCGAATACTATTTTAGCTTGTATTTCAATATTTAAATGAATTTTTAACAATTTTTGATGCAGAGTGACTAGCGTTATTACAATGAAATTTATAAAAGTGATAGTAGGTAGGAGCGAAAAAATAGTACAAAAAGTTAAATTCCTATGACATCAGTTAGGCAAATTATTACGTAAAACTTGGGTGCTATGAGTGTAACGATAGGCGCCAACATAAGGTCCCAGGCACTTTTTTCAACATGGAATCGAAACCAGGATCTAAAACTAACCAGTCGTCCTTACGAACACCAAACTAAATTATTCTTACGTGAATTAATCCTTACTTTTTTACGGGTACAATGACCTTTTTAGGTACAAGCTTACACGAAAGCCGCGACCCTAGCTCATTATCCCTTGACATTTAATAATAATCTACGTAACTTTCAACATTTTCGTCAGCCCTAATCCTTTCAATGGTATATTTTAACTGATGAGGAAAATCCTTTTTAATCTGTTATGACGTGACAGCGAACGTGGTGAGGTTGCCACGTTTAAATTTTAGCGGTATGTTTTTAAATTTTATGTGAAGGCGTGAGCTTATTCATTTTATCGTTTATTTTTTTTTGCTTTAATAGGAAAAATTTTGAGAAATAAATCTTCGACAGCAGAATATGAATTAGCCAACTAAAATGATGAGATTGATCGATTTTGCCATACTTTCATTATGAGAGGAGACCTGTGCCCAGCAGTGGAACAGTATATGGGTTTTTGATGAAGGCTTTTTAAACTGGATGGGTACTATGGAGTTATGGCACTAGATATTACACGCTTTAGTTGAAGTTAATTTTTCATACATACTATCAGGCCTGTATTCCCCGAAGGTGAGGCAGAGGTGTAATTAATGTAAATGTTTCAGTCCCATATATTAGGCGGCGAGCCTATTGCCATTCACCGGGCACATATCCAAACTCCAAGCTGCTACTGAAAATTTCATGGAAAAACTCAATAACATTTTATTTGACCTGGGCATCGAACCTAAGCCCTCTAGCGTAGCAATCGCGCTTAGGACCACTAACGTGGCAGTAAATGAAGCATGCATGATACAATGAAGAGTTGAAAAGTGTATCTACTTACATATAAAACATAGTGTTGTAATTCATCATAACTTGTAAAACGAAACTGTCGCGACAAAACTGTTTTATGTCGCGCAACACGTACGTAACATGAAGCGGGTGACACGCCACGTAACGGCAATTTAACGCGAGTGTCATAATAAATGCGACGTATGAAGCTCTGCTAATGGGTATGGTAGCTAGTGGAGGATTTAAACATTTGCCGCCAGTAGGCTATTCAAATTTTGCCAGCCCTACCTTCTATGATTTAACCTAATGATTTCTTGACTCAGCCTCAATTACACCAACTTCTTCCCGTAATTAGTAGTGATTTTGAACTAGGGGATCGATGTGTCAGTTCCTAGAATATTTTTACAACCCAATGATTTACTTAGTTACACAACAATGTAAAAAACGAAAACGATACATTTTGGCCCCTTCGCCGCTCCTAAAATCTGCCACCCTAGGCTTCTTCAGCCTACTCAGCCTATTGGTAAATCCGCCACTGGTGGTAACGTTGGAAAAATAGCAGCTAAGACTTTCGATATTTTTGCCAAATGCTCTAGTCTGCGAGCGTCTAGTGTTGCGAGTCCGATGGCTAAGTTATAACTCATAATTATCATCAACCCATTACAGTACGAAAAGCATTAGGATATAGTTTGCCACGCAAGCTTACTGCGGGTTGGCATACTTCACACATCATCATCAACCCATTGCATTGTCCCACTGCTGGGCACGGGTCTCCTCTCAGTTGAAGAGGGATTAGGCTATAGTCCGCCACGCTAGCCTACTGCGGGTTGGCAGACTTCACACGCCGTCAAGAAAATCTCTCAGGCATGCAATTCCCTCACGATGTTTTCCTTCACTGTTTAAGCGCGTGATGATTAATTATTAATACGCACATGACTTCGAAAAGTCAAGAGGTGCGTGCCTTGTATTCGAAATCGAGACCTTTGACTTGGCAGTTCAATGGTCATATCACTAGGCTATCACTGCACTCAGTTATAACTGTGATAATAAAAATATCTGGAAGGCTCATACAGTAATACCCCTGCGTGCTTCGGAGAGCACGTTAAGCCGTTGGTCCCGGTTGTTACAGGAACGAATGATAATCGTTAGTGGTGACGCCCAAAAAACTTGACAACCATTCAATCCTTAGAATATCAAAGACTGGTAGCTGACCCCAATATAATTGAGGAAAGGCTAGGAAGATGATGCTCCGGTGTATAGTAACTTGTCTCGTCTATAATTTAGTTATAAATACCCACATGAATGCGAAAAGATCTTGTGTGCTTGTTGTGCTTGCATTGAATCTGAACTCGAGACCTACGACTTGGCAGCCCAATTGTTACCTATTGGTACCACGACTATAAAAGACGATAGCAGTATGTAGGTAACATAATAAAATTGACAAGTAGCAGCTCGGAATCTGAATTTGTGCCCGGAAACCTAACCATATCGGCGAAGTGTGGGTGTATGTTATCACCACAGCCTAACCCTTCGGGGAATACAGGCGTGATGGTATGATAAGTTACCTATGTTATATATAAAATGATGCACAACACAATACAAATAGATAAATGTAGTACCTACCTACACCATAAAACCTTCGAATCAAATTCTTCCAAATCAAATACAAAGTTTATTTCGAATTTGGAACAGGAAGCCATTGTTTTTTGATGAAAGCATTACATGTTACAAAAGACGAATGCCTGATTAAGGAACCTTTTAATGAATGATATCAAGAATGAAGTAGGGAGTAGGTACTTAGTTAATGTTAAGAAAGAATATTACAATCATGATAATAGGTCTACATACCTTGACCATCTTCCACTGGAACCGTACAGATATTTCTGCCCCTAAGGCTACTCTCTGACCGATCCAAACGTTTACCCACTTTGATGAGATAGTTTTAACAATTTTCCACATTGATTATCAATTCGACAAAAATCCATCCTTTAGTGCAGTTAGGTAATTCTTATTCCACTGTCACAAATTCAGAGAAAAAAACAAATTAAAATACCTACACAACTGCAGTTGAAGGAAAAATCAACGCGTTGGTATGCGCTTTGCGCGGTCTACGACGACGAGCGGCAGGACCACAGATTAAAAAAAAGAACAAAAAAGAAGGAGGCAAAGGAATTCAAACATTCAGCCTCACTAAAAGATATAAATTTTTGCATTTTAGAAATTTAATTATAAATAATCCCCTGATTTACTTCATAAGTAAGTAATATCCTTGTAAACACAATGCAAAGTATTTTTTTAATTTCACTCTTTCAAAGTATGATTAAATCCAAACCAAAAGAAAAATGGACCACAACAAGCAAGAGGCTAAGGCCGCATTTTTACTCCGGCAATTTATAACATTAAAATTCTGTTCCATTTTTGAATTCGGAGAGTTGTTATTCGAACGAGGCGATTATTTTTATATTCTAATCGATACTAGAATTCATAGAAAAAGTTTTAAATTATTTTCTTTTTCCCATTATTTATTTCTTGATGTTATGTGGTATGAGGAAGGTATTTAACAATATTCAAATGTATTCTAAGTATGTAATAAGAATTTCATAATTTTATTTACAGAAGTTGTCAGCAATATGTAGATCGGGGGCGTCTTGTATTGATTTGAGAGAGGATGTGTGGCATAGAAAATCGTAATGAGGCCGTGCTATAAACTGAATGTAAAGTACCGTGACAAAAAGATCTGAAATATTTTTTATTTTTTAAATGCTTTTGTAACACACAGAACCTCCGTCTGTTTATATGTAACCTTTTCACGCCTAAACCACTGAACAGATTTTGACAGCATTTGGCAAGGAGACAGATGGCATCCTGAGTAAGGAAATAGGTTTTGTCTCAAAACGTCATTTGAGATGTGAGTAACAACGCGGGTCCTAAACAGCTAGTTAGTAAAAAAAGAGGAGAAGGGTCGTGGCCCATCATAACACCTTACTATTGAATAAGGTGTTAGGATGGGTCACGACCCTTCTTCCCTTTTTTATTATACGGAAAACTTAGGATAGCACTTACCTTCCGTTATCCTATGATCAAGGACTCGGGGCTATCATCCTGTAGTTAGGCGTTGTGAACATCTGTCATGGTTGTGGCGAATGTCTCGAATCCCATACCCATGACGAAAGGGCAAGTGCGGTTTTCAGTCGGTATGAGTCCGACAATTCGTGAGTATTTTACCGCGGGTATTTTAAAAACACTAAATATTTAAAACTTGTAATGGTTGTGATCACGATCAGCTTTTTAATGCTATAAAACCTGATATTTTCAGATTAAAAATTAAAATGTCATAAAACATTTTTATGCAGACCGTACTTAAGCCGGGTTTTATTCAGTGGACAAGTGTAGTAGAACTCATTAGTGTGCCAAGTACCAACAACATATCTATGGGCTGTATAAATATGGCTGTCACAGCTAGCGTTCTTTAATTAAATTGTGAATGAAATAGAACCATTTGGACGTTTTGTGCTGATTCTTCTAGTAAGACCTACTTTTGGAATCGTGTTGTTATTGACTTCTTAAATATATTTTTTTGTGTTTGATTCCCGCACGGATCAAATATTGTGTACTTGGTAGTTGTTATGGGTTGTATTACGAATTCGAGTTTCTTAACGCACTCACGGTACATTTAAGTAACAATAGTTTAAGATTATTATTTTAAATTTATTCTTGTGTAATTGTTTATAATTTGTATTACAAAACATGTATGTGCTTTTTTCGGTAAAGTGTTTTGGACAAAATGACTTTGAAGGAGCCTACATAATCAATATCGGAATTCAAATAATAGTTTGTTTAAGCAAAAGTATTTTCTATTTCTAATTCATTTAGGTATTATGTAACGCTTTTAAAGGAGATTTGGACACCGCAAGACCTTAGGTGTCGTACGTACGAACGAAGACTTGATAAAAAGATGTCTTGTATGTCGTGTGTAACAATCTTCATTCATATAAACTTTTTACTTCGATCCCGAAGCTGGCTCACTAAAGAAATTCAAAACTTTTAAAGACATCTTTGAATTTAAATCCTCTTCCTCGAAGTCAGCAAAGTCGAAGTTTACAAGTCGGAGCAAAGGTATAATTTTTAAGTTGAACGCAGTTTGGAGTCGAGACTTCGGATAATGACCTCGTTTATTTTGGTTTAAAAGTCGATATCTGCTGCTCATTTGGCTGACTGGCTGAAGGGGAAATCTTTTAGGTCATAAATTCCAATACTCGAAACTAACAACTTAAGTTGTTAATTACTAAAAACTTGTAGAAATTACTTATTATTTCTTATTACTTACTTGTCATCTGTTCTACAAGTTTGAGTAATTCATTACGCTATTCAGGAGAAAACCTGGATATTTGGAACCCGGGATGGAAAAACTCTATGCTATGTATCTACTCAAACTTGTAGAACAAATTTGTTCTACAAGTTTTAGTAATTCATTACGCTATTCATAATGCATGCAATGCATAATGAATCATCATAATAATAATTATCATCATTATCATCATCAACCTATTATATTATATACATATTGTCCCACAGCGGGGCACGGGTCTCCTCTCAAAATAAGAGGGATTTAGCTCAAGTCTTCATTAGTTTAGTTACTTTCATGATTTGATTTGACTTCAATCCGAACAGCATAAGCGGCGGTAGGCTAAGGCGTCGGACTTGTGATTATGTGGTTGCCGGTTCGAAATCCACCCATTAAACTACCAACGTAAATCCACTCGTAACACAAGCATTTAGCTAAGCACGAGGAGTTAACAAGAATACTAGTAATGTGTGACCCACATTGCTAGTAAGCTTTAAAAAACATATTTTTAGGTATTATTGGTTTAACACAGTATTTTTTTAGGTAACTAGCTGTGTTTGAGGGGGTCCAGCGAACGCTTGAAGACAGCCTGACATGATCAACAGTGTCACGAATCCCATTGAAAAAAAAATCTGTTCAGTATTTTTTGCGCCCGCCCCTAACAAACAGAACAGACAAGAATTATTCCAGATAATATTTATATAAACTCAATTTTAATTCATAATTTTATGCAGCATTTAGTTAGTTAATTAATAGCAGCACTGATAAGAAAGTTTTGATATCTCCCATCTGGGCACGACCACTGCCGAAAGTAATGGCGTAGCGTCCCTCGTCTTATCTCAAAACATTGCTTTAAACTTTTAATTAATATAGCTTTGTTTTGTACGCACGGCTCTAATCAAGCTAGACAAAACCAGTATAGGCTGACCTTGAATTATGCGGAAAATCTTTATAATGGGAGTTCAGTCTAAACTGGTTATGTATAGCTGTATGTGTAGCCGTGTGTACAATCTATTAGAAATAGTCAAAACACTAAGTGTTTTTGAAAAATATCGAATAATGTTCTACAATAATATCCTCTTCTCCGAAAAGGTATAACCGATGGGACTTACAGGGGACTCACTGACAGATAGTTGATAGTATAATAGAATAATGGGCATCACGTGTGCATCACTATTATCCTTAGGAGCCTAGAAAAAAAAGACGAATCATAGGTGAAAGTGTGAGGCACGGCTCGTTAAAAAACATGGTTTAAGTTTAAAGCGTCAGGTTGGTTGACAAATGACATTTGACACCTAAATCTCCTACGATAGCGATTTTGAAGCAAAAGTTTTAATTATTAATCGTGAATAAATTATTGTTGATGTCGCAAATTCTACTGCCTTGTACGCACGGCTACGCAAACTATACAAAACCATTTTACGCTGGTCTCTTACTGTATGGAAAGCCTCTAGATTAGCTTAAACTGGATTTTTATAGGTTGACCTGTAGCCGTGTGTTCCTAGAATGTGTTATAATAATTTGCGAAAAACCAACAAAAAATTTAATTTCGCGCCAAAGGCTGACGCTTAAAGAAACTGAGATGGCAGTGATTCACGCTACGTTTCCGCCGATAACCAACCTACTTATAGCCATTCAATATGTCAACGTCACAGCGCCTTGGTTTCCGATCATCGTGACAGATGGCAGCGCCTATCAGTTCTTAGATCATTACACATGTTATTCAAGGAACACTTTGTTTCCTTGTTTTTTCCTTCACCGCTTATCTCGGGTAATTAATTCAAATAACGTTTTGTTTACCATGCTTAACATCAAGCTATACAAAACCAGTATTGATTGACCTAGCATTGTAAACGCTTTTCGCACAATGCGAGGCCAGCCTATATTGGGTTTGTATAGCTTGATGAGTAGCCGTGTTGTGCTCAATTTCTACGAGGAACAAATATTTTTATGGCCTTTATCGGATCTTAAAGTTATTTTAGTGAAGGAAAAATACGATTGCGGGCAGGATTCGAGCCTGCGTCTTCTGGTTAGGTACACCCACGGAGGAGAGCTCCTCCGTGGGTACACCAGACGCTATGACTGCTAAGCCACAGCCGCCAGGTCGAAATGTGCCTTCACATTTTTAATTTACGTCTTTGAGGTGACGTCAGTGTTACATCTGTTGAAAATGTGCTTGGCAACCGACATGACATGCTTTACAGCAAGTACGATGTCGTACGATGCCACCTTGAAAATGCCGAAAAAAAGACAAAAAGATAGTTTATCGGATCTTTTTTATGTGGTGCGTATCCTCTTGAATCGTCTGCTGCCAGGGGAAGCAGCAGGGCATGTCCTTACACTATAGTCACGGCCATATGATCGTAATATTCGCCACGAACGTGACAGGTTGTGGTATATATATACCTAAGACAATTAGAGAATTGCCACTACGAGAAATTCGTGTACAATAATATATATCTATATAATCATGTTAAGTGAATAATTTGGATAATCCATTATTATAAAATTCAGTTCAGTTTTACTTTATAGTTCTGGCTAGACTTCTTCAGGGGTTTTTTTTCTATGGGATAACTCGGCAAATGAGCAGGCAAGCTGGTAGGTAAGAATGAAGGGAAAAGGAGAAGGAAGGAAGGGACTGCGGCGCTCCACACACACCGTACAAAACGCAAGAGTATGCATCATGCTACGTCTGCTACTGACGTAGATATTCTGTAAGCGTACTTCCCCGGTCATGCCAACCCATTCGTGCTGGCATGTAGACATGCCATAATATAATAATAATATGAGAAGCGGTAATCGCTTACCACCCCGTGATCCATCTGCTCTTTTGATCCCTATCAAATAAAAAATACTACGAAAATTGAGAAAATGTAGGTGAAGTTTATAAAAGAAGCAAAAGTTTATTTTCAGTAAATGAAAAATTTAAATAAAAAAATTCTTACACCTCATTTGAGTAGGTACATTTACTCATTACATTACTATCAACTTAATTTAAAACGTTCGTACATCGCATTTAAACCAGTAAATTTAACATTACTATCTTATGTGACCGACATTTTTTATTAACGTAGGTACCTACATACTGCCAAAGCCAAGAGTGCTAGAAAGTATTCCAAGGAAACATTATCTGTCGATGGGTCCATAGTTATATTATTGACAGATGCAAATGAGTGGGTATGTGTCATGTGAGGCTTTCCATGTTTTCTTTTAAGTTTAAGTGTTGCACTAATCTAGAGCCTGGAAACAATTGTATTTGTGTTTTGTTATTACAAGTTGTTGCATGACGGGTTAATATGTATAAGTCCCAGTATAAAATATATGCACAAGAATGATGTTGACAATTTTTTATGCAGTTTGGGACAAAGTCGTATTTTATGGTAGCCTGCCTCATTAGTCTAGTGGTCCTAAGCGCGACTGCTACGCTAGAGGTCGTGGGTTCTACTATCCCTAGGTCGAGCAAAATGTTATTGGGTTTTACTCAGTAGCAGCTCTGCCTGGATTTGTGCCCGGTGAAGGGCAATAGGCTCGCCCCCTATAACATGGGACCTAAACATATCGGCGAAATGTAGGCGCACATTAGTAAATCTTGCCTAACCCTTCGGGGAATACAGGCGTGATGATATTATGTATTTTATGGTACGTAATAATAAAATTCTTCCATGACCACTTAACCACGCTTGCTCCCCGAACTTTCATAATAAATTTCGATCGCCGTCCATCAGTCAATGCGGGACATTCGGGACATTTTCGCCTCGTTGGCCCGACAGCGGCCCGTGAAATATGGGCCATTCAACGACCAGAATTTTAAATATGGCGCAATCCTACTCTATTGTGCTGAATTTCTGATGAATCGTTTGGCAGTGTTGGCACCTTTTTCCTTGAGGCGACGCAAAAGGTCAGATCTTTTTTTTTTCTGACGTTTAAAAATTACGTTAATCGCTTATAGACTTTTCATGAATTGGTTTTTAATCATGATTTAGAGCGCCGGAGGCTCAATTCCTAATTGCAACCCCAAAGAAAAAATGATAATCTACCTCTTTTTATGATCTCTGCCATAGGTATATGATTTCGCATAATGCTAAATACAATTGACGAACTTTAAGAAGCACGGAATGCGGGCGAAGAGGACCTGTTTCGATACGCTATTGATTTTTTTGAAGATGAAGCCTATTATTATTTTATATGGTTTAGGGCAAATAAGAGTACGGTCTCAAGTTGGGCTGATTTAGTTAAACTCCTTTTAGACACGTTTCAAGTACCATACTACTAGACTATACTGTTACTGTTGCAGTGAATGTCAAACTCCAGTGTCAACAATTAAAATTCGTGGTCGGTTATTTATTTATTTATTTATTTAAATACAAAAAGTGCTTACAAATTAAACATTGCCCCACAAAACTGTGTTATCAGTATGACTGCGGGATCGTGAGTCTCCGTACAATTTTAACTTAATGCATACATAGCTTCGAGCACGTGTTGCTCGAAGATACATAGTTAGGTATATAGTTGATTATTGTAGATGTGATTGTAACGTTTTACTATTTGTTCTTAAAATTTCCTATCTTTTTAAGTTTATACATGCATAATTATACATTCTTGTCAAGGAAATATTTTCTCAATTTACACTTAAATACATGTTTGTCACCTTCATGTCTTATGACCTCCGGCAAATAAAACTAGGTTCAAATTAACACGAATATAAAATCGATTTCCATAATATTCAACTGAACATTTAGTATATTCCAAAGACTGAAATGTGATAGGCAGTACCACGCCTTCCGCTAGTGTTTCAGCACAGCTACTGGCGCCAGTAACTCACTAACTTATGAAATTATGCTAACATTGTATGTTATTTATTTAGGTTACAAAATACACTTCAAATAAATTAACTTGTAACTATATATTAGCAGGTAAGCATGAATTTATTAGAGACATAAAAAATGTCTGCCCTAAAAAATGATATCGCGACTGTAACAACGTCACTGGGTAAGTACCTTATAAATAAGAACCATTGTTTTATGGATGGGAGCTGCCCAAGACCGGGATGAGGGCGCTCTTTGGGGGAGGCCTATGTTCAGCAGTGGACGGCAATAGGCTGATAAGATGATGATTGTTTTATTAAAATCCTATTTCTCTAGGACTGCCTGATTAGTTGTCCTAAGCGCAACTGCTACGCTAGAGAGGACTTCTAGCGTAGCAGTCGCGCTCCTCGATCGATTGGGTTCGATTCCCAGGTCAAGCAGTGTTATTAGGTTTTTATATGAAATCCTCAGTAGCAGTTCGCAGTCTGGATTTGTGCCCGGTTAATGGCAGTAGGCTCGCCCCTATCACATGGGACCCAAACATACCGGCGAAGTGTGGGTGTACATTTAGTGCACCTCTGCCTAACCCTTCGGGGCTTTCGGGGAATACAGCCATGATGGTATGTGTTATGTTATACTACCTATTACCAAATTAAAATTACTCTTTCAGAATAAAAATCAAGATGAAGTACTGCCAAAAAGGCATTCCATTGACATTCCATTGATGCCTTCCCATCCCACGACCATTATAATACACCGGGAGATTCATTCCAAAACAGTCAAGAAACTATGCAATTATCACCCCTATTTCCTGAGCAATAAGAACCGCGCTTAAGAGAAGCGTCTGAGAAATTGCAACCATTTATCAGAATCTTGAGTCATTTAAGGCAATTTTTATTGCTTTATCCTGTGGAGAATGGTGTAACAATGTTGGGTAATAACATGGAGGTGTGATGTCTCTCAGAAAATAGAAAGAAAGTATGAGGGACTACACAATAATGAGTGATTAAACGAACTTACCTGTAAGTGAAGTTCAATCATCATTATATGAAGACACTGTCCTTTAATGATTGACCAATATGTAGTATCCTCTCTTTCATCCATATGACGCACGATTTTAAAGCAATGCAAAAATTCTTGACTTTTTATGTATGATGTGTCAACCTGCTGTCATTGTCACCTGGAACGCATTCTATTCAAAGCTACACAGTTTTTACAATTTTATTTCGGGAAGATAAGAATAGGTTCTTTCGAATGGGTATGGGTGGGTTGCTACAATCATTAAAGGACAGTGTCTTCATATAATGATGATTGAACTTCACTTACAGGTAAGTTCGTTTAATCACTCATTATACATCAGACAGTCCTTTAATGATTGACCAATATGTAGATGTTTAAAGCTAAAATAACTAAAATTGTAACAAAATGTGTAAAAATAAATACATTATTTAGTTAATGGAAATTCAGTTTCATTACTTTACATATATTGTAAGATTATTATATTTCACCGTGTATTTGAACACTACAGATTATTTTATTGTTAGTATACTTATAACTAATTCATTCTTATTATTGTTTTAATTAATTAATTAATTTATAAATATTTATTTGTTTTTTGCCATAAAATCACATTACTATGTTATGATATATTTTTATAGTAATTTAGAGCCAAAAGGCTGTTCATTTCCTATTCCTTCCTTTTAAGTTGAGCAAGGAAATAAAATTTCACGAAATCTTGAGTGAGCCCTTCATTGATTAGGTACTTACTGCTCTTGTAAAATTAAATTGATTTAATACAGCATAATTATTTTTGCGCAGTTAAAGTTGAAGTCTATCTTGCAGATCTTTGAATTTATCGTTATATTAACTTTCGGCATCTGCGACTGCAGGACTAGTAGGTACTGTAAGTATGTAAGTATTGAATAAGTTTTTTTTTTTTTTTTACTTATTTTTGATATTATAAGTTCTGGAAATAGTTTTTTAATGCTCTCTCTATGCTCACTCCTTGTTCTATGCCAGCAGATAAACTACAACCTTCTAGGATAAATCTTAGGCTTATCTTGACGAAAAAATGACTGAAGGATAATTTAATTTGAAATTTTATAAATTTGATTTATGATTGGCTTTTAAGCTAAACTAGGTAGGTAAGATTAAGTAATGAGCTAGTACGTAAGTAAGGATATTTAGTAAGATTTATTAAACAGATGTTAAAGAGACATTTTATTATAGTTACAATTTTCTTTGTCCTAGGTTCAAATTATTATAAGAAAGGCTATTCCTAGCTTAATAACGACCCACGTAAACATACCATCAAAGTCACATTTAGTTATTGTTGGTCTAGTAATTTAATCTAATATGGGTAGTAAAATGCCAATGTCTCAAAGAATCTTTAAAACTTATAATTATCAGAATTTGTATGGAGATACCTATAAGTACCTATTTAAGGAATCAGTGTGAGCACACATTTTGCTTAATTAAGCTTTTATTATGAAACAAAGGGCAAGAAGATATAATTTTAAGAATACGATCAATCTTGTTTGAATTATAGGACTCACACTAAACCGTAACGGGTGATTAGGATTGTTTTAGTTATGAAATCCATTATAATAGCTGTGAATGTCATGATTCCTCTCATGAATGCTAATTAGCGATAACGCACCCGGTTGCGGACTCTTTGAACACGAGATGTTATTTTACTGAGAAACAATCATCACTTGTGAGACAAGCATCGACTTATTTGAGTATTGGGTACTAGGATTGAACAATCCAATATGGCACTCATACAATTAATTTCAGTTACATTAAGGAAAATTGCTGAGAAGGCCTAAAAAGAAGAATGGCTACTAGTTTGTAAAAGTATCTATTGTACCTATGTACTTCTTCCATGTCACCTAATATTTAAGAATTTAAATTTCAAATAATGTTGGTTGTAAATATTATTATTATAAAATCTGTTATTATTTCTGATTCTTTTTGATTTATATTTAATTTTTATAAGTAATCTCGTACAAGTTATTCCTAATTAAGTTAAACTTTGCAGCTAATGTGTGAAATAAATATTTAATTATTTATATTATCACATTTCCATATACAATTCTATTGCCATTGGTACTTATTAAGGAATTCATTGGAGAATATGAAATGGTCACCCGTGATTCTACATAAATCAGAACTATAATTAACACAATGTAATGTTATCATTAATAATATGATAATTCAAATTTCAGATTTTATTTTAATATTTAATCTCCCAATATTACCTATATCTCTTGATGGTTCCTACCTATTAAATTACCTCATTTGCTTTTCTGGCATAATATGCTAGAAAATTAATAATAATTCATTAATATTATTAATTATATTAATACATATTAAAATTAATTAATTTTAATTAATTAGTAAGATTGTAATGTTAGCATTCCAATCCAAAGGTTACATTCTATAATAGGTATCATTGATATAATAAAGAGAAATGGTGTTTTTAACATTAGCCACAGATTCTAGAATCTAAGTATATTGTTTTTTATTTTTTGTTATTTTAAGTACTATGATTCAATTTTAGGTTCAATTTTATATTATATTGGACCTAAACATGTCACCGAACTGACACTGGTACACCTCTGCCAACTCTTCAGGAAATACAGGTATATATGTGTGTATGTATGTAGGCAGGTGTTTTAAGCTCTGAGTATAGAGACTTTTTATAATCACTGTGACATGTAATGTAGGAACAGTTCCTCAAAAACTTAAAACCTCTAATCAATTACAATGATTAGGTATATAAGAGGTTAGGAAACTTAAATCCTTACCAAGTTGTTTGGCAGTGTAAGAACTGTTTTTGTAAATGTCAATTAAATAATTTAAATTATGATTTCTCTTTTATGCAGAAATTAGTACATATTGTTTTGAATTAAATATAAACCTGATAGTTAGTCATTTCATGGTATAAAAGGCAATTTTTCTGGTTACTTTTCAGCACTGGCACAGTTGCACTGGTAAGTTGAATTAACTATTTAAATAAGGTGCTGATTTGTAGCCTTAGGATCTCAGAATAGTACAGTTTGTTTTAGAATTTAAGTGAAGACACAGTTGTTCAATAGATTAACAGAAGCTAAACTATTAAATTTGTTTTGGTTCTAAATATAAATATTTTGCATCTGTATATCCTGTGATAGGTACTTCCTATTATCTTTGATTATTACCATAAGGCAGACATAGATTTCATGTAAGTTATAAAATAATTTTCTGCAGTGATGGTATTTAAAACATAAGCATATTATTTAAAATATTCTTATCTAAAACGCTGGGTAATTAATTGACTAAACATAATCAATATTCTGATGTTAAGAGTATTCTGGTTGCATACTAAAATTCCATGAGATCCTCAACCTTATGGATTCAGATATAACAAACCGCTGTAAAAAAAATTGTTTTACTTTGTTATTCTCCTTCCTGAGGAGCTAGGTAGGTACCAGATGCTTATTATAACCAAACTGGTTTTTGACAAAATGATAGGTATATCATTCTCCTTGTCCATTGGTAGGAGGTCTTCAGTGATTTTCTGCTGGTTATAATAAAATATTTATGTTATACCTGCCAGTATGTCTGTGATGATACTGATCACTGATTGTTGAAGTAGGTATGCTCCCCGGGAACCACCTGGATCTGCTACTGGTACTGCTGCTATTGACTACCTTCTCTCCTTGTTGCAGCTTGCTTCAGAGATGTAATTTGATGTGCCTGCTGCAGTTCTAGTTAGTATAGCATTCGGTAAACATTTAATAAGTTTATGATATTACCTTCTGACTTATGTTTCCTATAGGTTTAGCCACTATAGAGAATTTGATTTTGTCAGGGAGGTTATCTCCCATTATATATTAGTAACATAATTACCAACAATATTTTCCAGTGTTGTACAATACTACTAGAAGTATCTAATGTTGCCTCTTCCGTTAACACTTTTTCAATTGTATGCATGCCCAGCATAGGTTAGGTAAAATAAATGCTAAATATCCTCGTAGTTGATGCACATTCCATGACCAAACAAGATACAAAATAGGTTATAGAGATAAGTAGTTATTTAGGTGATTAACGGTGTAACCATATAATGACCGATAGAAGAATGTGTTGTCATTCTTGTCAGTGCACATTTGTGAGATGTTTTCCTGCCTCTTGACCATCTCAACATTTAGAGTAGGTATTGCCCTTAGGGCACCACACTGTTGGCCTATTTCCTGGTAATTTGTTCAGGTTTTTAACATTATTTTATGAACCAGGCACTTTTAGTACATTCCTATGTAATATTTTTTCCTAATCTGAAAAATAAAACTGTTTTCTACTTACATACCTTGTTATCCCTGGACTGGTGTACTCCCCCCCCCCTTTTTTTTTCTTTTCTTTACATTGTAATTGCACGAAATCCGAACACTTTTAGTGTAGTGTGCACCTGTGCAACTTGTTGCATCAAAATATTGCCATCGAATGGTCCATCAGTACCAATGCTAGGCAGTGAACAGCGCCGTGAATGACCCCACAGTGACAATCCTTGGCGTGTTAATGTCTTCGAACAACCCCACAGTGTTGGTCCCAGACATGGTAACGACCATTAAACGAACCCACAGTTTCGATCTTAGGTCTTATTGTTTATTTCGTGCATTGTGAATCAATAGCAACTGTGTTGCATGTTCCATGTAGGAGGTTATCATTTACCTCAATAAGTATCTTGGATCCTGCAAAAAACCTCTTCTTTGGTGATACTAGGTAAGTATCTGTATAATAAATCACCACTGAAGTAAGGAACAGTCTTCTTTGGAGGGAGAGTGTAACGATATTTTATTAATTTACGTTGTCGTATCTTCAATCCTTGAAAACTTCTTAAATATATACACATCACTATTACTTTGCATTTAGGCATTATTGTTAATGCCTTTTATTGCTTATTTCAGTCGTAAAAACATTTTAAATCCTGTAAGAAAAGTTTTTACGGCGTGCGTCGTTGCACGAAAAAAAAGAATGCGTTCCAGGTGACAATGACAGCAGGTTGACACATCATACATAAAAAGTCAAGAATTTTTGCATTGCTTTAAAATCGTGCGTCATATGGATGAAAGAGAGGATACTACATATTGGTCAATCATTAAAGGACTGTCTGATGTATAATAGAAATTAATTTAAACTTCATGAACTTGGGAGATTTCTGTTAAGGAAAATGGGGGTATTTCAAAGCGGGTGATCTGACGACTTTCTTTAACTTTTTGGGCTATTATAACTTCTTATGATATTCAAGTACAAGGTAATGATTAATTATTTTCTGTGATGAAATATCTGATGCGTGATGAAAAAGACCTTATTTACCATGAATTAACTAGGCTTTAAGGAAAACATTTTCATTTTCTTTGCATTAATCGATACCTAAAATGCCATAATGTAACTTTTGCTATATTTTATCTTTTATTTATTTTTATTGAAAAATATGATACGTCTTCGTATTCTTATCTAAAACCCTACTAAAACGTTCATTCTTTAATAGTGTATTGGTGTTTAGTATATAGTAGATATATTATCACATTTATCTTCGTTATATTCATTCATACTTATTACTTTTTACTTTGCGTAGTACTACTACTACTTTACATTTAGTAAGTACTTTGTACTTTTAAAACTTCAGTAAGGAGTACGTCAGTGTTGCTAAGAATGCCCATTATGGCGATTTTTTTATTTAACGGATATGGGTTGACGATAAATTAATTTTTATAGCCTCTACTGGGCACGGGTCTCCTCTCATAATGAGAAGTCTGCCAGCCTACTGCAAGATGGTAGACAGGCGTATAGGCTTTCTCGCAATGTTTTTCTTCACCGCGAGTGATAAATAATTTATTCCCTTATCATTTCAAGCACTCATGTATTTGTCGGTGACAGAAAATTGAATCTTATGGATTGTCTCTAAATACAAAAATAATGTACGGTAAGGTAATGGTACCCGTTTCCAAGGTCATATGTGATTAGTTTATGTCAACGAGACATTTGGATTTGACAAAAAAAGGTAATGTTCTTTTGAAATAATAACGATCTTAAACTCTTTTGTCCATTATCCAAAAAGTTATTTTAATATTTAATTTTCATTCCTATATAAAACAAGGACATTACAAAGTGTTACAAAATACATAAAAGAAATATTTTTTGTTTAAATTGCACTGATTAAACTTATCACTATTATGTGATCACTCTATGGCACTGACAGTAACGCTTGTCAGGGTTTGTCAGATGTCGACTATTAATTGAAGATAGAAGTAATTCATGGGGTACAAGTCGGTAGTAGACCGTTTTTTCCCTCCTTAAATGTTATGGAGAATAAATAAACTTCTCATTATAATTTTCAAAATCACAACTCATTACAATTCGGATTCAAAACATTTATTAACTTCTCCCTTCTTCTGCTTTCTATGCTGCAGGAACGGTATTGTCCAAAGTTGTTGATTTTTTGCTAATTCCTCTGCTTCATCAAAAGTATGGGGCAAGTCTTTTTTCGCAGTCTCGGGTAGACCGAATGCAACTACAGCACCCAATCCGGCGAAAATACCTAGTATCACCAAAGGTAGCCAGTAGAGATAAACTTTTAAGTACACAATGTATGGAGATAAAACTGTAGCTATGTATCCACAAATGTGTACGATGGATGTACCAGATCCTCTTACAGATGTTGGCAATATCTCTGTAGTCCACTGCATCGTACCACCTAATGCGATATTGACAGCGAACCTTGCAATCACTGCGAATATCACTGACTGTACACCAGTAGCGAATGTAGTAAGGATACAGAATGTACAGCTGATTATCATGGCTATTGTTATAAACCATCTCCTGCCTAAGCAGTCTAGAAATAAAGCGACCAGAATCATCGATGGGAATTCGGTAAAAGACACTAAAGAGAAAGATAAGAAGAAGTCGAAGTCTAACTGGTCAATGCTCCACACTAGTCCATCGAAGACCATGATACAGCATATGTATTCAATACACATTAGAATAAACATTTTTCTTATAACTGGTTTCTTAAGAATCTCTAAGCAATTTACAGATTGTTCTTCTTTCACAGTAATTGCTGTTAGTTTGAATCGTTCAATAAGTTTCGGTGGTATTTCCTTTTTATTTATCCGACCGATTACGAGTACTTTTTTTATGGCTTCATCAATACGACCTCTTGACAACAACCATCTTGGACTTTCAGGTAAGTATAATGGAGATAATAAGGCTAGGGCCAATGGTACACTAGTGACTAGAGAAATTGTTTTCCAGTGACCGCAAGCCAGCGCAATCCAGGGCAGTACAGTGACGAATAGAGAGTAAAATATAGCAAAAGATAAGTTAGCCATTATGGTTCTGTATTTTGGAGCAACATATTCTAAAACTATAAGGTACGCCATAGTCATGCAGTTGTCATAAGACATACCCATGACGAATCTCGCAGCAGCAAATTGAGTAAAATTTTGCGCAAAAGTACTGGTTAAACCTCCGATGCAACCGATTAAGTTGCTGATTATAGTAGCCGACAATCTTCCAAAACGATCAGAAATCCATCCAATAATGAATCCTCCACAAATGGACCCCACGAAAAATATAGCTTGGGCCGTTGCTTGATAACTATTTTTCTCACACACCCACTCTAATTCACTTGAAATAGTAGGATATGGAATTTCTGTTTGGTTGAATTCCCACCCATATTGACATGGCACTATGCTCCACGTTCGATTTGGTTTTCTTCCGGTTGCCAACACTTCAGTCCAGTTGGCTGCATACATTTCACACTGCGAATATCCAAATCTGGCGCTTTCATCTTGGGGCACGCCTAGATCCCTTCGTTGTAAAGCAGTAAAATTTTCCAGTTCAGGGATCCTGCACCAGTGGTTCGGTGTCACTTCTGTCATGAACATCTGTGAGTAGAATAAGAAGACTCCAAAGGCGTAGAAGGGGAACGAAGAAAAGAACAGGAGAGCTTGGTAACGTCCAAATTCACCAGCGGCTGATACAAGGTCGTCATAATGAATTGCATTGTCCTTTACTCCCTCGTCTTCATTGTCTATTTCTGTAAGATTATTTCCAACAGCCATTCTTGTTTCTATTTTTATTTTTACGTGCCATGTGTCTTCTTAGACAAGTGTTATTGTACTAATTAAGGAAATTTCGGTCATGCCTTTTATAATGTTGTTTAGATATATGTTTTGTAAAGACAGTATTCTATTATATGCTTTGTGTAATTAAGGCTAACCATTATTGAATAATTTGCGATAAACGAAAAATAAAATTCTTTTTTTTGCGGTTATCGCAAATTCTTCGTTTATAACACATTCTATGTACCTACATGGCAGTACAAATTCACCGCTATTACAAAAGTACTAGTCATCTGCGACCCACATTTCATTTTTTTTTATCGACGTTTGCTTAAAATTCGTAATAAAGGATTTGACCAAAAACTATTCACACCAAAATCTTCTCTGTTAACGGTTTTTAAGCAAAAGTTTCAATACTCAATTGTAAATAAGTAATTGTTAATGTCGCAATTTCTACTGCCATGTACCTGGAATGTATTATGGCCGAAAAAATTGAGAAAAACAAAAAACAATTGGATTGTAAGCCCAAGGCGGCTTTTTACGATAAATATTGACTTATCATTGACAACAGAGTAGTTCAATATGTTTTTGAGACTAAGTAAATTTCCACGTAATTTATATTGATATAGAATTTTCCCTGAGCTTTTAAACAAGAAAACTATGTACTTTGTTCTTAAAAATGCTGCAGTAGGTATGTTTAATTTCAGTAGTAATAAATTGTCATTTACTCACAAGAATGTCATTTATTAGCTTATTTTTTTTCATGATAGTTTTTGTGCACGCATTATAATTTACATGACTGCCTCATTAGTCTAGTGATCCTAAGCGCGACTGCTTCGCTAGAGGTCCTGCATTCGATCCCCAGGTCAAGCGAAGTGTTTGCTCGGAGTTTGGATTTTTGCCCGGTAAATGGAAATAGGCTCGTCCCTATTACATGAGATTTAAACATACGAGGCGAAATGTGGGTGTACATGGGAATACAGGAATGATGGTAATCGCACCTTCGGTAGAACAAGGGCACAATTGTCAAAAATTGCAAAAATGAGTTAAGTATACAGAAATGCCTTAAAAATGCTATTTGAACTGGAGGAACAAAGACAGTCATTTAATTCCTTTAAAAATCCGCTAGGCGAAAATAGTGACTTTGTCTTATTGGTGCCTTTTTACTGCTCTCTTGGCTGGACATAGTCTCATTGGTCAGTTGCGCCGTCGGCGGGGAGAGAGGCAGTCGTCACTTGGACCGCTAACGTCGTAAAGGTAAATATGCCCTTTTAATTTTTTGGTTTCTGGAGCGACAATGCCACATCTATTACACTTATGCCTAATTTATAATTTTAAAATTGGAAGGACAAAGTCGTTCAGACAGTTATGCCCTTGTCCGTTCAAGATTTGTTTTATTCCTTGGTCTTAAAAGTAAATGTGTTTTTGTCATTCCAATTGCAATGCTATTTTGCTAGACTTAATGACAATTACGTTTTTGTCATTCCAAATTGACTTGATTTAATATTAATGTTTGTTATTTAAGTTAATGAAATAAATTTGTATTATTTTTTAATACAATTGTGATTCTAATAATATAGTTGCCATTTTCGATCTACAGGCAGTCTTACCTTGTCCAATTGGCCAGTCATCAGCTTTCTTTTATAAGTCCAAGTTAAATTGTTACAATTTTACGGTGAGGACTCATTTTCTAATTAGTTAATTATAGTGTTAAAATTAATCAATTTATGTTCGAATGTACCTAATGTATATTTTGTTTTAGGTATCCAATATAAAAGACGATACCACAATTTGCTTTTTCTGGCACGAGGGTCTTGGCAAACGCGGCGCCACTGAAATAGGAACATGCCTTTACAAGTTTTTGGAGGATCTTTCTAACAAACAACCAGATAAAGACATAATATTTTATTCGGATAATTGCTGCGGGCAGCAAAAAAATAAGTAAGTTTGTTGCTTTTTATAATACAATTAATTTACAGTAGATTTAGATAAATAGGAGTGATTGTTGTTATAATTCATACTGAACAATATAGGTAGGTAATGTACTTATAATGTAAATAATTATTTCTACTTGTTTCAGATTCGTTTTTGGAATGTATTATTATGCTGTCAACACATTGCCTATAAAGTCAATAACACACAAATTCCTTATTAGGGGTCATACCCAGAATAAAGCTGATGCCGTCCATTCTGTAATAGAAAAAAACGTTAAGCGAGCTAAAAAGGCTGGACCTATATACACTCCAGCAGAATACATCAGTCTTATTAAAAATGCTAAGAAAAAGGGTGTTCAATTTACCGTTAAAGAAATGAATTTTGATTCTTTCATTGATATGAAGCTGTTATCTGAAGATATTAATTTGAATTTAAACAAGGATGTTGAAGGAAATACTTTTAAAATATTGGATACGAAAGCGATCAAATTTATGAAAGATTCAGAGATATACCAATTTAAGTGCAGCTACAAAACCGACGATTGGACAGCAGCGAGAATTCGAACAGGTCGTATCGGTAATAAAAAAAGTGTGAAAGATGTCACACTAAACCAGCTCTATAAGGAAAAGTTACCAATCCCTCACAGAAAAAAAGAAGACATTCGTCAATTGATATCCTCAAATATAGTTCCTAAGTTCTATGAACAATATTTTAACAACCTTTTTTAAGAAAAGGAGAGAGAGCTAGAACTGATTCGTTAGTAAGAAAAAAATAATTGTTATAAAGATATTTTTATATTTTTTAATTAATATTTTTTGAAGTGTGATTCTAAAGAATTTCATTTGCATAACAGTGAATCTTGTTAAAAATAATGTCACTGTTATTTTTGTTATCTTCTATAATTCTATTTTCATTGTGATTCCAAAGAGACACAAACGTGAGATTATTGACGACTGATTAGTAAGACTATAATGATAGTTTAAGTATTATATTTCGTGAAAGTTACTACATTTTTTTTACTTTATTAGAAAATAAAAAGTTTATACGGAAAAACAAGGTATTTTTATTCGAAAATCATCCTAAATTAAAGCTCAAATTTAGTCCTAATTACAAAATAATATACATTTTGGTAGAACAAGGGCACAAATGTATACCTTCCTTAAAATTAAAATTAATTGAAAAAAAACTAAAAGTTCTTAATTCTTGTTAACTATACGCCTAAAAAGGATATAGTATATAGTTTATATCATGCAAAGAAGAAAAACTTTCGAGCAATATTAACAGAGCAAGACCTCACTGAATGCAATAAATATCTTAAAATAGCTCTCCTGTAAAATAGCAAAAACTGCAATTATGCCCTTGTTCTACCGAAGGTGCGGTATGTTGTTATGTTATAATTTTCATGTGATTGCATTTCGTCATGTCTAGTTTTGTTCCGGTTAGAATAACAAAGTCTGTTACTGCCCATAGACTCAGATCTGGACACATTCCATGTAAAAAGTTTGCCTTCATGATGAGGATAAAGTAACCTCGCCTAATTGTGAAGAATGTGATGTTATCGAAGATTTGCATCATTTATTGATGGAATGTGTTCGAAATGAATCTGTTAGAAAAGATTTATTAAAAAAAAAAAAATTGAACAGAATTGACATAGATAGATAGATAGATAGAATATTCTTTATTGCACACCAAAAACTATTGTTAAGTACAAGTTATAAAACATAAAATGGCACAGTGGGCGGTCTTATCGCTAAAAGCGATCTCTTACAGACAACCTTTGGATGGACTCAAAAGAAAGGTAAGGTGATAACTGGGTAGTCTGGCGTACATAAAATAAAATGAAATAGGTACTTAGATTAAATTATTTTAATATTAGCATGATATAAATACATAATATACGTTACATAGATAATTTATATAATATAGATACATTGTATGTATATAATATATAAATATATAATTTTATAGGTATATATATAGAGTTTATATATAAAGACATATCAATGAATATGGCATAATTAGACATAGTTATACAATTTATTGCAGGAAAATATATGTATTTGAACAAGGAGAATATAGGTATCAGCTATAGTGACAGATAGCTCCTTCACCAATCTTTTGAATATTGCCAGTGATTTTGCGCGTCTCACTGACACGGGCAAGGCATTCCAAAGCCGTACAGCTTGAACAGAAAAGGAATTGTCCAGAAAAATTGTGGAGTGCTTTGGCATCTCAAGTCTCAAGTTTTCCGATGATCTTAGATATCTCGTATGCGTGTCATGGAGGAACTGAAAACGTTCTTTAAGATAAGATGGAGATAGAGGATTAAACAGAACACTGTAGAGAAGGGACAATATATGGGAATTCCGGCGAAGGCGTATCGGAAGCCACTTGAGTTTTGCTCGAAAGTCGGAAACATGATCATACTTGCGCAGGCCAAATATAAATCTTATGCAGAAGTTTTGGAGACGCTCAAGTTTATTTAGCTGAACCTCAGTGAGATCGAGATAACTGACATCGGCATAATCAATAATGGAAAGTAAAAGAGACTGTGCTAGCGTAATTTTGGTGGTAGTAGGCAGGAAGTTGCGTAATCTTCTCAGTGACCCTGCAGACATAGGTATGTTTCATAATATTCTATCCCAACCAAATGGTGCTGATGCAAAAGTTCTGTTCGAATTTATGACCCAATAGATTTAATGTATGTTTAGGGTACGATGGGACTGGCATACGCTGCGCGTAAAAGTCCCTTAAAAATTAGAATAAAAATAAATAAATAACAAAGTCCGATTAGCACTGTTACGCTTACTTACTATTTAATTGTAATCAGACACTGAAAACGACCTTGTAGTTGTGTGTTGGGAGCTGTATTTCCTTCGAACCCTGATAGACTCAGTATCTGGGATATTATTCTGGCAATTTTGATTATAAAATCTTGTGTAGTTTAAATTAATTACAATGACATTTAACTTAAATAATAATATATTTATTATTTTCAGCAGTGTTTTTATTCGGCTGATGATGATTATTAAGATTTTTATTTCAAGGCACATCAGAAATATTAATATTAAATACAAACATTGATGACGAATAACATATAGAGATATACGTATCAGATCAAATAAAAAGTTAAGATGGAACTTTGCGAACAAAGTAGTGAGGCCGGCTAAAACTACGCCTTGCCGTGTACAAACACAATTACACGCACATTACGAACCACTACGAACATTTAAAACATTTAGGAATATTAGATATTATAGATTTGATTATTAGATTTACACATTTACATACCATCACGCACGCCTGTATTCCCCGAAGGGTTAGGCAGAGGTGTACTACTGTACCTACACCCACAGTTCACCGGTATGTTTTGGTCCCATGTAATAGGGGGCGGGCCTATTGCCATTAACCGGGCACAAATCCAGACTCCGAGCTGCTACTGGGAATTTCATAGAAAAACCCAATAACATTTTGCTCGACCTGGGGATCGAACCCAGGACCTCTAGCGTAGCAGTCGCGATTAGGACCACTAGACCAACGAGGCAGTCAGTTGATTATTAGATATTATAGAATTATAGATTTGAATATAAACTAAGTATACTATCTACGATTAAAAAGTTTTATAGTATTTTTTAAAACACCACACATAAAAATGTTCAAATGTATAATGTGCCACGCTGTACTAGACTAAAGTCCTTTATGTGACCCACTTTATCTTGATTAATGATAATTTCGTTAATGTGACGGACAACAGAAAAGGCAAATGATGGGTCATTTCAAAATATTTCCATGCGGACGATCTAAGAGCTTTGGCATAATTTTGGGTGATTATTGTGTTTTCTTATGGATATTAAATTTTAATGGTAGGTTCTTCTACGAAGTACATTTAAAATTCGAATGTTAGACACATGAATTAATTGTCTATTCCGTTTTTGATACTAAAAAAGACATAAACGGCTTAAAATGTCTTTCGTGGTTTACTATTATTGGCCTGCGACAAATGTTTCCGAATTCTAATGTGTAGATATACCAATTCATGGGACTTCATCATCATCAACCCATTACATTGTCCCACTGCTGGGCACGGGTCTCCTCTCAATACGAGAGGGATTAGGCTATAGTCCGCGACGCTAGCCTACTGCGGGTTGGTGAACTTCACATGCTGTCAAGAAAATCTCTCAGGCATGCAGATTTCCTCACGATTATTATTATTATTATTATTCTCTTCCATTTATTTTCAAACATATTAATTTAAATTTTTAAATATTTTTACATACATACATACATACATACATATTGTCACGCCTGTCTCCCATGGGGGTAGGCAGAGACTATAGATTTCCACTTGCTACGATCCTGGCACACTACTTTCGCTTCATCTATATTCATTAATCTCTTCATGCATGACCGTCGGTTTAGGGTGCTCGGAACCTGGCCTTTTTGAAGAACATCCGCAATTTGGTTGCGGTACGTTCTCCGAGGTCTTCCCCTTCCAACTCGTCCATCCATACTCACCATATATACTTGTTTCGTCAATCTCCGTTCATCCATTCTCTCTACATGACCAAACCATCTTAACATACCTTTCTCAATCCTTGTTACTACATCTTCTTTCACTCCACATCGCTCCCTTATCACACTGTTTCTCACTCTATCTTTTAGCGTCACACCACACATACTTCTCAAAGCTCTCATCTCTACAGCATTTATTCTGCTTTCATGTTTCTTCTGCCATACCCAACTTTCACTACCATACATTAGTGTCGGCGCCAACACTCCCCCAATCACAGCCAGCCGTGCCTTTTCGGACACTTTCCGACTATTCATGAAGGTGTGTAGCGCCCCATTCACCTGGTTACCAGCACTCGCTCTCCTTTCAATATCACTCTCATGTTTACCATCTCTAGTAAACATAGAGCCCAGATATACAAACTCTTTCACCTGTTCTACTCTTACGCCTTAAAATATTTTTACAAATTATATAAAAACATAAAAACATTTAAAAATATAAAAAATAGTCATCCACCGGTATCGGGAACAGGGTCCAAGCTACCGGTGGTCAGGGCCCCAAAGAGAGGAACCTCCTAACAATACGCGCCGTATCTGGGAGTACCGCTCTCTGTATCACGCCCTTGACCCAGCTGCCTAATGAGAGCCTCCGCAGGTGTGAGTCGAGGCTCTTGGCTATTAAACCATTGGCGGTCACAACTATCGGTACAATGACTGCCGAGTCAATATCCCACATGTCGACAATCTCATGAGCCGAGTCAAGATATTTAATTTGCTTATCTTTCTCGGCTTTCACGAGATTCTCGTCATGCGGAACACTGACATCAATAATCATTGCACGGTGCTCTGGTCGATCTATTACCACTATATCAGGTTTATTAGCGATAATAGTCCTGTCAGTGATAATAGATCGGTCCCAGTACAAAGTAACACGACCATTATCGAGAACTGGGTCGGGCACATACCTATAGTATGTTACCTCTGAGTCCACAAGAGAGTATTTAAGAGCAAGTTGCTGGTGGATAATCCTAGCCACTAGGTTATGTCTGTGCAAGTATTCACCATTTGCAAGACGAGAACACCCAGAAATAATATGCCGGATCGATTCGCCTGGACGGTGACATGCCCGACAGATGTCAGCCGTACCGTCCTTAACAATATATTTCCGGTAGTTATTCGTCATTACAACTTCGTCCATAATTGCACAGACAAACCCTTCGGTTTCCCCAAAGAGGTCCCCGAAGCGTAGCCAGGACACGGACGCGAGGAAGTCTACATCGGGTCCATGTAGGGCCCGATAAAAACGTCCGTGAAGTTCCTTGCTCTGCCATATCTCTTTGCGGCCAGTAGTATCAAGTATTATAGGTTTGCGCCAGTTCTCTTTAGCCAAGGATAGCGGGGTGAATCCCTTATCCACTGCAACCACATCGCGATGCATCCCCGTGTCAGTCTTAAGAAAATATTCTCTGAGCCTGTACACCTCCCGGTTGTGGAGAGCCTTAGCGTTTAAATAGCCACGTCCTCCACATTTCCGAGGGATGTACAGTCTCATGACCGAAGAACGCGGGTGGTGCATCCGATGTGCAGGACTCTTCTATCCAGGGCGTCTAGTTCTGTCTGCGTCCATTTGAGTATGCCGAAAGAGTACATCAAGACCGGCATGACCCAACCATTATAAGCGCGCACCTTATTTCCGCCTGATAAAAGACTTTTAAGTACTTTTTTCAGGCGGCCAAAGAAGCGCTCCTGCAATGATTGCTTCATGTCAGCCTCTTTGATGCCTAACGCTTCCGACATACCCAAATATTTATAGGTTTCAGTTGAAGAGAGTGATTTAAGGTTTATGGAATCTGTTAAATGAAATTCTTCAGACTCCATAATCCCTCCTCTTTTCACATGCATGATCGCACATTTGTACACACTAAATTCCATCTTAATGGACCTGCTGAAACTTTCAGTCACCTTCAGCAGTTCCACAAGGTGCAATTTGTTGGGGGCAAACAGTTTTAGATCATCCATGTAAAGGAGGTGGGATATCACCTGTCCACCTCTTCTCAACTGAAAGCCAAGCTTTGAAGCCTCGAGCAATGTGCTAAGAGGGTTCAAGGCTAAGCAAAACCATAACGGACTCAGACTGTTACCCTGGAATATACCCCGCTGGATCCTGATCGGTTCCGAAACCCCTTGAATTTGCCGACATCCTGGGTAGAGAAGAACTGTTTTCCACTGTCCCATACATGACATCAGGAAGTTGCGTAGGGTTGTATTTATTTTATACAACTCTAGCACTCTCATGAGCCATGTATGGGGTACAGAGTCGTAGGCCTTCTTATAATCAATCCAGCATGTTGACAGATTCTTACGGGAGCGACGAACTTGTTGGCTTATGGTCGTGTCAATGAGGAGATGCTCCTTAGTACCACGGGACCCATTCCTACATCCATTTTGAGAGATAGACATGATTGAATTGTTATCAATGTGGTAATTAATCTTTGCTCTCAATATGGATGTAAGGACCTTGTACAGGGTCGGTAAACATGTGATAGGTCTGAAGTTCTTAGGTTCCGTGGTACTACCTGATTTATGGAGCAGATGGGTAACTCCTGTTGTTAAGAACTGGGGTAGTGATCCAGACTCTAAGGACAGTTGGAATTGGGATGCTAGGCAAGCGTGTGAGCTACGCAACCACTTTAGCCAAAAATTGTGCAACCCATCCGGACCGGGAGACTTCCAATTAGGTAACGGATGAGTTGCCATGGTTACGTCCTGAGGACTGATGTTAACTTCCTCCATTTCTGGTATATCCTCACACACTCGCTCAATATCCCGCGTCCAGTGCCCCTCGGTGTGGTTGACGGGCACAGACCAGATATTTCGCCAGAAAGTATTCATAGCGTCGTTATCTGGGAAGTGCCCATCATCCAGGGTTTGGTCGGGTCGTTCCCAAGTTCTATATACCCACCTTTGGTCGTTCTGGAACATGCGGTTCTGTGTATATCGGTCTACTCTCCGCCTGTACCTTCGAATACGGCTTGCCCATGCATAAACTTTCTGCTTCAGGAAGTCAATACGCTCCATGACACGAGACATATAATCTTGAGGGCTGACATCAGTCCCCAAGAACGCCCGTCTCACAGATCGCATCACTCTTGGGCGCATATTGCCCGCCCTGAAGCAGATTAACATGCCTATGAGTGCCCTAGCCCCACTTATACGCCTCTCAATCCTGTACTGCCAGGCTGGTACCACAGGTTTTGGTCGTGTAGCTTTATTGAAACTGGGAAATTCAACATTAGCTACACGGCATGCCGCAACAGCCGCGCAGTACAAGATAGAATGCGTATCATGCAGACCTTCACTGCTATCAAAATAATTTGATAGCAGTGAATCCAGGGCACACACCAAGGCCAAGTTTTTATTATGCATAGGTAAGCGTGGTAAGGGTGGTCTATGATCGGGTGAAGTAGATCGATATTCCCGAAAGGCATCCTCCAGAGCGCTCCTCAGTTGTTCATTATACTGGGTACTTACGGTTGTAGCCACGCCACCACTCTCAACATCGGCTAGATTAGAAAGTAGTGGTAAATCCACGGCAGGTGTTACTGTAATCGGAACAGTCTGCGATGAGGGAGTCGTGGCACGGCTACACAGTATTTCCGAGCGCAGCCGATCAAGCACAGTATCATCCAACATATGATTACGCTGAATGACCCGTACCTGATCCGACAGTCGTTGAGCCGAAACGGTGACATCTGGTTCAAGAGCCTGAAACAGGGAGAGCATCCGACAACGGTACGCAGTCAGATTAGTTCCCCCCTCTGTAGGCCCATAGTATGCGCGCATGACATTTTCATTAATTTTTTTAGTCCACCTCATGCGCTGCACACTTCCACCGGGAGCGGGGACCCCTCCAGAGGCCGGTGGGCCTCGTGGTCCTAAGCAGACCGGTGGCCGGCGAGCTCCCCGCCGGCGTACAGGTGATGGCGACGTCGGCGGAGAGTAGTACTCGTCGCTCGAGCTCGACGCAACTGCAGCCTCCGGGGACCGTGGTTGTTCGGGTTCCGGTGGTTGCGAGGCGGAGCTGGGCGGCGATGCCGGAGTTGGTAGGCGTGTGATTTTCAATGATTTGGCTCTTGTCAGCATTTGTATGTTTAAGTGACGTTTAAACGAAACGTCATTCTATGATTGGTTTACATGGTTCTTAGTTTTTGTTCTATTGTAATATATAAACATTATATTAGGCACTGTATATCACCAGTACGTAGGTATTTATTGAAACAGTTCTGATAAAATGTGTGAAAAACTATTTTGGTTTAATTTAAGGACGCTATCACATTTTTCTACAAATATCAGTGCTTTTCCGGTACCATTTTAACGAATTAGGAGCCAACTCCGAGGATATCTTGGTTTCAAATTAAAGATAATATATTCATCTCCACAATGATTCCATAAAAATTGTATAACCCTATACAACATTTTCACATAAATACGATTTCACCATCACACTAATCGCAAAAAAATGAAAAAAATGGGGTCTGAATAAGTACCAGTATAGCTAAATCCACTGCAAATTTAAACATAAAAATAATAGAAAAATGTTGCTTATATAGTCCTCTATACGAATGGCTAAAAATTTTGTAGCCAAATGAATACATTTTTAATTTATGAGGAAAATATGAAACGCTACCAAATTTCTCCATACAATTTCTACTCGCCGTTCGTCATTCCGCGCTCAAACGCGCTCGCGGAAGCACGGGTGTATCGCATGCTGTCGAAAAAAATATTACGTAAAAGGTGAGTGCCCTGTTGTATACTCTGGTTGGACTCGGTCTCGAAAATGTTGATACTTTTTCGGTCCGAAATAAAAGTAAGTACAAGTATTGAAATTTGTTTTAGAAATAAATACATTGTTGTATTTTTTTGTATAATAGATGTACATACCATCACGCCTGTGTTCCCCGAAAGGTAACGCAGAGGTGTACCAATGTACACCCACATTTCGCCGGTATGTTTTGGTCCCATGTAATAGGGGGCGAGCCTATTGCCATTAACCCGGCACAAATCCAGACTCCGAGCTGCTACTGGGAATTTCATAGAAAAACCCAATATCACTGCTCGACCCGGGGATCGAACCCAGGACCTCTAGCGTAGCAGTCGCGCTTAGGACCACTAGACTAATTAGGCAGTAATGGATGTAGATTACGGATAAATAATGATATTATTATCTATAGTACAAAAAAAATGGCGTAAAAAAATTTTTTTGGGACATGCGATACCGTATATACTAATAGTCGATTTTGGTATTTTTGGGGGTGGTGATTACGAGTACGCACGGCTACACATTAAGCTATACAAAACCAATGTACGCTGGCCTCTTATTGTATAGAAAGCCTATACAGTGCGAGATCAGCTTAAACTGGTTTTGTATAGGTTGACCTGTAGCCGTGTGTACGTCATTTATGTTTTAATTCAAAATGGCGGGTTTATTTTTTTTATAAAAAATCTATATTTTTATTGATTGTGGAGGTGATGTTTATGAATATACCATTCAATTTTTGATTCAAGATGACAGATGTAATGTTTTTGTGATAAATCGACTTAGTTGGTACGGTCGCCAGCACATCAGGTTACCACAAACTGACAAATTTTTTCACTCGATAGTGAACTTAATCACCAACGCTTAAGGTTTAAAATAATTTGGAAAAATTTGACAGTTTTGTATATCCTGATGTGCTGGCGTTTGTAAATCAAACAGGCGCATGGCTGTAACTTTTGACACCAAATGTGCTTTTGTTGTGCATTGGCATTGCTAAAATATTGATATTTATTATTATAGATTTGACTTCGGAAATTTGGACAAAGAGCAAAAAAACTGCACACGTAGCAATAAAAAAAAGTAATGAGACTTTGTTAGTAGTCAGAAATCTACTCTGGAGTTTTGTTATGCCATACCTTATATTAGAAAATATAGTAGGTTTTTTTATGTAGTGGGGAGTGCAGCTTAGATGTCTCCGTAGGTGATGATGACCAAAATGATATTTCACTTGTAAGTTTATTTGATTTTCCTTGGGTACCTACTAATGTTGCCTTTTTGTTTTCAGGAGCAGGAATAGTTCATGGAGATATAGCGTAACAAACATAGAAAAAAAAGAAAAAAAACACAGACGAATTGAGAACCTTCTCCTTTTTTGAGTTCGGTTGAAAACAGGCTGGCCTTCATTTTAATTTTGAACTTCTTTGCAAAAACTTCTTTGCCGTCTGTTAGGACAGATCAACTCAAAGCTGCTATGGCTCTTTCTTCAAAAGGCCTGTTCTGATTTTGTCCTAAATTGTAAAATACACATATCTATGATATTACTATTGTCTGGACTTTAAAAAAGACCATGGTTCTCTGAGTTTGTTTCGACATTTCTTCTCAGACAGACAGAAAAAAACGATTATTATTTATAAAAAAACGATTATTTGTTAATCTTATTAAAAAAACGATTATTTAAATCGATTATTATCTTATGAAAAATCAATTTTTATACAATAGATTTTTTTGAGATAAATAAAAATCGATTTTCAAATAATCGATATTTTTACCGTAAAGTCACATCCCTAGACGTAATATCGGCGCCACCTACTTTAAAAAAAATTGACTTGTAAAAGTGTCTTTAAAAGATCTATTTACCGAAATAAATATCATTTCATTTCGGTACAGTACTGTATACATTTTGCGACTTTTATCCTGCCTATTTACAATACATTATACTATTTACTACCTACTTTTGTTTAAATTTTTATCAAAAATACTGATCTCAGTAAATAATATACTTACAGTTTCCATAAGGGAATGATCATTTTTAAATATCAAAACGAAAGTATGCTAGGTATAAACTCCCAGGCTAATATTTGAAAATATATTGATCCAACAATTGTCACCAGATAAGTAGTTACATCTTTTCAAAATGGGGATCGTAGGTTTTCCTTGTAATAGCAAAATGGTCGTTAGTTTCGTATGAATATTGTAATTAATCCATTTATTTTGGGTACCTACATTATGTACGTAATGAGTAGGTATTGATAAACTATAAAAATAACTGAAAACATGATTATCACGTAGATGGTACCTACCAGGGATAATCATGTTTACATGGTTACCAAAATCGATTGCAAAGTTATTACTAATTTGACTCAATTAACAACAGTAAAATAAATTAAAAAATAATACCTTCAAGTATCAAGATTAGTTAAGTTACGTATAAAATCGTCCGGGCAGCGGTTTCAATGTGTGCGTGCGCGTAATGTTGTTGTGTTGCAAATAAGATACCTAAACTTGAGCAAGTTCAAAATGTGATAGCGTCCTTAAATTTAAATATTGCTCAGAATTTTTTATGATACGTCTGCTGACATTTAGTGTTGTTGTGTTTGTTGTTGTTATTATTATTATATTCTTTATTGTACACCAAAATAAAAATACAAAAGACAATAACTTATTCTAATACAAAAGTACAATTGGCGGCCTTATCGCAATTTGCGATTTCTTCCAGGCAACCTTAGGATGGACTGAACTGAACCAAAAAACAGGTTGAGGTTGTTGGTGCATGTAAATATTAATATTATTATATAAAAATAGATAAATATATATTATATATAGATATAGATATATATAATAAATAAACATAAGTATAGGTATATTCATAAATATAGCAACAAAAATAAAAATGAATGTGTATAGATTATAACGACGAATACGACATAGAATCACAGCGACAAGTAATAATCCTTCACGAGCCTTTTAAAAATGGACAGTGATTGGGCACGCCTTATTGGTACCGGCAATGCATTCCACAAACGAGCGGCCTGAACCGAAAAGGATTTGTCGAAAAAGGTTGTGGAATGCATTGGCATCTTCAGTCTTAGGTTATCCGATGACCTTAGAAATTGCGAGTGGCTATCACCAAGGTATTCGAAGCAATTTTTGAGGTAAAGTGGAGTAGAGGGTAAGAACAGGACATTGTAAAGTAATGAAAGTATATGAGCATTCCGGCGAAGGCGAATTAGTAACCACTTGAGCTTTGCACGAAATTCTGACACGTGGTCATATTTGCGTAAGCCAAATATGAACCTTATACAAAAATTTTGAAGACGCTCCAGCTTATCAAGTTGGTTCTCTGTAAGGTCAAGATAGCTGACATCTGCATAATCAAGGATCGGAAGAAGAAGGGACTGAGCTAGCGCAACTTTGGTTGCAGTTGGCAGGAAGTTACGTAGTCTTTTCAGACTTGCAGCAGATGCAAACAACTTGCGACTAACTTCCTGTAGTTGAACAGACCAGGTAAAGTTTTTGTCAATATAAATCCCCAAGTTTTTAACATTTTCACTAAAAGGAATAACAACGTTATCAAAAGACACTTGGGGAAGAGCATTCCAGTCAATTTTTGAGATGGTTCTGGAACTGCCCACCACAATCACCTGCGTCTTTGCGGGATTAACCAGAAGTCCGTACCGTTTGCTCCAGTCGCTAATACAAATAAGGTCTTGATTTATAGTGCCGACCGCTTGCGTCAGATTTCCAAGGGGTGCTCTACAGTAGATTTGCAGATCATCTGCATAAAGGTGATAGGAAGAAAGTAGTCTTTAGGAGATTGAGTTTATAAAAATTGCGAAAAGAAGAGGAGATAAAACGCCACCCTGTGGTACACCGGCAAAGGTCTTGCACCAAGAAGATGAAGTATCTTCAATGCAAATACGTTGCCGACGACCGAACAGGTAACTTCGAAACCAGTCAATCGCCGATGGAGATATGTTAAGAGAGCGCAATACGCCAAGCAAGACATCGAAATCAACAGTATTAAAAGCATTACTAAAATCTAGTAATGCCATAACCGTTAGATTACCGATTTCCATGCCGGACCTGATGTCATCCGTAATATTGATAAGGGCTGTGGTAGTGCTATGACCGGGACGAAAACCAGATTGGAAGGAGTTAAGGAGATTATTTTTAGTAAGGAACATGCTCAGTTGATTGTGAATCAGCCGTTCGAGGACTTTGGACAGGAATGGTAGGATGGATATGGGACGATATTCAGAAAAGGACGTGGGATGAGATTTTTTAGGTAAGGGAATAACTTTGGCTTCTTTCCATGCTTTTGGAAAGACACCATCGGTAATAGAGTAGTTCAGGATGTGACAGATAATAGGTAGAATAATATCAAGCACAGGCAGGATCATATTACGGCTGATACAGTCACGGCCATTTGCGTTGGAAGTTATTGAAACTACGCTCTTCCTAACATCACATGCGGAGAATGGACTAAAAGAAAATGAGGAATAACTAGGAGCCGGAAGAGAAGAAAGATAATTTAAAGTATTAAGTTTTGTTGCCCTATCAAAATTAGGCGACGCAGTAAAATGGCAATTGAGAGAGTTGAAATCTAAATCTTTAGGGATTGTTTCTTGGCGAGATTTCCCGACTCCCATTGATCTTAAGAATTTCCAGACTTTTGCTGGATCTCCGTCTTGAACAGAGGTGTGGATATGTTGGCGTTGAGCATTCCTACAAACCTTATTGCAGTGATTGCGGATGGAGACGTATTTCTCCTTGTTGAAATCCGACGGTCGAGCCTTATATTTAGTTTTTGCCACCACTTTTTTATGCATAATTGATTTAATGTCATCTGTTAGCCACGGTGATGGCAAATGTCTGACTTTAACTGGTCGAACTGGAGCATGACGGTCATACAGTTGTACGAGCATGGCTGTAAATAAATCAACTTGATCATCAACACATGGAGAGACAAGGATTGGAGACCAGTCTAAATTGTTGTTTGCACGATGTTTTCCTTCACCGTTTAAGCGCGTGATAATTAATTATGAATACGAACAAAACTTCGAAACCTTTGACTTGGCAGTCCAATGGTCATATCACTAGGCTAATTAAGCTAAGCTAAGCTAATTTAGCTAGGCTAATTCATGGGACTTGCGGAATATTATATACTACTAAAACACTGTTCATTGCTTTGCAATCTTTTATCTTTATATGATCTATCCTAATAAACCAATTACTTCGTTTAATGCTAAAGTTTTTTCCCAACATTGCTACTGAATGATAAATCCTTCGCCAATAGGGATTACAGTAACGAGCGCGCCGGAATCAATTAGGTATCTCAAATGTCCAACTTCGATTACCACTGTGGAAATTATTGTACTCAGTCTACAAAGATATGTAAAAAACCATCACTTATCTCCCCCTGTTTCATATTACTACCCTTATTTAGAGATGTTTTTTTTTATTGGTGCAGGCTATTTTGTGCACTATTTTACGTGATGGTAAGGAGATGAACCATGATTGCCTAAAAGATAATAGTTCGGTATACAGGTTGGTTCGGTATCAGGGATGAATAAGGATAACAATGCATGTCGTCTTTTACCAGAATATATAATATTGATAACATTATTATATGTTGACATGCATAACGTTTCATTTGAACTCATAGAATGTCAAATTCACTAAATCATTAATGCTTAGATAGCTGAACAATGTACGAAATTCTTAATTCACGACGAGCGAAGTCACTGTCACCTAAATTCCGGACTTATTCTTAGCAAAAAGTATCAAAAATACATCCGTCTTGCACTGACTTCTACTTCACAACTTCTTAACAAAAATTGAAGACGAGAAGTTGGATCGTACCGAGGAACAGGAATTATTAATAAATTTTTACTTCAACTGTTCCTTGGAACTTTTCTCTGGGGAAATTCATGTTGCGTTCAAGGATCAAGCTCCAATTGCGTTCTGATGTATGTATTGATGTTTGCTTTGCTTCGATGCGATATTTATGATTTTGCGGGTAAGGGAACGTGGGAATGTTTGATTCAAAAATATGGCTGTACTTCTTATCGATATCTGATTACAATACTTTTGACAATGACATCAATAAAAAAAAGTGTCGTGTAGGTAAATACTGCATATTTTTTTTGTAAATGTAGTTTTATTTCAATGTCTAATATTCGCGTAAGTGTTACAAACCAGTTATTATACAGACTTCAAATTAAGTACTGACTTTATTAATACGACTTCCAAGAATTAAAAAAAAAAAATGTTTGGTTCGGAGACGGTTATTTAATCTCAATGGCAATAGGCTCGACCCGTATTACGTGGAACCTAAACATGCCGGCAAAATGTGTGTGCATATTAGTATAATTACACCTCTGCCTAACCCTTCGGGGAATACAGGCGTGATGGCATATTATGTTTTAATTCGATGATATTCAAGTACTTGATGTGATGATTTATTATTTTTTGTGATGAAGTTTATCGAATGAAACATGAAATAACACTGAAGTGCTAGGTACTTTAGTCTTTTTCCTAACCTTCCATTTGCACTAACAGCTAGGGTAACGGCACCAGTACCAGCCAGCCAGGAACCAGAGGTCAGTTTGCGTCGTTTATTTGTCACAAATATATATTTAGAAGAAACGAATGAAATTTACATAGATAGCAGCTCTGATTCCTCGTTGGTTAATATGTCACGCGACAGGAGCGGCAGGGGATCGGGAGAGCGAAATAAACGCGTTCATACAGGAGCTGTCTATCGACGAAGAGCAGTAATGTCATGTCCACCATATTTTTACTGGTCTATTTTCAGGTCGCGCGGCAATCGTCGAGATATATATATATAAATATAAAATAAATTAATGTAAGGTTCTTTTGTGTCAACGAGTCATTTGGATTTGAATGAAAAAAGGAAGAGTTCTTTTGATAAAAGTTTTGTGTTCATTATTCGAAAATATAGTTTGTATTTTACTTTTCATTCTTATATAAAACAAACATATTACACATTACATTTCAAAATAATACATGTTGTTATAGTTTTTTTTATAGATAAAACTGTACTGATTAAACTTATCACTAATATGTGATCACTCTATGGCACTGACAGATGATGATTGTCAGATGTCGACTATTGATTGAAGATAGAAAGAAGTAATTCGTGTGGTAAAAGTTGGTAGTAGACCGGCTTTCCCGTTCTTGGATGTTATGGAGAATAAAGAAACTTCTCATTACAATTAAAACATTTTCAAATTCACAACACATTACAATGCGGATTCAAAACATTCATTAATTTCTCCCTGCTTCTGCTTTCTTTGCTGCAGGAATGGTATTGTCCAAAGTTGTGGATTTTTTGCTAATTCCTCTGCATCATCAAAAGTATGGGGCATGTCAATTTTTGCAGTCTCAGGTAGACCGAATGCAACTACAGCACCCAATCCGGCGAAAAGACCTATTACCACCATAGGTAGCCAGTAGAGATATACTTTTAAGTACACAATGAATGGAGATAAAACTGTAGCTACATATCCACAAATGTGTACGATGGATGAACCAGATCCTCTTACAGATGTTGGCAATACCTCTGCAGTCCACTGCATAGTAGCAGTTAACGACATATTAACAGCGAACCTTGCAATCATTGCGAATATCACTGACTGCACACCGCTAGCGAATATAGTAAGGATACAGAATGTACAGCTGATGATCATCACCATAATTGTCAACCACCTCCTGCCTAAGCAGTCTAGGGTTAAAGCGACGAGGATATTTGAAGGTAATTCAGTAAAAGACACTAAAGAGAAAGCCAAGAAGAAGTCGAAGTCTAACTGGCCAATGCTCCAAACTAGTCCATCGTAGACCATCGCACAGCATATGTATTCAATACACATTAGAATAAACATTTTTCTTATAACTGGTCTCTTAAGAATCTCTAAGCAACTTACAGATTGTTCTTCTTTCGCATTATTTGCTGTTAGTTTGAATCGCTCAATAAGTTTCGGTGGTATTTCCTTTTTATTTATCCGACCGATTACGAGTACCTTTTTTATGGCTTCATCAATACGACCTCTTGACAACAACCATCTCGGACTTTCTGGTAAGTATAATGGAGATAATAAGGCTAAGGCTAATGGTACACTAGTGACTAGAGAAATTGTTTTCCAATGACCACAGGCCAATGCAATCCAGGGCAGTACAGTGACGAAAAGAGAGTAAAATATAGCAAAAGATACGTTAGCCACTACGGTTCTATATTTTGGAGCAACATATTCTAAAATTATGAGGTACGCCATCATCATGCAGTTGTCATAAGCCATACCCATCACGAATCTCGCAGCAGCAAATTGTGCCAAATTTTGCGCAAAGGTACTGGCTAAACCTCCGGCACAACCGATTAAGCTGCTGATTATAGCAGCTGGTACTCTTCCAAAACGATCAGAAATCCATCCAATAATGAATCCTCCACAGATGGACACCAAGAAAAATATAGCTTGGGCCGTTGCTTGATAACTATTTTTCTCACACACCCACTCTAATTCACTTGAAATAGTAGGATATGGAATTTCTGTTTGGTTGAATTCCCACCCATGTTGACATGGCACTATGCTCCACGTTCGATTTGGTTTTCTTCCTGTTGCCAACACTTCAGTCCAGTTGGCTGCATACATTTCACACTGCGAATATCCAAATATTGCGCTTTCATCTTGAGGCACGCCTAGATCCCTTCGTTGTAAAGCAGTAAAATTTTCCAGCTCGGGGATCCTGCACCAGTGGTTCGGTGTCACTTCTGTCATGAACATCTGTGAGTAGAATAAGAAGACTCCAAACGCGTAGAAGGGGAACGAAGAAAAAAACAGGAAAGTTTGGTAACGTCCAAATTCACCAGCGGCTGATACAAGGTCGTCATAATGAATTGCATTGTCCTTTACTCCCTCGTCTTCATTGTCTATTTCTGTTACATTATTTCTAACAGCCATTCTTGTTTCGATTTTTATTTTTACGTGCCATGTGTCTTCTTAGACAAGTGTTATTGTACTAGTTAAGTAAGGAAATTTTGGTCGCGTCTTTTATAATGTTGGTTAGATATATTTTGTAAAGACTCTTATATTCTATTATATGCTTTGTGTAATTAAGGCGAAACCTTATTGAATAATTTGCGATAAATGAAAATAAAATTCTTTTTCTTTGCGTTTATCGCACTTCGTCTATGACACATTCTATGTACCTACATGGCAGTAGAAAGTAACCGCTATTACAAGAGTACTAGTCATGTGCGACCCACATTTCATATTTTTTTATCGACGTTAATTTCTGCTTAAAATTCGTAATATTTAAAGGATTTGACCAAAAACTATTCACACCAAAATCTTCTCTGTTAACGATTTTTAAGCAACATGATGACTGATTTTCAAAAACTGATCTAAAATATTCTTATGTATATACTATTACCGAAAAATATTTTTTTCTGCAATTAAAAAAGGTTTTTGATACAAAAATGCGATTTAAATTCAACGTTTTTAAATGAGCGCGAAAACGGTCCCTGGTGTCATGGCGTCTGCTTATGACGTCACTTCTATGTTTTGACATCGTATACAATATCGTATGTTTGGGAGGAGATGCGGGAAAGTCGTAAAATCTTTAAATCACGCCTAAAGTGGTGCCAAAATAATAGGGAGCAAATAAAGATGGATATCCTCGCTTCTCAGCATTCGAAGCATGACTTCCGTAACTTTTGGAAAACTACCAGTAGGCAAAATCATAAGCCGGGCTTACCCGTGAGTGTCAACCATGTGAGTGAAACGAAACGTATTGCTGAGATATTTAAGGATCACTTTGCGGTGTAATCACCATTGGGGCCATCACGGTCATTCAGTGTGGAGGGGTCTCATGGACAGGAAATAAATACCCGATTCACAGCGAAGGATGTTCGGGAAGTTATAAAATCAATGTCGAGTGGAAAGTCTCCTGGCCATGACAGCCTGAGCATTGAGCACCTAAAGCATGCCGGCGTCCATCTGTCACGAGTTCTTGCAATGTTATATACATTTTGTATAGGACATGCGTACTTACCAGCTGAGATGATGAGGACCGTGGTGGTACCAATTGTGAAGAGTAAAACCGGCCTGTAGTTGCTTGTGTCGCTTAGGTCACTAAGCGACACAAGCAACTACAGGCCAATATCACTAGCCACAGTGCTTGCTAAGGTTCTTGACGGTCTGCTTAATACACAGGTTGACCGGTATGTAAACACGCATGACAGTCAATTTGGTTTTAAACCGGGACTGTCTACTGAGTCAGCTATCTTGTGTCTTAAGCAAACTGTCAAGTACTACTCTGAAAGGAGTACACCTATTTATGCATGTTTTCTCGACCTCTCGAGGGCGTTCGACCTGGTTAGCTATGACATCTTATGGAAAAAATTAAATGATATCTCAATGCCCCTCGAACTAATAGACATTTTCAAGTACTGGTATCTTAACCAGGTCAACGTCGTTCGATGGGCGAGTGCACTGTCTCAACCGTACAAGTTGGAGTGTGGGGTGAGGCAAGGAGGGCTGACCTCGCCAAAGCTCTTCAACCTGTATGTGAACGCCCCGATTGAGGAGCTCGGCAGCACCTGTGTCGGCTGCCATATTGACGATGTCTGTGTCAACAATATTAGTTACGCGGACGACATGGTGCTGTTGAGTGCCTCGGTGTGTGGTCTGTCCAGGTTGCTGGGCATCTGCGAGCGGTATGTGTTGCATCACGGTTTGCTATATAATGCAAAGAAAAGTGAATGCATGGTCTTTAGGGCCAGGGGTCGGAGCGGCCCGGATTCTGTTCCACCTATTAGATTAAACGGTGTCAATTTAAGAATAGTTCAACAGTTTAAATATCTCGGGCATATCGTGACCTCTGACCTTAGGGACGATGCGGACATCGATAGGGAGCGGAGGGCGTTGTCTGTGAGGGCAAATATGACCGCCCGTAGGTTTGTTCGCTGCTCGGGGGCCGTCAAAATAAGTCTTTTTAGAGCCTTTTGCACGTCCCTGTACACAGCCAGCCTGTGGGGGTCATATAACCAGAAGCAGTACAACGCTCTCCGTGTTCAGTATAATAATGCGTTCAGGGTGTTGTTGGGGCTGCCTCGGAGCTGCAGCGCGTCGGGGATGTTCGCCGACGCCCGTGTCGACTGTTTCTACATGACGATGCGAAAGCGATGCACATCTCTGGGGCGCAGGCTCCGGACCACCACCAACACAATCCTGAGCGTATTTGCGAATAGGTTTGATTGTCAGTACATTAACCATTGTTATATGGTTAATGTAAGAACAAACAAACAAATGACTCAGAGGCAGGCGTATTATTGATTATTTTTATTTTATTTTATCATTGTAATTTTATTTATATTATTTAATCACAAAAATTTTTATGTATGTTATAATTCAATTTTAATGTTTTAATGTTATTGGTACTGTAAATGTAAATCATAATATGATCTCAAAATGATTGAAATAAATGATGATTATTTATTTATTTATATTTAAATAGGAGATTAAGGCTGGGTGGTACAGCAAAGCCCACATAAAAATGTTTTAAAAACTATTTTTTTAAGTAGTAAATAGTAAAATTAAAATCTGAGAAAATAAATTTATATTGTTGAGTATATATTCTAGGGAACACATACAAGGGAAACACGATTTAATAAAGTTGGCTCGATAGAATAAATTCACAAAGATACCTCTTTTTTTGTAATTTTATCTTCCATTTTCGGTTTTATTCTTAAAATAATAAAACCGAAAATGATTTGACATCATGTTTTATTTACTAAAATAAAGTTCATAGATAGCTCGAGGGATTTTACCCGATAGATTTTCTTTATTACATTAAATTTTTAATCAATTATTCAAGTAAGTTACGAGGCGAGACACTGACTGAGCCTGAGCCTCGCCGAATGGATCGTAAATTACCTACTTGAATAATCGGTTCTTCACTCCTACGATGGACCCACATGAGAAATGCAATGGCATGTTTGCAGCCTCCTTGTGAGGCAACACAGTCATGGCATTCTACCGATATAACTTCTTCCTTTACTTCGTCAACTATTAACGTCACTGCATATAACTTCGCGTGGACCTTGTGTTCTGGGCAGATTTTTGATTTAACTATAAGTACATAGATTTCCATCGCGTTTTAACTGAACGTAGCTAATCGCGTCGTCCCCATAAGATGGCCTGGAGGATCTAAAACAAAGAAATCGATAGGAAAGCATATTTTATAAAATCAAAACATTATTAAAACTAAACATACGAAGCTGTGCTTTTTAAAAGTGATATTATTTTTTTAATTATAGTAGGTATAATACTTACATTGTAGTTTTAACATTTCTAAATTCTGCTGAACAGAAGTCTTTGTTTAATTAATACCAGGAACTGCCCCAGCATTAACAAATCAACTCTGGGCAAATTAGAGCTGTTTGCCTGGGTAAACCCTTGTTCCATTACTTAATAAGTTCTTACACAAGTTGTAGGACAAAAGCTAAGTAATATACAATTAGGAAATACATAATAAACAATTTTAAGCGCGGAGATCGTCGAAATTCGTACGAAATTTACGTGACTGTGACAGTTCAACATAGATGTGACGTAATTGAATCTGATTGGTGTTCAAATGAACATGGCGGACTTGTGTATTTTGTAGTTTTATTTTATCAAATAAATTAATAATCCCGTCTTATAAATAAAATTAAATATTCTTTTCTAAACATATTAATTATATTTCAGTATATGAACATATTATTTTAGTAATTCTTGCTTACCGTCATCATGCGTAATTGTTAATGTCGCATTTTGTACTGCCATGTACCTGGAATGTATTATGGCCGGAAAATTTGAGAAAAATAAATAAAAATTGTATTTTACGCCCAAGGCGGCTTTTTACGATAAATATTGACTTATCATTGACAACAGAGTAGTTCAATATGTTTTAGAGACTAGGTAAATTTCCACGTAATTTATATTGATATAGAATTTTCCCTGGGCTTTTAAACAAGAAAACTATGAACTTTGTTCTTAAAAATCTGCAGTAGGTATGTTTAATTTCAGTAGTAATAAATTGTCATTTACTCACACGAATGTCATTTATTGGCTTATTTTTTTTTTGATTATACTACAAATTAAATAAACACGTTAAATAAGTAAAACTAATTAACGTTACCTACATAAAATTGTGCAACTATCTAGGTAGCTGTTCTTGATAACCTCAAGTGTTAACCTCATTAATAGTCAATAATATATACTTGACAAAGTAGTTTACAAGGACTGCTTGGTTTCTAATCATATTGTAAAATAGCTTTTTCCTAAGTTTGGTCTTACTTTTCCCAACTCATCGTAATTTTTCAAATGCATTAGCAAACTATTTGACGAATTTAAATTGAGTCCTCAGACTTGAGAGTCAAGACAAGTTTTAGAGCCAGAGAGATAAGCCAGTTTCTTTTATACATGCTAACAGACTGATATTCTGTATATATGTAGACACCCAACGAGTCACCTATTTGGGTATTTTGGAACAATAAGTTAACAAAATTTTCTTTTTGCCAATGTAGAAGTTTAACTTTATTTGAAAATGACAAATTGAACATGGTAAACTTATTTTAATATAGACCCAGGTATATCTTTAATACAAAATGAAAATACAAAAATAAATATTTTCACGCTCAGGCGTCGAAGTAATCCTCCGTATCGCTGTCATCTGGTAAAAAGACTGGCAGCATGTCACGTTGAATGGCATACCATCACGCCTGTATTCCTGGAAGGGTTAGGCAGAGGTGTACTAATGTACACCCAAACTTCACCGGTATGTTTAGGTCCCATGAAATTGAGGGCGAGCCTATTGCCATTAACCGGGCACAAATCCAGACCCCGAGCAGCTACTGGAAATTCATAGAAAATCCCAATAACACTTTGCTCGATCTGGGGATCGAACCCAGGACTTTTGGCGTAGCAGTCGCGCTTAGGACCACTAGACTAATGAGGCAGTCAAAGTGTTAATTCCATTACGGATATTTAAAACATTTAGGATAAGATTTTAATATAAATTAAGTAGGTACGTATCTACGATTACGACGAAAAAAATACTATAAAACTTTTTAATCGTAGATACATCATCAACCCATTACATTGTCCCACTGCTGGGCACGGGTCTCCTCTCAGTACGAGAGGGATTAGGCTTTAGTCCGCCACGCTAGCCTACTGCGAGTTGGCAGACTTCACATGCCGTCAAGAAAATCTCTCAGGCATGCAGGTTTCCTCACGATGTTTTCCTTCACCGTTTAAGCGCGTGATAATTAATTATTAATACGCACAAAACTTCGAAAAGTTAGAGGTGCGTGCCTTGGATTCGAACTCGAGACCTTTGACTTGGCAGTCCAATGGTCATATCACTAGGCTAATTAAGCTATGCTAAGCTAATTTAGCTAGGCTAATTCATGGGACTTGCGGAATATTATATACTACTAAAACACTGTTCATTGCTTTGCAATCTTTTATCTTTATATAATCTATCCTAATAGATCAATTACTTCGTTTAATGCAAAAAAATTTTTCCTAACATTGCTACTGAATGATAAATGCTTCGCCAATTGGGATTACAGTAACTAAGGACACAAATTATTGAGTACAGAAATTATTGTACTCAGTCTACAAAGATAAAAAAAAAACATCACTTATCTCCCCCTGTTTCATATTACTACCTTATTTAGACATATTTTTTTTATTGGTGCAGGCTATTTTGTGCACTATTTTACGTGATGGTAAGGAGATGAACCATGATTGCCTAAAAGATAATAGTTCGATATACAGGTTGGATATCAGGGATGAATAAGGCTAACAATGCATGTCGTCTTTTACCAGAATATATAATATTGACAACATTATTATATGTTGACACTAGCTTCCCGCCCACGGCTTCGCCCGCGTGTTTTCTCGGCTTTTCTATACTATAATATATATATTATACATATAAACCTTCCTCTTGAATCACTCTATCTATTAAAAAAAAACCGCATCAAAATCCGTTGCGTAGTTTCAAAGATTTAAGCATACAAAGGGACATAGGGACAGAGAAAGCGACTTTGTTTTATACTATGTAGTGATCCATAACGTTTCATTTGAACTCATAGAATGTCAAATTCACTAAATCATTAAAGCTTAGATAGCTGAACAATGTACGAAATTCTTAATTCACGACGAGCGAAGTCACTGTCACCTAAATTCTGGACTTATTCTTAGCAAAAAGTATCAAAAATACATCCGTCTTGCACTGACTTCTACTTCACAACTTCTTAACAAAAATTGAAGACGAGAAGTTGGATCGTACCGAGGAACAAGAATTATAAATAAATTTTAACTTCAACTGTTCCTTGGAACTTTTCTCTGGGGAAATTCATGTTGCGTTCAAGGATCAAGCTCCAATTGCGTTCTGATGTATGTATTGATGTTTGCTTTGCTTCGATGCAATATTTATGATTTTGCGGGTATGTCAACGTGGGAATGTTTGATTGAAAAATATGGATGTACTTCTTATCGATATCTGATTACAATACTTTTGACAATGACATCAATAAAAAAAAGTGTCGTGTAGGTAAATACTGCATATTTTTTTTGTAAATGTAGTTTTATTTCAATGTCTAATATTCGCGTAAGTGTTACAAACCAGTTATTATACAGACTTCAAATTAAGTACTGACTTTATTAATACGACTTCCAAGAATTAAAAAAAAAAATTGTTTGGTTCGGAGACGGTTATTTAATCTCAATGGCAATAGGCTCGACCCGTATTACGTGGGACCTAAACATGCCGGCAAAATGTGTGTGCATATTAGTATAATAACACCTCTGCCTAACCCTTCGGGGAATACAGGCGTGATGGCATATTATGTTTTAATTCGATGATATTCAAGTGTGATGTGATGTGATGATTTATTATTTTTTGTGATGAAGTTTATCGAATGAAACATGCAATAACACTGATGTGCTAGGTACTTTAGTCTTTTTTCTAACCTTCCATTTGCACTAACAGCTAGGGTAACGGCACCAGTACCAGCCAGCCAGGAACCAGAGGTCAGTTTGCGTCGTTTATTTGTCACAAATATATATTTAGAAGAAACGAATGAAATTTACATAGATAGCAGCTCTGATTCCTCGTTGGTTAATATGTCACGCGACAGGAGCGGCAGGGGATCGGGAGAGCGAAATAAACGCGTTCATACAGGAGCTGTCTATCGACGAAGAGCAGTAATGTCATGTCCACCATATTTTTACTGGTCTATTTTCAGGTCGCGCGGCAATATTGTCGAGATATATATAAAATACATTAATTTAAGGTTGTTTTGTGTCAACGAGTCATTTGGATTTGAATGAAAAAAGGAAGAGTTCTTTTGAAAAAAGTTTTTACTCATTATTCGAAAATATAGTTTGTATTTTAATTGTCATTCCTATATAAAACAAGGACATTTTAAAATAATACATGTTGTTATAGTTTTTTTTATAATTAAAACTGCACTGATTAAACTGAAAGTAACGCTTGTCAGGATTTGTCAGATGTCGACTATTGATTGAAGATAGAAAGAAGTAATTCGTGTGGTAAAAGTCGGTAGTAGACCGTCTTTGCCATTCTTGGATCTTATGGAGAATAAAGAAACTTCTCATTACAATTAAAACATTTTCAAATTCACAACACATTACAATGCGGATTCAAAACATTCATTAATTTCTCCCTGCTTCTGCTTTCTTTGCTGCAGGAATGGTATTGTCCAAAGTTGTGGATTTTTTGCTAATTCCTCTGCATCATGAAAAGTATGGGGCATGTCAATTTTTGCAGTCTCAGGTAGACCGAATGCAACTACAGCACCCAACCCGGCGAAAACACCTATTACCACCAAAGGTAGCCAGTAGAGATATACTTTTAAGTACACAATGAATGGAGATAAAACTGTAGCTACGTATCCACAAATGTGTACGATGGATGTACCAGATCCTCTTACGGATGTTGGCAATATCTCTGCAGTCCACTGCATGGTAGCAGTTAACGACATATTTACAGCGAACCTTGCAATCACTGCGAATATCACTGACTGCACACCACTAGCGAATATAGTAAGGATACAGAATGTACAGCTGATAATCATCGCTATAATTGTTAACCACCTCCTGCCTAAGCAGTCAAGAGTAAAAGCGACAAGGATATTTGAAGGTAATTCAGTAAAAGACACTAAAGAGAAAGCCAAGAAGAAGTCGAAGTCTAACTGGCCAATGCTCCATACTAGTCCATCGAAGACCATGGTACAACATATGTATTCAATACACATTAGAATAAACATTTTTCTCATAACTGGTCTCTTAAGAATCTCTAAGCAACTTAAATTTTTTTCTTCTTTCGCTTTAGTTGCTGTTAGTTTGAATTGTTCAATAAGTTTCGGTGGTATTTCCTTTTTATTTATCCGACCGATAACGAGTACCTTTTTTATGGCTTCATCAATACGACCTCTTGACAACAACCATCTCGGACTTTCTGGTAAATATAATGGAGATAATAAGGCTAGGGCCAATGGTAAACTAGTGACTAGAGAAATTGTTTTCCAGTGACCGCATGCCAGCGCAATCCAAGGCAGTACAGTGACAAAAAGAGTGTAAAATATAGCTAGAGATAAGTTAGCCAATATGGTTCTATATTTTGGAGCAACATATTCTAAAATTATAAGGTACGCCATAATCATGCAGTTGTCATAAGCCATACCCATGACGAATCTCGCAGCAGCAAATTGAGTAAAATTTTGCGCAAAAGTACTGGTAAAACCTCCGATGCAACCGATTAAGTTGCTGATTATAGTAGCTGACAATCTTCCAAAACGATCAGAGATCCATCCAATAATGAATCCTCCACAGATGGACCCCAAGAAAAATATAGCTTGGGCCGTTGCTTGATAACTATTTTTTTCACACACCCACTCTAATTCACTTGAAATAGTAGGATATGGAATTTCTGTATGGTTGAATTCCCACCCATATTGACATGGCACTATGCTCCACGTTCGATTTGGTTTTCTTCCGGTTGCCAACACTTCAGTCCAGTTGGCTGCATACATTTCACACTGCGAATATCCAAATCTTGCGCTTTCATCTTGAGGCACGCCTAGATCCCTTCGTTGTAAAGCAGTTAAATTTTCCAGCTCAGGGATCCTGCACCAGTGGTTCGGTGTCACTTCTGTCATGAACATCTGTGAGTTGAATAAGAAGACTCCAAACGCGTAGAAGGGGAACAAAGAAAAGAACAGGAAAGTTTGGTAACGTCCAAATTCCCCAGCGGCTGATACAAGGTCGTCATAATGAACTGCATTGTCTTTTACTTCCTCGTCTTCATTGTCTATTTCTGTCAAATTATTTACAGCAGCCATTCTTGTTTCTATTTTATTTTTACGTGCCATGTGTCTTCTAAGACAAGTGTTATTGTACTAAATAAGGAAATTTCGGTCGCGTCTTTTATAATGTTGGTTCGATATATGTTTTGTTAAACAGTATTCTAAACTTATACTATCCTTTGTTTAAGGCCAAACCATCAGCCTTGGGCGCTAAATTCATTTTATTTTAGTTTTTTTTTATTTTAACGATTTTTAAGTAAAAGTTTTAATACACCATTGTAAATAAGTACTTTTCAATGTCGCAATTTCTACTGCCATGTACTCCTAGAATGTATAATAGCAAACAAAACAATAATTGAATTCGCGCCCCCATTCGAAGTGGATTCCTTCGCTAAATATTGACATATCATTGACAACAATTAACACGTTCTTCATTTTTTGACTGCTTATGAGTGACTAAACTATTTAAAGTCACCTACATAAAATTGTGCAACTATCAAGGTAGTATTGATAACCTCAAGTGTCAACTTCATTTCTCAATAATACATACCAGACGAAGTAGTTTGCATGGACTGCTTGCATTCTTATCATATTGTACAATAGCTATTTCAGTTTGGTCTTACTTTTCTACTTGTTGAATTTTTTCAAATGCATTAGCAACTATTTGTCGAATTTTAATTGAGACCTTAGCCTTGACAGTCTAGACCAGTTTTAGATAAGTCAATTTCAAAAGAAACTGACTTTAAATACATACATACATACATACCATCACGCCTGTATTCCCCGAAGGGTTAGGCAGAGGTGCACTTAATGTACACCCACACTTCGCCGGCATTTTTGGGTCCCATGAAATAGGGGGCGAGCCTATTGCCATTAACCGGGAACAAATCCAGACTCCGAGCTGCTACTGGCAATTTCATAGAAAAACCCAAAAACACTTTGCTCGACCTGGGGATTAATATTTAGTTTTATTTAACATTTTATTTTTACCCTTTACTTACTTTATTTTAACAATACAACGCTTTGGATTTACTCTAATGTTGTATGTGTAAACCTATTTGAATTAATAAAAAATAAATGCTGTTATGTTATGACTTAAGGACGCTATCACATTTTTCTACAAATATCAGTGCTTTTCCGGTACCATTTTAACGAATTAGGAGCACAACTCCGAGGATATCTTGGTTTCAAATTAAAGATAATATATTCATCTCCACAATGATTCCATAAAAATTGTATAACCCTATACAACATTTTCACATAAATACGATTTCACCATCACACTAATCGCAAAAAAATGAAAAAAATGGGGTCTGAATAAGTACCAGTACAGCTAAATCCACTGCAAATTTAAACATAAAAATAATAGAAAAATGATGCTTTTATAGTCCTCTATACGAATGGCTAAAAATTTTGTAGCCAAATGAATAAATTTTTAATTTATGAGGAAAATATGAAACGCTGCCAAATTTCTCCATACAATTTCTACTCGCCGTTCGTCATTCCGCGCTCAGACGCGCTCGCGGAAGCACGGGTGTATCGCATGCTGTCGAAAAAAATATTACGTAAAAGGTGAGTGCCCTGTTGTATACTCTGGTTGGACTCGGTCTCGAAAATGTTGATACTTTTTCGGTCCGAAATAAAAGTAAGTACAAGTATTGAAATTTGTTTTAGAAATAAAAACATTGTTGTAATTTTTTGTATAATAGATGTACATACCATCACGCCTGTGTTCCCCGAAAGGTAAGGCAGAGGTGTACCAATGTACACCCACGTTTCGCCGGTATGTTTTGGTCCCATGTAATAGGGGGCGAGCCTATTGCCATTAATCCGGCACAAATCCAGACTCCGAGCTGCTACTGGGAATTTCATAGAAAAACCCAATAACACTTTGCTCGACCCGGGGATCGAACCCAGGACCTCTAGCGTAGCAGTCGCGCTTAGGACCACTAGACTAATTAGGCAGTAATGGATGTAGATTACGAATAAATAATGATATTATTATCTATAGTACAAAAAAAATGGCGTAAAAAAATATTTTTGAGACATGTGATACCGTATATACTAATAGTCGATTTTGGTATTCTTGGGGGTGGTGATTACGAGTACGCACGGCTACACATTAAGCTGATAAGATTGATTAAGTATAGGTTGACCTGTAGCCGTGTGTACGTCATTTATGTTTTAATTCAAAATGGCGGGTTTATTTTTTTTATAAAAAATCTATATTTTTATTGATTGTGGAGGTGATGTTTATGAATATACCATCCAAGTTTTGATTCAAGATGACAGATGTAATGTTTTTGTGATAAATCGACTTAGTTGGTACGGTCGCCAGCACATCAGGTTACCACAAAATGACAATTTTTTTCACTCGATAGTGAACTAACTCTTAAGATTTAAAATAATTTGGAAAAATTTGACAGTTTTGTATATCCTAATGTGCTGGCGTTTGTAAATCAAACAGGCGCATGGCTGTAACTTTTGACACCAAATGTGCTTTTTTTTGTTGTGCATTGGCATTGCTAAAATATTGATATTTGTTATTATAGATGTGACTTCGGAAATTTGGACAAAGAGCAAAAAAACTGCACACGTAGCAATAAAAAAAAGTAATGAGACTTTGCTAGTAGTCAGAAATCTACTCTGGAGTTTTGTTATGCCATACCTTATATTAGAAAATATTGTAGGTTTTTTTATGGAGTGGGGAGTGTAGCTTAGATGTCTCCGTAGGTGATGATGACCAAAATGATATTTCACTTGTAAGTTTATTTGATTTTCCTTAGGTACCTACTAATGTTGCCTTTTGTTTTCAGGAGCAGGAATAGTTCATGGAGATATAGCGTAACAAACATAGAAAAAAAAAGAAAAAATACACCGACGAATTGAGAACCTTCTCCTTTTTTGAGTTCGGTTGAAAAAAGGCTGGCCTTCATTTTAATTTTGAACTTCTTTGCAAAAACTTCTTTGCCGTCTGTTAGGACTGATCAACTCAAAGCTGCTATGGCTCTTTCTTCAAAAGGTCTGTTCTGATTTTGCCCTAAATTGTAAAATTCACACATCTATGATATTACTATTGTCTGGACTTTAAAAAATACCATGGTTCTCTGAGTTTGTTTCGACATTTCTTCTCAGACGATTTATCATAAGATGATAATCGATTTACTTCTTAAATCGATTATTATCTTATGAAAAATCAATTTTTATATCATAGATTTTTTTGAGAGAAATAAAAATCGATTTTCAAATAATCGATATTTTTACCGTAAAGTCACATCCCTAGTCGTAGGGAAGAAAACATCGGTGCCACCTACTTTAAAAAAAATAACAAAAATTGACTTGTAAAAGTGTCTTTAAAAGATCTATTTACCGAAATAAATATCATTTCATTTCGGTACAGTACTGTATACATTTTGCGACTTTTATCCTGCCTATTTACAATACATTATACTGTTTACTACCTACTTTTGTTTTAATTTTTATCAAAAATACTGATCTCAGTAAATAATATACTTACAGTTTCCATTAGGGAATGATCATTTTTAACTATCAAAACGAAAGTATGCTAGGTATAAACTCCCAGGCTAATATTTGAAAATATATTGATCCAACAATATTGTCAGCAGATAAGTAGTTACATCTTTTCAAAATGGGGATCGTAGGTTTTCCTTGTAATAGCAAAATGGTCGTTAGTTTCGTATGAATATGGTAATTAATCCATTTATTTTGGGTACCTACATTATGTACGTAATGAGTATTGATAAACTATAAAAATATCTGAAAACATGATTATCACGCAGATGGTACCTACCAGGGATAATCATGTTTACATGGTTACCAAAATCGATTGCAAACTTATTACTAATTTGACTCAATTAACAACAGTAAAATAAATTAAAAAATAATACCTTCAAGTATCAAGATTAGTTAAGTTACGTATAAAATCGTCCGGACAGCGGTTTCAATGTGTGCGTGCGCGTAATGTTGTTGTGTTGCAAATAAGATACCTAAACTTGAGCAAGTTCAAAATGTGATAGCGTCCTTAAATGTTTGAATGCATTCCGTCATATATTTTTTTTTTTATTAGAATAACAAAGTCCAATTAGCACTGTTACGCTTGCTTACTATTAAATTGTAATCAGACACTGACAAACGACCTTGTATTTGTATATTGGGAGCTGCACTTCCTTCGAACCCTGATAGACTCCCTATAGACTAGACCCTGGTATATTTTTGGGTGCTTATTTTGTTTTCTTATGGAAATTAAATTTTAAATTTAAAGCAGATTCTTCTACAAAATACTTTTAAAGGTAATTCAAATGTTGGACTCATAAATTAATTGTCTATTCCTTTTTGATACTAAACAAGAAAGACATAAACAGCTTATAATGTCTTTAGTGGTTTACTTTTATTGGTCTTCGATAAATGTTTCCAAATTCTGTATAAACTATCTATTTATTGGACTGGCAGAATATATACTACTTAAACACTTTCCATTACTTTGCAACCTTTTACTTTTATCTAATCTATCCTAATAGATCAATTACTTCGTTTAATGCCAAAAGTTTTTTCCCAACATTGCTACTGAATGATAAATCTATCGCCAATAGGGATTACAGTAACGAGGGCGTCGGAATCAATTAGGTATCTCAAATGTCCAACTTTGATTACCACTGTGGAAATTATTGTACTCAGTCTACAAAGATAGGAAAAGGAAAAATCGAGTCATAATTAATATTAAAAGATAAGGGGTGTGTATCTTTTAATATTAATTTTAACTCAATCTGTCAAACAGCATCGAAGGTTGCATTTCTAACCGATTTTGAAATAAAAAGAAGAAGTAACTAATCTACTTTGTATTCCTTTTATTTTCTATAGCTTTCCGCCCACGGCTCCGCCTGCGTGGTTTTTTGTTTAAAATTTTCCCGTTTTTGCACCTTTTTCATTTCTGCTCCGCTCCTATTGGTTTCAGCGTGAGGATATATAGCCTTTAGCCGTCCTCGATAAATGGGCTATCTGAAACTGAAGAATTTTTCAAATCGGACCCGTAGTTCCTGAGATTAGAGCGTTCAAGTAAACAAACTCTTCAGATTTATAATATTAGTATAGATGGAAAGACTATTTTGGATAACAATTGTCACAAAACATATGATGGGAGATAAGCGATAATGGTAACAAAATAATATTTATACACAAGTATATGTATATAAAATAATGCTAATATAATAATACGTAATGCGGCTTATACATCAATGATTTCAGCCAAATTTATTATATAGACTTCCAACTACTTTATTAAAATGACTTCCAAGAATTACGAAAAACAAATCTTTGGGTTCGGAGACGGTTATTTACATACATACATACACTCACGCCTTTTTCCCATAGGGGTAGGTAGAAACTATAGTTTATTTAATTGGTCATTTAATCTCATGTTCATCTTAAATATTTTCATTAGTCTACATATTACTATACTACTACATAGTACTATAGAAGTACGAGTAGGTAACTCTCGCGCATAATTTGATGCTCCTAGACGTTTTTAGAGCGTTTGGTATCATTCAGTGTAGGAGTTTAAAAGTAGATTTAGGTTTTTAAGCGTTACCCAGAGAGGGGGAGTGAAGGTACTAGAATCTTCTCTTTCCTGTATAGTATTTTCGGAACTCCACAACAAAGCGCGTATTTTGTGTGTGGGTGGGAAAATTTAGTTCATTCGGACCGCATCAACTCCTCAAGACGGTCAAGCGTTTAATGTTGCTGATGTCCTCTCTCCGGTATTCTGGTGAACAAACACAAATTCCACATACACAAACAAACAGATAAAGTTTTTACTAATAAAGCCTATATTCTCTGTAGGCCGTTTAAGCTCCAGATGTTTCGGAATGTACCTAATATTGGGGAAAAGGAAGATTTCGCTCCCAATAATCCGCAACACGTAGTTAATGAACTACATGTGAATCGCGTGGCAATTGTGGCAACTCTGGTATTTGTTGGTTCGATAGAGCTTTTGTTTTATACGGATAAGTAGACACATTGATATTGGGGGCATACAAGGGGCAAGTTACATTAAGGGCAATCAATTCGCCAAAAACTGCTAAAACCTCTTCTTCTCTCCTAATTTTGCTATGCCCGACAGGGTCCATAATGATCCAAGATACTATGTAACCACCTTTATGAAACATTATGGAACGCAATAAAATATTGAGTATTGAGTTGAAGCTATTGTTTAGAATCAATTTTAATTTTTTATTTCCAATTTCCATTTGTAGAAAATTAATACATAGATATAAAAACTTGAGAGGTGTCAAGGGACACCCGGATGGAACGAAGTTCCTTTCGATTAATTAGTGAAGATCAGCAATAACTTGTGCAGAAACACTGTCAGGATTCATTATTATTATTATTATTTATTATTTACAAAAAACCTGTATACACTCAACAAAAATAATCGTCGCGACACCACACTGTTCAATGCGAAATAGAAATGAAAATATCTGGCTTGCTTTCTATAAGAGAGAGAGAGAGAGAGAGAGAGAGAGAGAGAGAGAGAGAGAGAGAGACAGACAGAGAAACATGCGCACGCCGCACAGCTTACAAAAGCTTACTATAGCAAAAAGTGTCGTGACAACTTTTCGTAAGAATTTTTTCCGTCTAGCCCCCTTTCACAACGCGCGATAAGGAACTAAGTTCCAAAAAAAAGCCGTTATACATAGTTATTTAAGGTGGAAAGTTAGAGCTACATAATTTATTTAGAATAAATTTCCATAGATAAAGAAATACAAATTTCTTTATTTTTCAATAATATATTATTCTAGAAATAAAATTGTAGCATACAGGTTAATTAGTGTTTGCACACACACCTGTAAAAAGACCCTAGACTCTGTAAAAAGAAACCATTATAAAATATTCTGTACTGCCACACGAAATTGGCTCAGTAGGTAGGTATTTGGAAAGGACGCTCTCTGAGCGAATAGAACCGTTCACGTCTTCACTAGATAATTATAGTACACTGGGCTTTAGTAGGCTTATTTGGACAATGGACAATGAATATTAACAGAGGACAGAGCAATAATTAGTCTGATGAAAATTACAGACATAGATTTTCAGGTTTGACTTTTGTTCATTTTGTTAGGCAGTTCTTATTAGTGAAGAGTAGGAATTAGTACTGGGAAATTCGACGAAATGCGACGTGTGGTCACTTTAGTCATAGCATTGCATGTGAAATACAAACAAAACAGACAAAATTATATAATTTCAGAGCGAATAACATTATTGTACCTATATCTAATGTTATTGGTTTTGTTAATGGTATTTTTTTAATTTCACTAACGACTGCTGCAAATTACTTTTATAGAGTAATAAACACGTAATATATGTTTACATTTTCCACTAAATACCTATGTGTAAAAGATAAACTAGAAAGTAATGTCGTAACGTAAAACAAGCTTGGACTTTGCAAGTTTGTTTTGTAACTATGTTCTAGATAAAAGTATTCCCTGTTTTCCCCGAAGGGTTAGGCAGAGGTGAGTTAATGTGTATGTGGATATACATTAACTTACCCAAAACATACACCGGCGAAGTGTGGAGTTCGCCGGTATGGTTTAGGTTCCATTTTACAGAGGGCACGCCTCCTGCCATTAGCCATCGTGACGCCGAACTCTTACTGAGAATTTCATAACGATTTGCTGGACCAGGGAATCGAATCCAGGAAGTCTTTTGCATCAGTCGCGCTTTTAAGACAATAAGACTTATAAGGCAGCCATATTAGAATAAAAATGCTAAAACCAATATCAGATTCTTGACAATTTTCTCATTTCAATGCGGTCTTTTTAGCCATCATGTTTAAAAAGGGATAATGAAAAATTACCGGATAGTTTGTAAACATGAAAGTGACTTTGTGACGTCACTGACGGCTTACGACTTGTTTCATTAATTCAAAATATTATTGATGATGATGAACATCCGTCAGGTCAGCTATACATATAAAAATCACGCTCGCACCGTGACTTAGAAAAGAGTATTGTCGGAAGTGAAATGAGAAGTGAAACGCTTGCAGATATAGTCTTTTCTGAAAGGGGGCTCAAGCTAGCTTTAATAAGATTAATAATGATTACGGTACAAGCGATAAGCGATATTGTAGATTGTAGTTTTTTTACAATCATTGTTGGTCAGTTTAGTAGATTTTTACATACCTACAACATTATGCAACGAATGCGATCTCAGCCAGCATTCGAATCTGCGCCCCTCTAGGTTCACCGGATGCTTTAGTCAATAAGCTACCGCGACTACGACTAGGGACGCAGGTTCGAATCTTGCCTGAGATCATTTTATTTCTTTCACGAGAAAATTTATATCTTTATAGATATTTTGCATTAATGAATGGCATTGATGGTGATGATGAATGGCAAAATACATTTAAAAAGTTTTATATAAACGTCTTAATAGTTCCTACGTAAGGTTACAAAACTATGCGAAGTTAAGATTATGTATCTTTGAAAAAAAATACTCGCACATCGGCACGATTGAATATCAAATTCTTTCTTTGAAAAAAAAAATACATTGGAGAAATTTGTCAGTTTTGTATAACCTGACGTGCTGGTAGCTGTACTTTCATTAAAAAAAAACAGCTCTCAAAAGTCAAATTAAGAATGCTTATGAAAACGCTGTCGCTTATATCTCATCCACTTGAATATCCGTCATCTCTGTCGCTCGCTGTTTCCCTTTGCATTATCTCTTAATTGGAGCACCGTACTCAACGTGCTGAAGTAGCTACGGAACAGATGCCAACGAAAATATATTAACACTGCGAGTGATACATACCATCACGCCTGTAATCCCCGAAAGGTACGCAGTGGGGTTAGGCAGAGGTGTACTTAGGTAATGTTCGCCAGTATGTTTAGGTTGAGACCTAAACATACTGGCGAACATTACCTAAGTAAGTATTTCTGCCTGGTTATTGGCCCCCTATTACGTGAGCGTAATAGGGGGCCATTAACCAGGCAGAAATACAAACTCCGTACTGCGACTGAGTAACTACAGGAAAACGCAGATCACTAGACTAATACGGCAGTTAAAAGGAAATTCTTTGCAAAAATGCATGCTTTTAGAGCACTAGTAAGCTTTAGCATGTTGCGTAGCTGTCTCCTGCTATTTGACTTGCATTCTGAAAAACTTTTTGAGTCAAACGCTATCCTATATCCTTTTTGAGGAAGCCATTTACCTGGCTGGTAATTTTTACTGAAATCTGTTAAGCGGTTTAAGCTGGAAAACGTTGCAAAGAAACAACCAGACAGACTTTCACACTTTTAATATTGGCATAGATAAATTGGTTTGACCCTTTGGCCTTTGACCACCAAGCATTTTTATATGTTTCTAGTACCTACACGCGTGACTACCCAACGTATGAATAGAAACTTTTGTGTTCTTAACCGTCGTCCCGTGGGCAAAATATCGAGAGAATTACGTCATATCCCGAAAGTGTACCTTTTTTCACAAAGAACGCAATATAACCGACGCCACTACACTCCGATTTCATGTGAGATTCGCTAGGGGCACCAATGTATGCGCAATATTTCGATACGTTTCGCAAAATCATCAGCTTTCCGCCGTAAATATAAAACGGTTTATACGTCACTTGCCGCAGCATATTTGTATGGACACTTTGGTGTAGGAAACTACTTTACCGTACCATAAAAATGGTGAGAATAATGCCAACGTAAAGGATTTTTGACTGGAGTTATTTTTCATGGGATAACTTGTCAAACGATCAGGCTAGCCGGCTGCTATGGTAAGTAATCGTCGCCTAACATGGACATCTGCAATACCAAAGGAGATGCATATACGTTGCCGTGCCTATTTAAAGGAAAAGGCAGGAAAGGAGAAGGAAGGGGACTGATGGAGAAATTGGGCCTCCGGCGCTCTACACTCACCGTACGAAACGCAACAGCATGCATATTGCATACTGCTACTAATATTCTGTGGGAGGGTAGTACTTTCCCGGTGATGCCGATCCATTCCTGCTGGCACGCAGACATGCCAGTGAGGAACTACTAATACAAAAGCTTTTTTATTGTCCTGAAGATGACAAGCAAGCAATCAGGCCTCTTGATGGTAAACGGCGACCGCAGCCTATATACGCTAGCAATACCCACCATTTTTCCCAGTAATTTCACTGGCTATTTTCAACGCTATGTGAGCACATTGTGGTAGGACTAAATTAACTTAGAGGAGTTAAAAAGCTCTATTTTCTAAAAAGCCGGTTGCCCTTTATTAATGGATTTCAGAATTTGTCCGTAGAAGAAATTGTTCCCCTTTCGGCTGTTGGAAATCTTATGAAAGAAAGAAAGAAATAGGTTTATTTGGCCAAAGCAAATTGTTGAAGCTGTTTTTCACCTGGACCCATTATTATTCATTACTAAAATGTAATATGTATAGGCAAGTATAGTTTTTTTGTTGTTACAATTCCAATATTACCCATAATCATCAGCCTAATATTCGTCCACATCTTTTGCGTTTGGAAGTCCTCATGACTGCCGCTGACTGAGGAAGTCGACGGGGCGTGTCGGACTCTATCCAGAGTGGGTGACCTGCCGACTCAAACCTGTGTGGTGTTTCTCCATTTTCCACTTTTGGTGGGTTTACGGGAGCAAGGTTTCATCCTCCTCGAATGTCCAGTAAGCCTTTTTTTATGCTTTATGTACTACCCACCGTTTCGGGAAGAGCGGTGGGGTGTCGGGCTCCGACTGAAACCAACTTCTTCAGTGCCGGGTCTACGGGAGCGCTGTAGCGTTCATCCCCAGACTCAGCAGTATGTCCAGCAAGGCTTCTTTTTAACCGCCTTCAAAAAGGAGGAGGTTCTCAATTCGTTTGTATGTTTTTATTTTTATATGCTTTTGTTTACTAGTGTGGAAATCCTCATTGATGTCCCCGGCGGGAGGGCGGAGGGGTCTGGCAGACTCTTACTGACTGAAACCAACCCCGGTGTTCCCACTCGAACCTGCGTTGGGGACTACAGGAACTGCACATTCGTTTGCGGCCCCCGACTGATGTCCAGTACCTAAGCCTAATCCAACGCTACGGAGCCTTGATATATCCCAACGCCTTTATTCTGCTGATAAATAATACCTATAAAGAAAACCCTGCCATAAAGTGTCACTGTCACCTTAATTCTTACCACAGCAATACAGAGAAGCATTTTCCTCTTCCCTTCCCCCTGGGGAAAAAGTAATACAGTGTACCGTATACACTGTTATCAAATGTTCCCCGGGCAACGGCAACGGTGACAAACAAGTTATAGAACTAATTTTCTCCACGATCCAATGTTGTATTGTTTGTTGACTTTTAATGAAAAAAGTGTAGGTACCTACGCTTGAATTGTGTTTTTCTGTACAAATACCAGTTGACAGGTTTATTTAAGTTTCCTTTTGTTTTTTTCGTTTTCCTCAGTAACCAAAAAAAAATAGGAAAAGTTCATCGCGCATTTATTTTTAGTAGTTGATTGGCACTTGGATGGATTAATTAAATTATTTTTTGCAAATGTCTACGTGAAGATAAAGTACAGGGTAAGGTAGGGTAAGTTTGGGTTTAACCTTCTGAACGCCATTGTCACATATATGTGACAAACGAAATCTTACCCTGAACGCCAACGTCACAAATATATGACAAAATATACGTCGCCCATTTTATGAAATAAACAATTTAATCATTACTTTAGTGTGTTTTCACTACCTTGTGTAATTTGACAGAAAAAGTGGCCTGGCGTCAGGGGTACGGCGATACGTTTATACTCTGGCGTGCAAAGGGTTAAGTCGGTACGAGTCCGACGTACCTGCCCCCTCCCCAAGTGGCAGATAGCATAGTCATATTAGATGACACCGAAAACCTGCAGATGCGCCACCCGACCCTAAGTAGCCTTAAAAAGAGAATGCTGTCGATTAGGCTATATTATTATACTAGCAGCCCGTCCCGGCTTCGCAAGCGTGGACATTTTTTTCTTGCAATTAAAATAGCCTATATTAATCAGTGATAATGTAGCATTCAAATGGTGAAAGAATTTTTAAAATCGGTCCAGTACTTTTTGAGCCAATTCGTTACAAACATTTTTACATACAAATCTTTCCTCTATATATAATATTAGTACAGATTACTAGCGTTCCGCCCACGGCTTCGCCCGCGTGTTTTCTCCACTTTTCTGTACTATAACATATTATGTAATATACATATAAATCTTTCTTTTGAATCACTCTATCAATTAAAAAGAACCGCATCAAAATCCGTAGCGTAGTTTTAAAGATCTAAGCATACATAGGGACACATAGCGGGAAGCGACTTTGTTTTTTTACTATGTAGTGATTATTAGATTATATGCAGTCAAATTAACAACATTCTTCTTTTTATTATTATTTTTTTTGCCGACAAAAAAGGAGGAGATTCATTCTACGGTCATCAGTGCCAAATAATAAAAAAAGATTATTTTTGTTAGTACATACCTACATTAGATAAGTTTAGCTAAGTGATTAAAACCTAAAAAATATTATTTTATTTCACGCTTTTCAGATTCATATTTCGTCAGTTAATTTTTTGTTTAAAAAGTTGTCAAAGCTTCATGTTTACGCAGCCAGGATTTGTGTTTACACTACTCCACCGAAGCAAGTTTGTTGCTGTTATTTTAATTTTAGCTTTTAACTAGTTTATTCCGAACCCGCCCAGTCGGATTTGCCGCATGAAATCACTCCAAGCGCGTTATTTACGCATGTGCAACTAGAACGCTCTAGCTATTATTTTTTTATTGTATAACTCGGCAAACGAGCAGGCGAGCTACCTGATGGTAAGTAGTCATCGCCGCCCATGGACATCTGCAAAACCAAAGGAGTTGCAGATGCGTTGCCGAGCCTATTTAGGGAAAGGGAGGGGAAGGAGAACAGGAGAAGGAAGGGGATTGGGGAAGCTAGCCTTGCATGTGACGTCACAGGGCTACACCTCAAGCTATACAAAACCAGTTTAGACTGACCCATTGAAAACGGTTTCCGCACATTTTGTATAGCTTAATGTGTAGCCGTGCGTACATCCTTGTTTTTATATGCCATAAAAAGTTTTTAGGGTTTATTGTACTCATCATTATGAACAAGTTGTACTGCGCCTAACTTTGAAATCGCGAATAAAACATTTAACACATAACATGTTCAGTCAACTGGACAAAACGTGTGGTTTAGCAAAAATAAGGTTGAATATTATGTATATTCATATTTATTTTAGGTGTAGCTAGATGAAGCGATTTTTATTTAAAGAAGGCTTACTATGTTGCAATGTATTCTTGTTAACCCCTCGTACTAAGCTAAAATGCTTGTGTTACGGGTGGGCTCACGTCGGTAGTGCAATGGACGGGGTTTGAACCGGCAATCCTATGATCGCAAGTCCGACGTTCCTAACCATATATTTACCATAGTGTGCTGGGATCGTAGCTTGTGGAAATCTATAGTCTCTGCCTACCCCCATGGGAGGCAGGCGTGACAATATGTATTATGCCATTACAACAAAGGCGCTGTTCTATCTAATGAATTGTGTGCTTGCTGTAGATAATATCCCTGAAATTGTTCATGTTAGTTAAATTGAAAAGATATACTTCTTAGTGCGAAGCTCGTTTATGTGCAAAACGAGCTTCGCACTAAGAAGTATATCTTTTCAATTTCAAAACTAAATCATAACACTGAAAGTCAACCTTAGTGCCCCGAACAGGCGTTATAATCTTAAATCTAAATTTATTTTCACAGAGAACTCAAAAAAGGAAATTATTTTCTACTTGAACTGGTTGAAACCCGCGGTCAAAGAGCTGCGTTAAGATGAACTGAAACCCGTGTAAGAAAAAGCATTATGAATTAAGAAAGGTCAAGTAAAACTGGATTTAAGATTAAGTTAGTTTGCTTAGAGTAAACGCGGATCTCACATATTTTCTGAGAGACATGCTCATGTATTCCCCTATTCTGATAAAATATTCATAGGAAAAGTACTGTAGCTCGCTTCTGTCTTACGGATTGTCACAACTTTTGCCAGATATGAAACAATTCCTAAAGTAGTATTTTTACTCGAAATTATGTCACTCACGACTTGAGCTGGATTCTCCAAGTGTTATGAAGAGGTATACTAATGTACACTCACAGTTAGATTTGCCACGCGTCCGGTTAAAGCCGGACATAGTTAGGCTTTTTGATCGGTGTCCGAAATTAAACGGCTTGTCCGGCTTTTGTTAGGATTTTTACATTTCGCAAATGAGCGAGCGCCGTGCGTGGCCGAGCGCAGGCGTGTCGACTGTCGACTACTTATGTAATTCATTTAACAATAATCAAAAACGAACGAAGAATTTAACAATATTTATGGCAATAATCAAAAACGCAACGCAACAGTATGCATACTGCTACTTGAAGTCGATATTCTGTGGGAGGGTAGTACTTCCCTGGTCGTGCGGACCCATTCATGCTGTCATGTAGGTACACATGTCAGCAGGCACTACTACTACTACTATACTCCATTTGGTTAGGTACTTAGCTAAAGGTAAACAATAAAAATGGCGGCGTTCAGGGCTCTTCAACCTTTATTGCCATGGTATCTTATGAATTGGGAGTGAAATTAATAACAACACATCTAACAATCAATAAAAACAACGAACAAACAAAACTATAACTAAATAATACAATTTACGGCAAAAGAAACACAAAAACGAACGAAAGTACAAACTGTTACGAATGGCGTCTGGTTACCCGACTAAGTATAATATCGGTTAATTATTTTGCCGCGCTTCCTCGCGCTACTACTTCTTAATTTTTTCGAGTTATCAAAAGTCTATTATGTAGAAAAAGGTTTTGATTTCCTGTCTTTTTAGATTCTTTCTAGTAGGCACATTGCAATACTTTATGACATAATTATCAGATTTGATTTATTTTTTGGTCGCAAGCATAAGAATTTATAATTACCATTTAATACTAAACAAAGTAGTAAAATATGCTAGTATAGTAAAGGGAAACTATTTTGAATGCTTAAATAATTTATTTTGGTTACATTTGTTTCAAGATGAAAAATGGCCCTATAAAAGAACCTTTTTTATGATTTGTTTACCTTTAGTTAAGTACCTAACCAAATGGAGTATAAGTCCGCCTATGTACTGATTGTGCATGAAGGATTCAATAAAAAGAACCCCTGATGCCTCGAAGAGTTCATTGAACCGCGGTCCCAGTTAACTTCTATGAAAGACAAAATCATCATTCAAACGTAACTCAATTAGTGATCAACCGCAACCAAAATAATATTGAATAGTATGGTCTCAAATAAATTGGATTAAAGCCCTGAATTTAAACATCCATTAACTTCATAAGCTACATAATTCAGTTTGCATAGGCAGAATACCTAATATTTTTGGTCAGCCAAAGCTATCATACCTAACTGAAAACGACCTAAAATACTGTTATATTATTGTAATTTATAATTTAGAAATTATGATTTGCGATTTCACTCGCATATATTCGCCGAAGTACACCCACACTTCGCCGGTATATTTAGGTCCTACGTAATGAGGGATATTTTTAACGGAAATAATCAATTCAAGCTCCGTTCAATATTTATAACTTCCGACACTTGAAATATGTATTGTTTTATTAATAAAAAAATTGATTTCAAAAAGTCAGAGGTGGGTTGGATACGAACTCGAGACCTTTTACTTAGTGGTCCAATGGTTATATCACTAGGCTATCAATACTTCTTCATTTAACCTGTTTATTGAAAAATACACTACATAACTACGAAAACCAACTCACGTTTGGCGAATTACTGAGCGAGCTTAAATTCGTTGTAAATCTTCCTTAAGCATGTGGTCGATAGCCAGGCCAGTTGCTGATAAAATCTTATTACCATCACAAATTCACCTTCGCGACGTAATCACAACTTTATCTCATCGATTTGCGACTTAAGGGAGTGCTCAGATCAAATAAAAAGTTAAGATGGAACTTTGCGAACAAAGAAGTGAGGCCGGTTAAAACTACGTCTTGCCGTCTACAAACACAATTACACGCACACACTCACGTGATACGTTAATGACGTTTTGATAGACGTGTTCACGTGTAGCGATAGCTCGACTCTGCTCGACTGACAAGATAAGGCGTAGTTTCGGTATACGTGTGTGCGTATTATTGTGTTTGTATACGGCAAGGCGTAGTTTTAGCCGGCCTCAATTCTTTGTTCGCAAAGTTCCATCTTAACTTTTTATTTGTTCTGAGAGGGGGTGGCAGAAAGCCATTAACTTTAAGTGTTGTTAGATAGAAAAACAAAAGAATGCATGTTTGTTTTGCATGCCACATCAGTCTAGTGGTCCTAAGCGCGGCTGCTACGCTAGAGGTCCTGGGTTCGATTCCCAGGTCGAGAAAAGTGTTGTTATTGGGTTTTTCTATGAAATTCTCAGTAGCAGCTCGGATTTGTGCCTGTTTAATGGCAATAGGCTCGCCCCCTATTACATGGTATACCTAAACATACCAGCGAAATGTGGGTGTAGGTATATTAGTAGGTACAGCCCTGGCTAATCCTTCGGGGAATACAGGCGTGGTGTGAATGAAATAGCAAAGTTCATCTAGTTGTAAAATGTTTAGAAACATGCTCAGGAGTCAGACGACGCCACAGAGTGGTTGCGGTCAAACTACCTGCACGTAATTAGAAAGTTCTGCACTACCCCAAACTTACACTAAAAACAAACACTACAGCACTGTAATTTTACTTCCAGTTCGTAGTTTAACCTGAATTTAGAATGGAATAGAATATCTTTTTGTATTTTCTAGGTATTTTCCATGCAAAGATTATTAAGTTATTTTTGTGAAGGAAAAATACGACGCGGGCAGCATTTGAACCTGCGTCTTCTGGTTAAGTACACCAGACGCTATGACCGCTAAGCCAGCGCGAGTCCCACCTGCTAAGTCGAAATTTGCCTTCACATTTTTATTTACGTTTTTGAGGTGACGTCAGTGACATCTGTTGAAAATGTGCTTCTCAACCGACATGACATGCTTTACAGCAAGTACGATGCCTACATTTATGATTCACTAAAATAACTAGACTAAAATTTTCTTTATTTTAGGTACACCAAAAAAAAACTAAATGCCAAGAACATTTTTTTTGTAAATCTTTATTTATTTAAGGGTTTTTGTCTAAACAGAAATGTAGACCCCATCGTGCCTAAATCAAAGAATCAACGGGCGAGCGCTCGGGGCTATCACTGACGACGATCTCTTAAAGACAACCTTTGGATGGACTTCAGAGAAAAGGAAGCGTAACGTCGTAGGTGAATTTATTTAAATATGCTTTATTGCACACACAAACCACGATATTCTTAATATTATAATTGCGAATGTAACTCTGTACCTATGTTTGTTTGTTACCGTTTAATTCCTAAACTGCCGTACAGAGATAGATTGGACCTATGAGGAGGACATAGTCATCAGTAATTAATGACCACTGTATATATCTAATATTTCCGAAACAAATTTTTGTATCAACTTGATTTACATTTTGTACAAATAAAATATTTATTTCGAAGGTTGTTTTTATTTCAAATAAGCTTCTACAAGAGTTTATGAAACGTTTAACTAACTATAGTTGCACGGTTCCAAAAAAACGTTGATCCTATGGAGAAGAATCTAGCTAGAAACTCCATGCACACTCTTTTATAACAAAATATGTAAACAAAATATTTAAATGGTACTGTCTACTGATCATTTCATAAAAAACCCTAATAACATTTCGCCCTATCTGGGAATCCAATTCAGGACCTCACACTCAGTTACCGTGCTTCCGACACCATTGAGGCATCTAGATAACCTTGCTTATTTTAATGACATGACTGTTGCTGTCAATTTTCCTTGAACTAATAACAAAATCCCTCTTAAAACAAATTATAATAACTTTAATCTTACGTTAAACATACAAAATCTGTTTATGTACATAACATTATGATAATGACTGTGTTGATTACAACATAAATGTGTTTTGGTTTACCGTTGTGAAATGATATACAGGGTGGGTGGAAGGGACGTTGACGCGCGAATTCGGTCGTGGGAGGGTTACACCGAATATCTTCATATATAATTACGGAAGTCATTAACCTTTCTAATTATTGGTTACATGAATTTTCATTTTTTAAGTGCGCAATGTACTGCGTTCCGCAATGAACATAAGGGCGCCCACTCTCTCGCCATCACGCCTGGGTTCTCCAAAGGATTAGGCAGAGGTGTACTCATTGTACACCAACAGTTTGCCGGTATGTAGTGGTCGAGCCTATAGCCATTTTCCAGGCACACATCTTTCTTGAAAACGCCTGTTCAGATTTTGGTTGTAAACTCGCATATCTAATAATATGACTACTGTTTGGACTTAGAGACCATGATTCTCTAAGTTCTTCTCAGAAGTTATCAGATAGGAAAAGCCGGCGCCATCTAGTTAAAAAAAAGTAAAACATTGACATGTAAAAGTGTCTATTTACAGAAAAATATATAATTTGTCATTAACTATTATTTATCTGTACTTCTGTGCAAGAATCGGATGTCATCAGTAAAACACAACCTAATCCATCAAACAATACTCCTATCAACCTGCCGAAGTCTCTAACTAGCGGATAACTAGTTAAATACCGTAGACCACGCGTCAAAAAGGTCAAAGTTACCGATAAACTCTGTTTAAAATTCTCCCGCTATCAGTTTCGAGAGCGCAGAGGCTGTTAACGAGCAAAAGCCATTTGCACCAAAATTGATTTTAAAAAGAGAACTCCGTCTTTTGAAGAATTTGTGCGTTTTTCGAGGATTACAATAACATAGCATACCATCACGCCTATATTCCCGAAAGTTTAGACACAGGTGTATTATGTAAAGTATGGTTAGGTCCCATGTTATAGGGGGCGAGCTTAGCAAAAGTACCTAACTATGCTGTTATGAAAAAAAAAATGATCTTGATTGGTCCTGCATGGAATATAAGCCTAGTTATTTAATTACTAAGTATAGTTACTGATATTAGTTGATCTATTTTTCATATTAAACATTAAACAGTTTTTTGTCAAGCTTTTTTGAGCCCCATTGCTCTGCTCGCTCGCAATTAGATATGGACGCCCACATACATCATGCGCGTTTAGGATCGGAGGGTGCTATTAAAAATAATCTATATAAAAATAACCACCCAGTATATCGTACAAAAATATAAATGAATACCTGAATTAATTATCGTAGGTACCATGACCGACTATCCAATAATATGGAACTTAGTCGTAAGTTAATAAATCCCTTACTTATAACTTACTTATTAGTTTTCTCTGGAAGTTTCCTCAATCTTGGCGATGTGGTTATATTGTGCCAATCCCTTTTAGGGGCTGTGTGGTTATGATGATAATAATATTATTTATGTAGCATCAGTGAGATCGTTAAGCCGATGGGATAAAATCTATTGAAATACATACACACGCCTTTTTCCCACATGGGTAGGCAGATACTATAGCCACTTGCTACGACTCTTGGACATCAGTTTCACTTCTTCCACATTCGTACATCTTTACGCTACTGACCTGTTTGGAGGATCTCGCCGATAAGATCGGTGTATGTGCTTCTAGGGTGACCTCTCCCGACGCTGACGCCTAATAAATTCCATTTGTTAATCGCCTTTCATTCATTCTCTCAACATGCCCAAACCATCTTAGCATATTTCTTTCAATTCGTGTCACTACATCATCTTTCAGTGAAATAATTGTTCATATATGACCAAAACTAAAGTACCTATTAAATCCTAAAACCTTTTGTTTGAATGTGGAATATCCTCATGGATCGTATGCCACCTGGATTGCCGGCAGGGACTCGTACCGGCTAAACCGCACTTGCCCTTCTTTGCCGCGGCAGTGGAAATAATAATAACAATATATTGACTTGGCTCGTGAGATTGTCGACATGTGGGATATTGACTCGGCAGTCATTGTACCGATAGTTGTGACCGGCAATGGTCTAATAGCCAAGAGCCTCGACTCACACCCTGTGGATGCTGTCGTTAGGCAGGATATAGAAAGCGGTACTCCTAGATACGGCGCGTATTGTTAAGAAGTTTTTCTTACTTTTTTCTTAAAAAAAAGCTTACTAGCAATGTGGGTCACACATTACTAGTAATCTTGTTAACCCCCCGTGCTAAGCTAAATGCTTGTGTTACGAGTGGGTTCACGTCAGTAGTGCAATGGGTGGGTTTCGAACCAGCAACCACATGATCGCAAGTCCGACGCCCTAGCCATTAGGCTACCGCCGCTTAAGTTCCTTCCTCTCTTTGGAGCCCTGACCACCGGTAGCTTGGACCCTGTTCCCGATACCGGTGGACTACTATTTTTTATAGTATTTATAAGATTTATTTCTAGATTCGTGACATTCGCCATGGCCATGAATTTTATTGTTTTTATATAGATACATAATACCAATGAACTTGAACACTTACACAAGTTAACGTTTTAGTTGTAAGTACCAGAAGGCGGCATTACTTAAACCCGCGTTTCCACTGACGACAAAAAATGTTTCAACAGCTACCTAATCCATTCACTCTTTGAGAGATAGATGTTTGCAACATGTTTTGTTGTCAGTGTAAACGCGGGGTAACAATCGACCTCTGATAAAAACCCCGACAAACACTCAGTCTCGTCTTTTAGTATTTTTGGTATCAAATATGTAAGGAATGTGATCCGCAGTGTAGGACAATGACAGTTTGGAGTTGCTCTATCGCACCGGTAATAATTATTATACAAAAAAATATATAATATCATACCTTCGTCATTTTAATCTTGGAATTGTCCTTAGTCACTTCAAACAATATTTTATTGTAATTTTGCTGAACACATACATCTCATAAATAAATAATAAGGATCTGATGGATTGCCAAGCGGCCATTACTTATTCACACTGGATGGCGGTTTAACCCGGATTTCTTATTTACATATAAGGTACAATTAAGTAGCAAAGACAAAAATTTTGATACAAAAAAATCCAGAGCAAAACTTCTTATCTCGTCATGATAATATTTGGCAATGGTTGGACACGCATAGCATAGTACTGGGTTTCACATTTACGCGAATGTAAGACATTGAAATAAAACTTTTTTTACGGATTTTATCGCGTTTTATAGATATTATTTAATTCCCGATGTTTCGTATCCTTTTTAGCATCTATAATCACGGGTGGACGGATGTGACATGGCCAAAACTTAGTATAAAACATACATACTGGTGGTCCAACGTTTTTATGTTGGATACCAATATAATTTCTTTTTAAATGTTTGCATAGAATAGAATAGAATATTCTTATCTCTCTTTATTGCACACCAAAAAAAACTTAATGCTAAGAACAATTAAAAAAAAACAGAGTGGTACAATGGGCGGTCTTATCGCTGACAGCGATCTCTTACAGACAACCTTTGGATGGACTTGTAAGAAAAGGAGACGTGATACCTAGGTAGTCTGGCGTACTTATAAAGAAACTACGGAAATTAAGATACGATAACAATTTTTAACTATACACAAATAGATAGAAAAATAAATAATTCATGCAATCATTCAATGCATCTTGGATTTAAAAATGAATACCTTAAATACCTATTCATTTTTAAGTCCAAAAACATTTACACTTTAAACGAAAGTCCTTAAAATTGTGCTACCTAGCTGCTAGCATTGTTTCGTACTGGGCTCTGTCGCTATCAAACTGTCAAATGTTTTGTACCTATGGAAAACCTAGTTTGTATGGAATAAAAAAAAACTCTTACGATAACGAGTATCGATCACTAAATTACTGGTTGGGCGTTAGGTAAAGGTAAGACATAATAAATCAAAACACATTTCCGTACCTGCCAATCTCTAAAAGTCAGAACCAATAAAGTTGTCAAAACTTACTCAAACGAGTTCTTCTAAGAAGGGAAACTAATCCAATTTATGAGGAGTGCCGCAACTCAAAACCGAGACTCAATCCGTAACGACGCCGACGCTGCGACGCACTCAACCCTTTTAAGGAGTGTGATCACATTTGTGGGCCACATATTTTGTTAAGTTCCAAGTATACGTCATTAGTGGCCGCCCCTTAAAAGGTTAAAGGAGCTTAGTCTACCTTTTAAGACCTCACGTGTTCTCTAGATTACGCTAAGAATTAAATACGAGTCGACGAGTATACGAAGACTGCCTCGTTGGTCTAGGACTGCCTCGTCGGTCTAGTGGTCCCAATCGCGACTGCTACGCTAGAGGTCTTGGGTTCGATCCCCAGGTCGAGCAAAGTGTTATTGGGTTTTTCTATGAAATTCTCAGTAGCAGCTCGGAGTCTGGATATGTGCCCGGTGAATGGCAATAGGCTCGCCCCCTATTACATGGGACCTAAAACATACCGGCGAACTGTGGGTGTACATTAAGTACACCTCTGCCTAACCCTTCGGGGAATACAGGCGTGATGGTATGTTTTTTAAATACGAGTAGTTCTGCCAAATGCTTACCCCATTATTTTTTTATGAGATAACTCGACAAACGAGCAGGCAAGCTACCTGATGGTAAGTAGTCATCGCCACCCATGGACATCTGTAAAACCAAAGGAGTTGCAGTTGCGTTGCCGACCCTACTTGTGGAAAAATACAAAAGGTGAAGGAAGGGGAGGGAGAGACGTGCTCTGCAAAAAGATAAACTCATTTGACTCTAATCTCTTTTGTATTACTGTCCGCTAAACCAATTTAATGTTATTCTGTTTTACTTTTTTTTTTAAGTGTTCGCATTAGTCTAATCTCATTGTGTATTGTATACTGCTAAATTTTATGTTAAGTATGAATTAATCTGTAACCTGTTACTGTACCTATTCAATCATATATAAATAAATAAAATTTATCGTGCCAATTGAAACTTTACAAGTTATCAAAGTTTTTTTTTATTAGGTGGCAAAGAAGCATACGGCTATCCCGATGGTAAGCGCTTACCGAAGCCTATGGACGCTTACAACACCGGAGATATCGCTTGCATGTAGCCGACTCTGTAAAGGAAATTGGAGGGGAAGGAGAATACGAGAAGTAACGGGACTTAGGAAGGAATTGTGCTTCCGAGCTCTCCAAAATGGTCATTTATTTTCCCATAAATAAGTCACTAATTATTAAAGCAGCAGTTATAGATGAACTTCATCCTTATTTTTTAGAGCATAAGGTAACTAACTCTCTAACTTGAACATTGACACTGGTCAATCGTTAAGTTTGCTGAACGTAAATCTAGACCACGCCACAAATTGTGCACAAATTTTTATGAAAATTTAAAGAGTAACTGCGTCATTAGTCTAGTGGTCCTAAGCGTAACTGCTACGGTAGAGGTCAGAGGTCCCATGTCGATCGAAGTGTTATTGAGTTTTCCTATGAAATTCTCAGTAGTAGCTCGCAGTCTGGATTTGTGTCCGGTTAACGGTTTAAGATTCTTTATTTCCCATAAGAATAAAATATTCACTTACATGAGAAACACATAATTATTACACTTTCGTATCACTTAACGCACGCAGGTAGTAAGAATAAAAACACAATTATTACATACAATACAATCATACAATTTCCTTTATCCATCATTAGACACCTTTACTTTAGTTTTATTTAATTTACTTTAAATGAATGTGAAGACCATCGAAAACAAGACAGAAAGTAATATTTAGTTAAATTATGTTAGAAAAATTAATGGCAATAGGTTCGGTTACATGGGACCTAATCATACCGGCGAAGTGTGGGTGGTGTGTACATAAGTACACCTATGCCTAACTCTTCAGGGAATTTAAGCGTGAGGAATTAGGTACCTACTATTGGACAAAAAGTGTAAAGTAATATCAAGTCTTGATTGTCTTAAAGACCAAACTAATTTTCACAAAGTTTGCATTGTTATCCAAGATGTAACTTAAACTCTAGATTGGTAAACTTGGACTAAACAGGTAATACAAATAGAAGTTTTAATGTTGTTCTGTAGTTAGACAAAGCTCAAAGTAACTATTAATTTCTAGTTTGTTAGATCATTGTTTCAGGTTCCGACAGTCTAATCATTTCCTCCTCAATCAACGTCAAAAGTTGCAGAATCTTAGTCTAGATTTTGTCTATCGTGTCTAGACTCAAGCTCAGATCAAATAAAAAGTTAAAATGGAACTTTGCGAACAAAGAAGTGAGGCCGGCTAAAACTACGCCTTGCGTGTACAAACACAATTACAGGCACACACGCATACCGAAACTACGCCTTATCTTGTCAGTCGTGCTATCGAGCTATCGAAAGCTCGACTACTCGTACACGGCAAGGCGTAGTTTTACGGGATAGCTGTTTAGCGGGGTATCGTACAGTTTGTTCGAAATAACTGCGCGTGTCTGAAGTTGTCTGCAAGTGGGTTTGCAGTGGGTTGGACAATTAGGGTTGTAAATGTTTCGCGTTCGGGATAATTGCCGATAAGTAACTTATTTGCACCGAATAATAGAATTTATGTTACCTTTTTATTACATTATGTAATTGTAAATAAGTTGTCGGGGTGCCTGATAAATATAAAATAAAATATATTTTTTTGTATTGTCCTTGCTAATTTCGTTACAAATGAATTTAGTGAGTATATTAGAAGTTTTGTTTGAAACGAAGTGAATAACGTTTCGAATAACTGCTAATTGTTAAATTGTAGGTACTTTAGAAATTAAAATCACTACTATATATTTTAACATTATCCCTCAATTCTCCATATATATATGTTGATCTTGTGCCAATTGCTATCCGAAATAGTTATTGTTATCGAAAATAGTTATTTTCCAAAAAAAAAGAATTACAGTAGATCACGAAGATCGTTCTCCTATTTTAAAATCGGTTAAAAATGCAATCTTCGATGCTGTTTGCAAAATCTAGGTCGATTGGATTTACCTGCAATCGCGTTTGTTAGCCGAAGAAGTAAACAGAAACTTGAACCTGCAATTCCCCTATGAAAATCAAGAAAATCTAAAACTAGGTAAGTATATACCCCGTTATACCTCATTACAAAGAAAGCTGCAGAGTGCGAAATACTGCGATCGATTCCCAAGTCCAGCAAAGTGTGTTACTGGGGTTTTCTATGAAATTGTCAGTAGCAGCAATGAGTTTGGATTTGTATACGATTAATAGCAAAAGGTTTACTCCCGATTACATGAGGCTAAAATATACAGGCGAAGTGCAGGAACATCAGTAAGTACACCTCTGCCAAAGGTTGCGGGACAGAGTCGGGATGGTGCGTTATAAATTATAACCATACCATCACGCCTGTATTCCCCGAAGGGTTGGACAGAGGTGTACTAATGTACACCCACATTTCGCCGGTATGTTTAGGTCCCATGATATAGGGGGCAAGCCTATTGCCATTAACCAAGCGCAAATTCAGACTCTGAGTTGCTATTGAGAATTTCATAGAAAAACCCAATAACACTTTGCTCGACTTGGGGATCGAACCCAGGACCTCTACCATAGCAGTTGCGCTTAGGACCACTAGACTACGACACAGATGTACTTAAGATAAGTAATATCTATGTATCATCATTGTTATAATTCTGCCCTTATCTCAATTTAGCTTTGGCTCAGTAGGCATGTCTTTTACCTAATGGGAGTAGTGTATTTCGAAAATGTTTCAAAAATTTATGAAACTTGACACTTGACTCGATTTGGGGATCGAACACAGGACCTCTAGCGTAGCAGTCGCTCTCAAGACCACTAGACTAACGAGGCAGTCAACTATATATTATAACTTATTATAATTATATGTTATAACTTATTATAATTATATGTTACAACTTATAACCTTAACGTAGGTTAACTTTTAATGAATTAAAACCACGAATTGTTACAACTCTTAATGTGGTTTGTCTTTTGAACCATTGATTCTTATTTCTTTTCGAACTTTCCTTTTTTTCAGTTAATCTTATTCTAAACACGTCCAAGCACAATACTAACCTTATTCTTTCAATTCTGTTTTATGACTCAGGGACAGAAAATAAATTACCGAATAGCTGATACAATCTTTTTTTCAATCGGTTTTTACTTGAGAAAGGACGAACAAAGCCGAAAAAAGGTGATTGTACATTTTATTCCGCATGTAAGCTCATAAAAATTAGTTTTGATGGAAAATTTTCTTGCGTTAGGACAAATTATTTCATACTCTGCCTGGATTTTTGTTTTTGAAAACTATTGCAACAACATGACATAAGATACCATCACGCCTGTAATCCCCGAAGGGCTAGGCAGAGGTATACATTTCGCCGGTATGTTTAGGTCCCATTTACAGTTTTTTCGAAATTTTAATATATTTGTAAGGTTGAAGTCGTATGGTTTTCGTTCATGATTATTTTCTTTACCAATTTCGATATTTATGTAGGTGCACTTAACCAAGCGCCCTTGGCTTTGCAGCAGTTTTAAAAGCTTACTTCAGACGTGCGCAGCTATTTCGAAGTAGCTATTTTGTAATAGAGGGTTAGCCTATTGCCATTCACTGGGTACAATTATTAATATGCACATGACTTTGAAAAGTCAGAGGTACGTGCCTTGGCTTCGAACTCTAGGCTATCACTACACCAACCGTGTAATCTATTTACATGATAATATAAATTACCTACTTGAATGCTAAAGGCAACAATTTCCATTTCTGTTAAATAAAATGAGAAAAGTATTATCAGATATCGATAAGAGGTACAGCCATGTTTTTAAAACAAACATTCCCGCGTTCACTTGCCCGCAAAATCATAAATATTGCATCGAAGCAAAGCAAACATCTATAAATACATCAGATCGCAATTGTAGCTCGATCTTTGAACTGAACAAGAATTTCCCCAGAGAAAAGTTCCAAGGCACAGTTGAAGTAAAAAATTATTTATGATTCTTGTTCCTCGGGCGACGACGGCTCCTACGAGCCGACCTCGTCTTCAAATTTCATTTAGAAGTTGTGAAGTAGAAGTCAGTGTTAGACGGATGTATTTTTTATTCTATTCGCTAAGAATAAATTCGGAATTTAGGTGACAGTGACTTCGCCTCTTAATTGTTTGTTTTGTACCTACATTTAGTCGGTGTTTGTAAGGATTTTCTAAATTTCACATTCCATCATTTCAAATTAAACCTTCTGTTACAATATTTTGCGTACATACTGCTAAATACTAACATGCTCTGCTATCCTTATGTTCCCTAATACCCAAACTGTGTCTCTCAAAGACGAGAGCTATTGTCTCTTATAGAGTGATCTCTACAGTAGCATCTTACTATAATCAAGAAGTTAGATTAATCTGAAATGTATGGAATTGGCATAATCATTCGATGCTTAACATCAGGCAAGTTGTGGTCAAGCGTAAGCCTATCAGTGATAAAAAAAAAAAAACTTTCGATATATCACGTGATGAAATTATGTCAAATCCATACATTTCGGATATCTAACTTCGTTATCGATAATGAAGATGTGACATTGTCTAAGGCCCCAGGTAGCATTACCTGGTTGACTAATATTTTTTTATGGTTCCATAAAAAAGTTGAACATAATATGTTCAACTTTTTATGATATAAAGCCGAACCACAAAAACAAATTTAAAATTGGTTCAAAAATAAGGAAGTTAAGCATAATTTCATTTTATGCTAGACAAAGAACGCACTATATCGGCTTGTGACATAACGATCCGATTTTTTTTAAACTAGCTTACTAGCAATGTGTGTCGCACATTACAATTCAATTTCAATTCATTACATTTATTCTAACAAGAATGTCTATACTAACACTCTTTTCCGGCAAAAAGATAGAGCATCCCCTTTTAATCACCCCCAAAAAAACGCTTAATATCTTAGAACTTTATATTTGTTATGAATATTTTTTCAGTATACGTCTTATATTTTATTATATTTTACCATTGGCCTGTTATTTTCAATAAATCTAACACCAATCAACTACCCTAAAAGCGGATCGAGTAAAACAATTTCGAAATCAAAGTTGGACATCAGAGATAATTGAGTCCGTCGCGATCGTTAGTGAAATCCCTAATTATCGAAGGATAAATCATTTATCGAAATGTCGGGAAAAAACTTTTGACATTCAATGACGTAATTGATCTACTATATACTGAGTATAGATAACGTTGATGAGGATAAAATGAAGAATGATCGGTGTTTTTAGTTCACAATATCCTAGATAAATAGGTATATCTACACAGGAACTAGTTTATTGACTGCTTCATTAGTCTAGTGGTCCCAAGCGCGACTGCTACGCTAGAGGTCCGGGGTTCGATCCCCAGGTCGAGCAAAGTGTTATTGGGGTTTTCTATGAAATTCTCAGTAACAGCTCGGAGTCTGGATTAGGTCCCATGTAATAGGGGGCAAACCTACTGCCATTAACCGGGCACAAGATAAATGGCAATAGGCTCGCCCCCTATTACACGGGACCTAAATATGCCGGCGAAATGTGGGTGTACCTTCACAGTACACCTCTGTTTAACAGTTCTGGGAAAACATTCGTGATGGTACGGTATCCACACAGGAATTTAGAAAAAAATATTAAAAGTCAAGAAACGTAAACGACGGAAGATCTGTTATGTTTTTTACCGTATCTAAAAAGGAAGTGGCTATTAATTCGTGTGTCCAACATTTGAATTTTAAAAGTATTTCATAGAGCCTGCTTTACACTTAAAATTAAATTTCCTTATGAAAAAATTAAATATGTTCCTAAAAATATACCAAAAGCCTTAGATCGTCGACATAGAAATGTTTTAAAATACCCCATTTGCCTAACGCTCGCATTTGAACCCCCATTTCATAAAATTTAAATTATAATCTACATTAATCTTGGCAAACATTTTCTCTGCTGCCCGTCACATTAAGGAAAATTATTCTAATCAAGGCCTCATTGGTCGAGACATTAAGTGGGTCGAATAAATGTTTAGTACACACGACCACACATCAAGCTGTCAAATACCAGTTTAGACAGACCTCCCATTATAAAAGTTTTCTGCACAATTCAAGGCCAGCTTATACTGGTTTTAACATCGCGCGTGGTGCGTACACCGTAGCTCATTATTTCTGTAAGGATGAAAATCATATGTGTAAAATTATTTGTGAGGTTTTTCGTTTTATTATGAAGGTTTGTTATTGTGAAAATACTATGTTTCTTAAAATTTTATTCAAAATGTTGTGCATATCCGTAATTGATGTAAACACTCGTCTGTATTTAATTTTTTTGTTACTTATCAATGTCGATAATGGATCTTAACCATCCGAATGAAAAACACTGCCTATATATATATATATATATATATATATATATATATATATATATATATATATATATATATACTCACTGTACTTAATTAAATCAATACTAATTATAGACTATATTTCATTATGACAATATTACCTGAAAAACCGACAGTTGAGTCCATCAGGCATGAAGAAAATGCTCCAAAGATACAACAACAACGCTGTTAAAAAATCACACAAAAATATCTGGTATATAATAATATACGATAACAGTCGCTATGGTACAATGTGGTGGTCGGATTCCTTTATCCTAACCGGAACAAAACGAGACATGACAAAATACAATCAAATGTTAATTTTAATTATAATATATAAAATGTTATAATAGATAATTAAATAATGTTATAAATAGATAATTAAATAATGTTATAAATATATAAAAACAACAACGCCATAATTAGATTGTTATAAAATAAACAATGAAATAATGTTTATAATTAGATAAAGTAAATTATTAATTAATGTTATAAACTAATGATAATAAATAAGTACATATTGTTGTGCCCTAGCAGGGTCATGTATGAAACATCTACATTTTTGTAACACCTTTGTACTACATGAATGCAATAAATATATGATTATGATTATGATTATGTGTAAATTATAATACAAATATTTTGGTAGACCAAATGTTGGAAAATACCTAAATTCGACTTTAGATAATTGTGCACGTTGGGAGTCTACATATAATTTAGTAGTAGTAGCGCCTTGCTGGAATGTCTACATGAATGGGTCGGCATGACTGGGGAAGTACTACCCTCCCTTAGAATATCGACGTCAAATAGCAGTATGTATACTGTTTCGTTTTGTACGGTGAGTGTGGAGCGCCGGAGTCCCAATTCCTCCCTCAGTGCTCTTCCTTCTCCTATTATCCTTTCCCCTTCCTTTTCCTTGAATAGGCTCGGCAACGCATCTGCAACCCCTTTGGTTTTGCCGATGTCCATGGGCGGCGACGACTACTTACCATTAGGTAGTTCGCTTGATCGTTTGCCGAGTTACCCCATAAAAAAATACATAATCTATAAGCAGGTATAAAAAAACGGACAAACTAACTGACATAACACAATTAAAACACGATTACAAACTTGAAATTCGGTCTATATATTTCCTTAAACAAAATGGCATCTGGAAAATTCCCACAAGTTGGGAAAAGTCAAATCGAACAATTGAAGCAGCTATTTTACAATATGATAAGAGATCAAGTAATCATTGTAAACTACTTTGTCAACTATCTATTATTAGCAACGAGTGTAAATAGAGCCTTGAGGTTATCAAGAACAGCTATCTTAACGGTTGCACAATTTTATGTAGGTAACTTTTGATAATTTTATCTCCGATAAACCGCCAAAAAGGAAGAATGTGTTTTTAATGTTAGTATATAATTTTAAAAAGAACCATGTAAGTTCATAATATGATAGTAATAATAAGATGATTTATTCGAAGTGAATGACAGCATAATCACAGGTACACGTGGCTGCACATTAAGCTATACAAATCCAGAATACGCTGGCCTCGCATTGTACGGAAAGTGAAATGCAAGGTATAGCTTGCAACTGAAATGAAATATACCAGTAATTTGAAGAACTAGTTTTCCTGTTCAGAAGCCAACGGAAAAACCTATCTCACGCACTATAAATCACGTGGAAATTTCCTTGTCTCTATAAACATATTAAACTACTCTGTCGTCAATGATAAGTCAATATTTATCGACGTAAGCCTTAAACAAAGCATAATGCAAGTTTAGAATACCGTCTGCAAATCATATTACAAAGATTATAAAAGACGCGACCGAAATTGTCTTAATCAGTACAGTCAACATTTGTCGACGAAGACACATCAGGGGAAATAAAAATAATAACAAGAATGGCTGTTGTAAATAAAGTTACAGAAATAGATAACAAAGACGAGGAAGTAAAGAACAATTCAGTTGATTATGATGACCTGATATCAGCCGCTGGTGAATTTGGACGTTACCAAGCTCTCCTGTTCTTTTCAACGTTGCCTTTCTACGCGTTTGGTGTCTTCGTATACTATTCACAAATGTTCATGACGGAAGTGACGCCAAACCACTGGTGCAGGATACCTGAACTGGAAAATTTAACTGCTTTACAACGAAGGGATCTAGGCGTGCCTCAAGATAAAAGCGCAAGATTTGGATATTCGCAGTGTGAAATGTATGCAGCCAACTGGACTGAAGTGTTGGCAACCGGACGAAAACCAAATCGAACGTGGAGCATAGTGCCATGTCAATATGGTTGGGAATTCAACCAAGCAGAAATTCCATATCCTACTATTTCAAGTGAATTAGAATGGGTGTGTGAGAAAAATAGTTATCAAGCAACGGCCCAAGCTATATTTTTCATGGGGTCTATTTGTGGAGGATTCATTATTGGATGGATTTCTGATCGTTTTGGAAGAGTACCAGCTGCTATAATCAGCAGCTTAATCGGTTGTGCCGGAGGCTTAGCCAGTACCTTTGCGCAAAATTTGGCACAATTTGCTGCTGCGAGATTCGTGATGGGTATGGCTTATGACAACTGCATGATTATGGCTTACCTCATAATTTTAGAATATGTTGCTCCAAAATATAGAACCATATTGGCTAACTTATCTTTTGCTATATTTTACTCTCTTTTCGTCACTGTACTGCCCTGGATTGCATTGGCCTGTGGTCATTGGAAAACAATTTCTCTAGTCACTAGTGTACCATTAGCCTTAGCCTTATTATCTCCATTATACTTACCAGAAAGTCCGAGATGGTTGTTGTCAAGAGGTCGTATTGATGAAGCCATAAAAAAGGTACTCGTAATCGGTCGGATAAATAAAAAGGAAATTCCACCGAAACTTATTGAACGATTCAAACTAACAGCAACTAAAGCGAAAGAAGAAAAATCTGTAAGTTGCTTAGAGATTCTTAGGAGACCGGTTATGCGAAAAATATTTATTCTAATATGTATTGAATATATATGTTGTACCATCGTCTTCGATGGACTAGTGAGGAGCATTGGCCAGTTAGACTTCGATTTCTTTTTGTCTTTCTCTTTAGTGTCTTTTACTGAATGCCCATCGATGATCCTCGTCGCTTTTATTCTAGACTGCTTAGGCAGGAGATGGTTGACAATTATAGCTATGATAATCAGCTGTACATTCTGTATCCTTACTGTATTCGCTACTGGTGTACAGTCAGTGATATTCGCAGTTATTGCAAGGTTCGCTGTCAATATGTCGTTAAGTACTATCATGCAGTGGACTACAGAGATATTGCCAACATCTGTAAGAGGATCTGGTGCATCTATCGTACACATTTGTGGATACATAGCTACAGTTTTATCTCCATACATTGTGTACTTAAAAGAATATCTCTACTGGCTACCTTTGGTAGTAATAGGTTTTGTTGCCGGGTTGGGTGCTGTAGTTGCATTCGGTCTACCCGAGACTGCGAGAAAAGACATGCCCCATACTTTTGATGATGCAGAGGAACTAGCAAAAAACCAAAGACTTTGGACAATGCCATTCCTGCAGCAAAGAAAGCAGAAGAAGAAGGGAGAAGTTAATAAAAGTTTTGAATCCGGATTGTAATGTGTTGTGATTTTGAAAATTATAATGAGAAGTTTTTTTATTCTTCAAAAAAACACTTCCTTTTTTTGTGAAATGAAAATGTTTTTACTGGAATGAGGAGTTACTGTATTCTACATAATTCGCTGCATAAGGGTGAAGAAGGGATTTCTTATATCTTCAATGAATTGTCGAGATCTGAGCAACCCTGACCAGTGTTACTATCTTAGTGACAGTGCGAGTAGCATGTGATAACTTTAATCAGTGGCTATGCAAATATTTGAATCAAGATCTTGGAGTAAATCTTTTAATTATAAAAATAACTATAACAACATGTATTATTTTGTAACACTTTGAAATGTCCTTGTTTTTGGAACGACAATTAAATATTTTACTAAATAACATACATACCATCACGCCTATTTTCCCGGAAAGGTTAGACAGATGTGTACTTACATATGATGTACACCCACATTTTGCCGGTATGTTTAGGTACCATGTACTAAATAAATATTTGGATAATGAACAAAGCAATTAAGCTTGTAATTTTTTCAAAAGAAAACTCTGTTTTCTCTTAATATCACATGTTTTGTTGACACAAAACACCCACTATATGACTATGGAAACAGATATCACCTTACATTATTTTGTATTTGGAGACCTAAAATCTTTTGGCACCTCTCGACAATTCCCGCGCGACCCGAGCGATTCAATTTTCAATCGCCGACAAATCCGTGAGTGTGTTCTGAATAAGTAATGCTAGTTCGAGGCCGATATAGCTGTTAATGCAAATGGAGGGTTAGGAAATAGACTTAAGTTGTACTTAGGTACGTATTTTTATTTGTTTAATTCGGTAAACGTCGATGTCAAATGGATTCGTATCTAAATTTGGAAATGATATCAAAAGATACGACTATACACACGTATAAGTTGGGCAACAAACTCGCCCTCTATTACACGGGACTTAAACATAACGAAGAAGTGTGGGTGAGCATTAGTACACCTCTGCCCTTACCCTTTGGGGAATACAGGCGTTAAGGTATTAAAAGTAAGAAAATACAAATCGGACATAATGGACATTCTAATTGTCACTGACGTGCTCGTTACTTTCGTTCGTTCGTTTCGTTAGATTATTTAATTATTTCCAAAGAACACTTTTAGAAAACTTGGAATAAGTACAAAAAGATTTCTTCTGGAATATCGCAACGTAATAAGTACCTATGGAAAATATATTGTACACCAAACACATGTTGCATATCATCACACCATCACGCCTGTATTTCCCAAAGGGCTGAGCAGAGGTGTACTAATCTACATCCACGTTTCGCCGGTATGTAGGCCCCTCGAGCCTTTTGCCATTAACCGGGCACAATTTCAAACTCCGAGCCGCTACTGAGAATTTCATAGAAAAGCCCAATAACACTGCTCGATCTGGGAATTGAACCCAAGCCACCTATAGCGTAGTGATAGTCGCTCTTAGGACTCTTAGTTATTTATGGAGCTGCACTGAAATATAATATCAAGAATTTTTGGAAACAACAAGTTTTCAGCAGGTTTTTAGTTAATAAGGTAAGATATTCTGTTCCTTCCGTAGGGATCCTGTTTCTCAATAAAATAAAAGGTTAAAATGTGCATTACAGCGTTTTCTAAATACACAATTCATGTAAATAAGTTGATTTTCACCATAAATCGCACATTTATTTTCAAAACAGAAAATAATAAATCATCACTCACAGTACTTGAATATCATAGAATTATAATAGCGCCCAAAGTTGAAGAAAGCCTTCAGATCTCTCGCTTCGAATACCGCATTTTCGTTAACAACTCTCTCGAAAACTCTCAAGTTCATGAAGTTTAAATTAATCTCTATTATTGTCATTAGTCATATTTATTTCGATTTGCTCAGACACATCATACCTCCACGATATTACTCAACATTCTTACACCATTTTGCACAGGGTAAAGCAATAAAAATTGCCTTAAATGACTCGAGATTCTGACAAATGCTTGCAATTTCTCAGAAGCTTCTCTTAAGCGCGGATCGTATTGCTCAGGAAATAGGGGTGATTGTTGCATAGTTTCTTGACCGTTTTGGAATGAATTTCCCGGTGTCGGAGCCCGTTGAATCCTTATAATAGTCGTGGCAGCGGATGGGTAGGCATTTTCAATGGAATGCCGTTTTGGCAGTAAATCATCTTGATTTTTATTCTGAGAAGGAAATGCTCGTAAGCACTGAAGTATTCTATGAAGTCATTGCATGAATGTCGCAAAAATAGCAACACAAATTATTATTATTATAAATATTCACTAGTATCTATTTAAACTTACGGGATATTTGCCAAGTTCGTCAAGTGCCATAATTGTTCCAATAGATAAGTTGATGACCTGGGCCCCTGGACAATGTCACATCTTCATTATCGATGACGAAGTTCGATGTCAAAAATGTATGGATTTGACATAATTTCATCACGTGACATATCGAAATATTATGCGAATTCCATACATTTCAGATTAATCTAACTTCGTTTTCGATATGGAAATGTAATATTGTCTAAGCTCCCCCTGTATACCTACATTATGGAACGCAATATAGAATTGAATTGAAAGAATTGATCGCAGGGTGACTGGAAAACACGGGTAGAGTAAATAAATCATCTTTACTATTGAAATAAAACTACTTACTTTTTACGGATTTTATCGCGTTATATTGATATTTTTAAATTCCCGCGTTTCGGATCCTTTACAGCATCCATGGGTGGACTGTGATAAAATCCGTAAAAAGTAGTTTTATTTCAATGTCTAATATTCGCGTAAGTGTTAGAAACCAGTACATCTTTACTATTATCAAATTGTAAAAATAATGTTTCAGAGACGTGTAGGTATATACTATATACTATTCACATTTGTTTATTTAAATAATCTTCAATGTACAGACATTTCCTGTTAGATTCTACAATAATATATAATTAAATAAAACAACAGTAATTAGTTAAGTGCCTAGTGTAATAATTACAGTCGAAATAATTTTTTTTACACAATTATATCTTCAATATATTCGTGCATACGTGCTAGTAACAGTTATATTGTATATAAATAACTCGTGAAGTAGTAAAGTATTTTAGTCTAACATAACATACCATCACGCCTGTATTCCCCGAAGGGTTAGGCAGAGGTGTATTTAATGTACACCCGAATTTCTCCGGTATATTTAGGTCCCATGTAATAGGGGGCTTAGGACCACTAGACTAATGAGATTTCAGTCTACTAAAATACAATATATGATCCTGAATAAATAAAATACAATGTTAGCATAACTTCATAAGTTATTCAGTATGATAAACTACAAGGAGCGAGTTACTGGCGCCAGTTAGCTGTACTGACAGACACTAGCGGCGGGTTTAGCACTGCCTATCATAATGTAAGGCTTTGAAATATATATACCAGACATTCAGTTGCATATTATAATAGGTACATACCCTACTAAAATACCTTTCGCAAACTAATTCACAGTTTGGCGCACGAGAAAACTACTGCATGAAATATGATGTAGTTTTCGCTGTTGTCTTATAGTCTAACCAATTTTTTTTACTGTATTGTTACGGCTCTTAAGCCTTACAATGTAAAAAGGCAACTTTATATTTAAACACAAGTGCTATTTCAGCTCATCAGGCGTCTTGCTTTATATAATGAACTGGTTGACGCCATCTTTTTTTCCTCCTTCTTCGACTTGCCGTGTTAGCGACCACGTCTTACGCATTAAAGATTTTTTTATACTTAATATATCAAGTGTATTCATTTTAATGCCCCATTGTGTACCACAATATACATAATGGTGGCCCATGAGGGGAACTAAAACGCGAAATCGAGTCCGCGAAGCAATAATTTCAAGAAAAGTCGTTGAGTCGTCGAGGACAATGCTGAAGGTCAAAGCCGTTCAAGACAATTGGTGATGCAGCCGGAGTTGCAGAACAAGCAACGTGCCTGAGACGTTGGAGGCGATCAGTGAGACAGCTAAAGTGCCACATCGTGCAACGAGGGAATGCCAAAGATAAGTGCCCATGACGATTTTTTCCTTACCCATCCTATAACCCAATGCCCAGGTGCCTAAACACAGTGGAAATACAGTTGGGGGATGGTCTCTGCTTGTGCATACTAAAGTATAACGGAGATTTTCTAAAATAAGAGAAAGAATTGCGTCAGTGCATCATACTACCCACTATTAAATTTATAACTCGTTAATAGTTTTGACCGTTAGTTCTTTAATTTATTTTATATTTTCTCATTAACTAAATAATTATTCACTTAATATATTATTTTAATATATACTAAAAAGTAAGTAAGCAACTACCTAGTAGTATACAAATATTTTTTCTGTGCGGGAATTGAATCAACAATTTCTGGTACAGAAGCTGATGTCTCAAAGGTAAAAAGGTATTCTTATCTCAAAATCCTGGAGTCTAACAGACTAGTATAGTTACCCCGCCCCCTAGTTACGCAATGCACAGGGTTCAAAGGCGATAGTTCCGAATGAACCCTCGTCACCTACTACAGGAGTGACCGCTTCTGTTTGGTTAGTGAGAGTATCCCTCCCAAGTCCTGCGTCAATATTGTGATTCGGCGAGTGAGTATGTGTTGACGAAATTGTTGATGCGTCCTTTGTTGTAGTTTATTGTGTAGGTAAGTGTATTATTGAACTTAATATATAAGAGCTGGTAAAAAAAATCTTTTGTGAATGATGGAGTGACGGCTGACAGGAATGAATGGAATGGAAGAAAAAGACATGCTGAGTTAGCTCCAAGTAAATTGCAACCAGGCCACAAGGATGTTGATTATGAAATGCTTAACGCTATCACTGAAAAAGTTGTACTATTATATATTTTTTTAAAAGCCGACCGATATGTAATATTTTAGATGGCCAACAAATGAAAATATTTTGAATCTACTAAAATGTTATTCAGGAATCGAAGACCAAAACCGTGTTATTTACATTTATCTACTTGTTTTGTTACCTTTGTGATGTAATTTTAAATTATAACGATGCAATAGCAGAATCCAATGTTATTTGGTACAATTTATTGCGTGAAGTAAAATAATCGTCCCAGCTTTGCGGGACAACCGGTGCAATCTCAGGTGCAATTATTAATCTTTACTAACAATGTCCAGGAATTCAGAACGGGATTACGGAATAATTCCTGTAGAAGTCCAGCTTGTGTAGCGTCTAAAATTTGAGGACTGTAGTAACAGTTCTGATCAATATCATTTAAATTAGAATCTTATTCAACGTGTAACAGCATAAGCACAAGAACTGACAGTAGTCAGTTCTTGTGCTCTTGTACACGTTTGTTCAGAATCTACTATAGCGTCTTTTTGTGCTTTTTATGCATTTTCCATTCTAAGAAGTGAAGGGAAAACTCGACTGAGGGCAGGAGTTGAACTTGCGTCTTCTGGTTAGATACACCAGACGCTATGACCAACTAAGCCACCGCGAGCTAGGTCAAAATTTGCCTACGCAATTTGAAATTACGCTGTGACGCCACCTCAGGTTCACCTCACGGTTCGAATCCTGCCCGAAGTCGATATTATAAGATCAGATTTAACATTTCTTTATATCTATTTCCAGAATTGGCCTTCAGATTTCTGTCAGATGTACCACTAATATTGCAGAATTCGAATTCGTAAGAATTTACAAATGAAGAAATAATGGGTACCTAGAACTTCTGGATACTTATTGGAATTACAAGCTAATCGATATGATAAGCAAAATCACATCATGTTAGTGAAACATGTTACTCGTATTTTGATTTTATGCATCAGCATTTATGACTGTTACGCTTATAATGTCTACAGATTAAGCAGAAATAGAGTTTGTAAAATAAAGATTTAAAAATGTCAAGCCCGATTTGCGAAGTTAAGCTCCTTTGGCGCTATCAGGGCGAATTTTGATTCATTAATCGAAATTCTTCTATATCGCAGAGATTAGGTTTCAATCGACAACATTACTGAAATATGTCATTTCTTTCCAAAGCCGTTGTTACATATATCTTCACAAAGAACTGCAAAACGATTCGAACCTCATACTTTAAAATTGTAAGCTTCACTAAGCCAATTTGGCTTTGTTTGTTTGTGATTACAATCACTAACAATGGTGTTTGAAAGGCGTCTATAATCAATTAAGCGACTAAGTTTCGGCTATTTAATATCTGGGAAGAAAACTGCATTATACCAGTAGTGTTGTGATCATGAGGTCCTTGCAATTCCTGATGCTGTTTACGGTCTTAGTGGTAGCAGAATCTGCTATAGGTACCTACATGATTTTGTATCAAATTTTTTCTTCATAATATTTATGAAATATCTATAATATTTGCATTGTTCTAAAAGCAGTCGTCAAAGTTTATTAGATTTTTTTTCATTAATTCATTAGAAGAGTTTTCTCATAAATACTGCTTCCTTTTATTTTTTTTAAGGAAATGTTACTAGCAATTTGGGTCACACATTACTAGTAATCTTGTTAACCCCTCGTGCTAAGCTAAATGCTTGTGTTACGCGTGTGTTCACGTCGGTAGTGCAATGGGTGAGTTTCGAACCGGCAACCACATGATCACAAGTCCGACGCCCTAGCCATTAGGCTACCGCCGCTTCAAAAGTTCAGTTTCGAGTTATGCTACCGTTGCGTGGTCTAGAGCTATGAATATATGAGTTTAAATCACTGTATTTATAATCTTCAAAAACAGTTAATTGTGTAGAAAGTGTTGTTCCAAATTGTAATTGAATGCATAACTAACCACTCATAATATAAGGTATGTATCTCTATCATTTTATACATCACGCCTGGAGAGTTCGAAAAAGACATCTAAGTTTACATCATCTTAGTTTTTAAAATCTTTGAAACTTTTGCTCTTCCAATATTTGGAACACTGTTCGCCTATTTCTACAGATTACATAGTATTTCGAGGGACTGCCTTATAAGCCAATATACTAGTGAGGTAAAAGTCACTAGAATACACGCATGTCTTTGGTAAAATTTCCAGGTCCGGCAACATGATATTGGGTTTTCTTGGAGTTTTGATCTGGGTGAATAAAACTCTGTGGTCGTACGTATATCACCGGGACTTCGTGTGTACGGAGCATTATTCTGATGGTTTGCTAAAGTATCTCAAGTGACTGTTTGTTTTCAGCTCATTTCTGCGCTATCAAATGGCAATGCTCCAACGATACGGATCGCGTGTGTGATTGTATTTTTCCCTATGACGACAGCATCGTTGGACATTGTATATGCAGATTGAAGCCAGAAGAGCTCCAGGCGCCGGTGCGTTCCAATTTAAATTATAATTAGTATTGTTTCGTGTGTCAATAAATCAATAAAAAAAAAAAAGATGGAACTTTGTTTCAGTTTAAAATCTTCCTTTGATGCTTCAAAAACATTTCTATAGGATTTTTAATCAGCATATTAAGTTAAAATTAAATATACTTGTAAGTGTCAAAAAGGAATAGGTAGGATGTTAAGTTTTTATGATCAATGATTTTTTTTGGGATAACTCGGCATACGAGCGGGTGAGCTACCTGATGGTAAGTATTCGTCGCCGACCATGGACAGCTGCAAAACCAAAGGAGTTGCAGATGTGTTGCTGAAATGGGTTTAAGGAAAAGGAAGGGGGAAGGAGAGACGGAGAAGGAAAGGGACTGAGGGAGGAATGGGCCTCCGGCACTCTACACTCACCGTACGAAACACAACAGTGAGATATTTGACGACGATATTCTGTGGGAGGATAGTAGGTACTTCCCCAGTCGAGTCGACACATACAACTACTACTAAAACTACTGGTGATTCTAAGGGGCTAGATTGTTTCTTTGTGACTTTATTTTGAAACGATTTTGTACAGTTATTATACTTCTACCTTTAAATATACCCTAGAACTGTGAGTTGCTTATATAACAGCTAAGAAAGTTTCTGTGACGATTGGACATACATAATAATATTTTTTTCCAACAGTAGCAGTAATTATTATTACTACGAACTGTTATGGTAATAAACACTTGTAAATATGTTTTACTTAAAAACGCATACACAATAGAAAGCCATTGATTCTGAATTCCATACACAGCGTAACTTATGAATGCAGGGTCCAAATGTCAATAACCGTTAGACATTTATAAAGTAGATGTCTGTACATGAATCTTGATTAAATTTCAGATGGATTCCCAAGATTGAGGCTTAGACAGGGCTCGGATGATAATGTAGTATCACAACAAAAGGCGAAACCAGGTTTGTAAAAATAAAGGTGTCCAGATTACTGCTGAACAAACAATCAAAAGTTCTCCTTATTTGTATCACAATTAGTTACTAATTAAGAGTAATATTTGCATTCAATACTATTTTACAGCAAAGTTCTGCGCCTACAATGCGGAATGCGAGGACGAACTGGGTTCTGTCTGTGGGTGTTTACATTTATACGAAGATAGCATCATTGGTCGTTGTATGTGTGGGGATCAATTCGTAAGGGCCCTTGAGACTCCACTCAGGAAATGAAATATATTGCTGCATCTGTTTGAGTTTTATTATTAAAGTGTAACTTAATAGTTGTTTTTTATTCCTCTTCTCGAAACAATAATTTATTAAGTAGTAATTCGCAATGCCAATAAGATAATGGTGGTATTGTCCAAAATACAAACCTTTACGGACACCTGTTGCTTGTTTGTCGGGTGAGGTACTAAAATTCACTGCTTAGTGTCTTATGTAATTTCTCAACAATCAATGGATTCAGAACATTAATGTAATAGAAAATACTTGTGAAAGATCAATTTGAATGCTTTAATAAAGTCTTTGAAGATATGTTACCTAGCAGATCCATACTTTTGTTGTAATACCTATCATAGCGTTATGTTATTATGAACATGTTTTTTTCTGTCATTTGCTGTAGCATGAACGTTTCCCAAGTGAGTATAGCAAGAAATTTTCAAAAGGGGCATTTCCTAGTTCAGCAATGCCCTGGTAACCAGTAGTTGCTAACATCTTAGATTAAGGTAACCTCTTATCGTAAAGATAATTATCTGACACCTTACTGATACTTCTCTTGACTTAGCTGCTTGCCATCCATCACTTTATTAAAACACAGAAACAGATTACACTCATAATTATGCGAATTTAGCAATGTTCTTCATCATCATCATCAACCCATTACATTGTCCCACTGCTGGGCACGGGTCTCCTCTCAGTACAAGAGGGATTAGGCTATAGTCCGCCACGCTAGCCTACTGCGGGTTGGCAATGTTCTTAGTAAGTTTTAATTATTAGTATGCCAACCAATGATTGTTACTAATTACTTTTCATTTAAGTTGATCTGTGAGTGTTTTTAATTGTCCGTTAATAATCAATCTAGGTAGCAAATTATTTCTCTTATAATAGTCATTCATTGTTATCATGAGATCGTTTTAAGTCGTACTATTGTTTGCTTCAATGCTATTATTAGAAGTTAGCATTAAGTAGCATTTTTATTCTCAACAAGTACATGTAAACTTGTCATTTTAAAATTGTTTTTTTATCATCTAGCAGATTTTCCATCCATATTAAAAAATATAAATTCATTATGCGGTCTTTTTGGCGCGGGCAGTGCGTTATGGTACGATCATACTGCATAGCTTAACGTGTATCAAATACAAACTGCAGTTGCTTGCATCTTGCTTCCTCTTGGTTACTTATCACGAACCCGACAGGTGACTGCTGAGTTCTGGGTTTGATTTCCATGTAGATCAAAGTATCATTAGGTTTCGTACTAGGGAATTCTAGGTGGTTTTTCAAAGTTTAGATTTCTGTTTGGTAAATGGCGATAGGCTCACCTCTTATTACCTACATGAAATCTAAAATATAGGTGAATTGTAAGTATGTATAAGTGCACCTATGCCTAATTCTTCTGGTAATACAGGCGTGATGGTATGAAAAAAAAATTACAAAAAATGTAATTGGAATTAACATCTTACGAAATTTTGTTATCGAACTTAATCGAAAGTCTTCTAATTAAAAGGGAGTGAGTTGAACCTACAAAGTTTACATTGTTTTAAGACATCAAAAGGTCAAACAAGCTTTATTAATTGAAGCAAAAACTTAGATGAGATGAGTAATGAAGCTCTTTATGTAACATGAAACGCTAACTTTTAGACTGTAACTGTTTCAGTGGCAATAAGCAGAGTGCTGATTATGAGAGCTTAGAGGGTTTAGAAAAGAGTCGAAGCGTAAATATATGTGCTCAAATTTCAAAATTTAATTCAAACTTGACAATTTTGAGCGGATAAGTTTGGCTCTGGCTCTTCTCTCAATCTCAGCTTACATAAATGATAAATGATTTTCAGGTTAGTGTAAGTACGCACCATAGCCTAATCCTTCTCACTCTGAGAGCAAATCTGTGCCCAGCAATGGGACATTTAATGGGTTGATGATGATGACTGCCTCGTTAGTCTAGTGGTCTCAAGCGCGACTAGCTACGGCTACGCTAGAGGTCTTGGGTTCGATTCCCAGGTCGAGCAAAGTGTTATTGGGTTTTTCTATGAAATTCCCAGTAGCAGCTCGGAGTCTGGATTTGTGCCCGGTTAATGGCAATAGGCTCGCCCCCTATTACATGGGACCTAAACATACCGGCGAAATATGGGTGGACATTAGTACACCTCTGCCTAACCCTTCGGGGAATACGTGATGGTATGTTATGTTTTTATATTATGATGATGATAGTATAAGTGTTCATCACGATACTAATATTAGCCCAAGGATGTTGAGTGGAACAAAGCGCTCGCCTAAATGCCGCTTGCATTCATTGCCTATCAGCGACCTTAACCAGGTTTTTTGTTCTAGGAAGAAGCGTTGGCACCATCACTAAGTAGGTTAAAGTATTATTGAGTTGTTTGGTTTGATAAATTTTAGGTAGCAGGGTCTTGAATTAGTAGCAGAGTTAAATTGATTCACCAATCATTTCTGCAAGTTAAATAGATTCTTTACAAGTTAATGCTTTAGAATTGGATTATTTAATACTAGATTATTTTCAGTAATACCATCACGTTACCTTTAATAAAGGAATCGTGAAACTAACTTGTTCAAAGAAAAAGTTAAGTATAACAATTCTAATAAAAGCAAAATCCTTAAAATTAAAACTTCACAAATCCTATAAAGAAAACTTGATCTTTTCTGCAACATTAGAAGTGAATCTATTTGAATGAATACAAAACTCGCTTAGTGTAGAAGAAAGCGCGCTGAAATGGAAAAAGACTTTGGTAATATTGTTTGTAACTTTACCATTTACTTTCTTCAAAAGCATGTCGGAGTATTTAACAAGGGAACATGTTGATTAAAACTTAGATTTTGTTTTGCGAAGTGATGAATCTATTGTTTTGGGATTCAAACTATTATAACTAGGGGATTTGGGATGAAGTAAATGTTATTTCGCTTAATGTAAGTAGTTTTATAACTAGAAAGCAGTAAAGAGTTATTTGGGTTGACTATTGTAATGAGAACATTAAAGTAAGGTACTGTTTTGCACTCCATTTGTAAAGGAAAAGTTTATAATTTGAAATACTTAATTTCATAACATAACATAACATACCATCACGCCTGTATTCCCCGAAGGGTTAGGCAGAGGTGTACTTAATGTACACCCACATTTCGCCGGTATGTTTTAGGTCCCATGTAATAGGAGGCGAGCCTATTGCCATTCACCGGGCACAAATCCAGACTCTGAGCTGCTACTGAGAATTTCATAGAAAAACTCAATAATACTTTGCTCGACCTAGGGATCGAACCCAGGACCTCTAGCGTAGCAGTCGCGATTGGGACCACTAGACCAACGAGGCAGTCAGAAATACTTAATTGTAAAATAAAATATGTTCGAAGAAGGTAGCCCCGTGGTATTGGTCGCGACTTACGAATCATAGGTTTGAACCCAAACAGGCGCTTTACTGTGTGTAAATTATATCATTACCACTGCTCACAAAACGGTGAAGGAAAACATCGTGAGGAAACTGGCATATCCTAGAAAAAAAAATCGAATACATGTGACATAAATCAACCCGCACTGGGCCCGCGTGGTGGATTACGGCCAACTTCCTCTCACCGTGAGGAGGCCTGTGCCCCAGCAGTGGAAACATTATAGGCTAATTATGATGATGTTTTTGTAGGTAAGTTTTCGATTTTTGAGATTCTATTCTATAAAATTTTTGATTATTTATTTATTTATTTATACTTTATGCACAAACAGTACAGAGGCGGACTTAATGCCAAAGGCATTCTCTACCAGTCGACCTTAAGGTGATGCAGAGACAGAAATTGGTAGGTGCACATACTGTGAAGTGATAAATGACGAAAAAAAATACAATTAAAATACACAAGAAGAAAAAAATAATATAATTATATATAAATATGTTCTACATTATATGAAATAATAATATATACATAGAATATATTAAATATAATATTTATAAAGATGAGGTTAATATTAAGAATCTGCCAAAGAACTAAGGAGGTATTTCTTAAGTTTGCATTTAAAAGAGTAGCGACTGGTAGCCATCCTGATTTCCCGAGGCAGCGCATTCCATAGAAGAACAGCTTGGACAAAAAATGAAGAGTGCATGAAATCAAAGCGGTGAGAGGGACATTGTAGAAGACGATTGTTTGAGGATCGGAGATTTTTGTCATGGTTAGATTGTTAATAAGTATAGTTAGTTAGATTATTAAGTAGTCTTTGAATAAATTCAGCAAAGTGCGCAGTGGCCGCGGGCACATCAACAATAGAATTTGCATTGTCTCTAATTTGCTGCTTGAAGGGTCAAGTTTCTTTTTTTGCTCTTGGGCAAGTGACATAACACACACACCACCAATCACCATGCCTGTATTCTCCGAAGGCGAAGGCACTTAGGACGTTTAGGTCCAATGTAATAGGGGTTGAGCCTATTGCCATTCACCGGGCGAGCACATATAAAAACTCTGAGCTGGTACTGAGAATTAAAAAAAAACAAAATCACTGTTCGACTTGGAAATCGAATTTAAGACCTCCAGCATAGCAGTCGCGTTAAAGACCACTAGACTAATAAGGCAAGTGATAAGGTTTATATTATACTAGCTTTCCGCCCACGGCTTCGCCCGCGTGGTTTATTGGCTTTTCTATACTAAAATATGTATGTATTATACATATAAACCTTCCTCTTGAATCACTCTATCTATTAAAAAAAACCGCATCAAGATCCGTTGCGTAGTTTCAAAGATTTAAGCATACAAAGGGACATAGGGACAGAGAAAGCGACTTTGTTTTATACTATGTAGTGATTTCTTTCTTCGCCAACATACTAAAAAAAGGGCATATCTCCATTTGTAACACATATTTTGAGTAAACAAAAAATCAAAATAGGGTTCTTTACAGCCTATAACAAACAAATAGTGGAACAAAATTGCACGTCCACTGTCTTATGGAGCTATTTAAAAGGGTTTTGCGCCGGGATAAAGGATTTTGCTCATCTTTGAAGAAGACAAAAGGATGCGCGGGGAATACAAATTACGAAATATTATGTCAAGTTGACATTACTTTGTTCCGTGTTTTTGAGACAGTTTACATAATTACCATTATTCCTGTGTTAGAAGAGGTGTACTTATGTACATTCATACTTTGCCGGTATGTTTAGGTCTCATACAACAGGGGGCAACCCCATTGCCATTAATCGGGCCCAAAACTTCGAACCGCTACCGGGCATTTCATAGAAAAACTCAATAACAAAAGTGTTATTGAGTGTTAACTTAGAACCACTAGACTAATGAGGCAGTGAAAGTTTAGAGTTTATCATTTCGGTTTCAAAGACAGGTACGAAAAATCCTCGTAGGGATCATCTAAATATGGCAAATCAATAGATAAATATAGGCGAATCCTGTTCAAAATTAGCCGATCTGTAGCTTAAAACAATTAACATATTACACCATTATTAAATGATGATTATATTCATTCATCCATAATAATGTATGAGGTATACCTCGTATGAGCAGAAATAGCCTAACGAAGCGCTGGAATCTGAATACAATATTCCTTTAATCCAGAATGTTCGCACAACGGAAATTGGGTTTTTTCCTTTATTGTAATCTATGCATCTTTTGATGTCGACATCTTAAAACGAATTCCAGCGAGGCTGACAAGCGGAAATAATTGACATTGCGAGACACAATCACGAGGGCGGAGGTTGCTCTAGATCTTTTATCCAAATTGAGATTTCAATGGGTTTCCAAAGTATTTTCGGAACATTATTAACTTTGAAATGAACGTAAATAACCGCTCTTACGATCACTAGCTCCTAAGCACGGCCGCTGCTCTAGAGGTCCTGAGATTTCCAGGTCCAGCAAACTGTTTTTGGGTTTTTTTATGAAATATTCAAGAGCAGCTCGCAACCGAGACCTGTGATAGCGAATTTCTCTTTCACATTCTACGTCTTAAGGTAACATCTGCAATATTATTACTTATTATTACTATTAGACTGCCTCGTTGGTCTAGTGGTCCCAATCACGACTGCTACGCTAGAGGTCTAGGGTTCGATCCCCAGGTCAAGCAAAGTGTTATTGAGTTTTTCTATGAAATTCTCAGTAGCAGCTCGGAGTCTGGATTTGTGCCCGGTGAATGGCAATAGGCTCGCCCCCTATTACATGGGACCTAAACATACCGGCGAACTGTGGGTGTACATTAAGTACACCTCTGCCTAACCCTTCGGGGAATACAGGCGTGATGGTATGTAAAGATATCAGTTTTCTGTAAAATACGATCTCAGACAAAATTCGAACCTCCCTCCGAATTAGTTGCCTGTGATCGAAATTTTATTTAACAAGAAAATGTATTTGTCTGTAAAAAAATATCTCTGTCTCTAAAAGACTCACACAATGTGGACCTTGATTTGTACAGAATTTTACCGCAGGAATAAAGAAAGGCAGGTCACGCTACCCCTGAAAACGGAAATGTTTTCCCTATTCTCTCTTTTTTACGTGACATTGTTGCGACAATATTTTTATATTCTTAGAATATTGCTATAAACGTATCATGCTCGTATAGCCGAGAGATAGTGGACCAAAAACTTGTTCGGGAAATAAATGTGCTCACAGGCTTCGGCCATAGGTCACAGGTAACCCCGCGTTTCCACTGGGTGGGTTTTGCAAGTCCGACGCCCTAGCCATTTGCTTTATCCACATTCATACATCTTGTCATACACTTGCGCCGGTTGCGGGTACTACGCACCTGACCTTCGATGGAGACCTGATTAATCTTATTATAGAAAAATGCTTAAAATAATAATTTATAATAAGCTATTTCATATTTTAAGCTTGACCTTATGAGAACAAAATGCGGCAACGCTTAAATATAGCAAAGGTATATTATATATATTATACAAAATTAAGTCCCAATTGGCCGACAATATCGAGTAACATAAAATCTGCCACAGAACTTGGAGGTATTTCTTAATTGAGTATGGCCATCTATAGAATAACTTTAATAGTAGTAGCTAGTGCCTCGCTGGCATGTCTACATGCCACCATGAATGGGGAAATATGACCGGGGAAGTATTACTCTCCCACAGAATATCGACGTCAAGTAGCAGTATGCATACCGACTGTTGCGTTTTGTACGGTGAGTGTGGAGCGCCGGAGACCGAATTCCTCCCTCAGTGCCCCCAGTGTTCCTTCTCCTTTTTTCCTTACCCCTTCCTTTTCTTGAAATCCCTTTGGTGTTGCAAATGTCCATGGGGGCGACGATTACTTACCATCAGGTGGCTCATCTGCTCGTTATCCCATAACCCAAAAAGTACAACCAAAATAACCTCCGCCTTTTCGAAGTAGGCTAAACATGTAATTGATTACCTGAATAGTGTAAGTCATTAAAATTATTAATGTCTAAATCTTAACACATGGGTCCCACAAAACGGCAGACGACAGCGCGGTAGGCCAAGGCGAAGATGGCGGGATGAGCTGGACGGATTCTGGAAGGATTGGCACAAAATAGCCTTGAACCGTGAGCAATGGAAAAAGGGAAGGGAGGCCTTTGCCCTGAAGTGGGACGAAAATGGCTCAATAAAAAAAAAAACTTAACATCAGTTACGCAAATGCTCATTAGTATGTTATGTACGAGTATGTACATGAATTTTAGTGCTTTCGAACAACGCTTAATTGATAGAAAATGTCCGGAAATAATCAATTTTGCCAGAAAATGACATCTCTGATACATACGCACAAGTGATAAATGGTCGTGTTCATAGAGAAAGTTACTCTTTACAAACATGAAGTTGTTACTTGTTGTTCGCTTTCATACAGATATTGGCAGCCGAAATTCCATCACCTCCTAATATGCGTAAGCAAATAATATGTTTGTCCCAGCGGTTGGGAAATATTTAAAATCGATTTTATTGTGTTCATAGCAATGCTTGATGAGATACTCAATATTTTAATAAAATAATAATTATTATTAATAGTTTAAACGCAATAGAAAGTGTAGATAGACTTACAAAATATATTAAAACAATATATAATGTGTAAATAGGTTAAAAACAAACCAGTTAACAATCTTTTGTAACGAGTTTCGGCATTGGTGGTTGATAGTTTTAAAATTGTAAGGTATATAATACATAGTTAATTTGATTATAATTTTTGACAAAACTTATTATTATCAAATACAAATAGGTACTTCATTTAAGAAGTAGGTACAAATTAAATCTCCTACCTACGATAGCTATTTTTAAGCAAAAGATTTCATGCTAAATCGTGAATAAGTTATTTTTGGTGTCGTAATTTCTACTGCTATGCACCTAGAATGCGTTTTAGCCGAAAAAATTGCGAAAAACCAAGAAATAAATTAATTTCGCGCTCAAGACTGATCGTTTAGCTTTAAGCAAATACTCATTAGCATTATGTTGATATACAATTAAGCACTTTTAAACAAACAATTATGTTTTCACGTAGCCGTAAATAATCAATTTCAACAGAAAATAACTTATCTGATTCGAATATCAGTGATAAATTCCGTTGTGTATAGAAAACGTTTCTCTTTAGGAAAATGAAGGTGTTATTAGTCGTGCTGTTATTTGCTTTTATGCAATTAACAGTAGCTCAAAAGCGACCACATTCTCTTATGCGTAAGTGAATCTCATTAATACGAAGTATAGTCCCAGTGCCTGTAAAAATCTATTCTAATGCAATAAAGCTGAGGAGCTTGTTTGAACGCCCATATCTCTGGAACTACTAGACCGATATAAAAATATCTTTTTGTATATAACAGCCATATTTATGAGGAAGGCTATAGGCTATGTAGCCTTACGCTGCGATCTTGAGAAGCGGGGTAAAGTGGGTGAAACTGCGGGGCACAGCTAGTATGTTATATTGTCTGTAGTTCACTGCTTGATGGGTAAGTTAATTAATAAAGCGTTATTGAGCTTTTCTATGAAATTCTAAGCAGCAGCGCGGGGTCTGGATTTGTGTTCTGATAATAAAAATCTGATAATTAAAGTCCTATTACATAGGACCTTAATAAACTTGTAAAGTGCGGGTGTACATTCGTGTTGCGGAGGCGTACCAATGAGTACACCTCTGCATAACCCTTCGGGGAATACAGGCGTGGTGGTACTTATGTTCTATGTTTTATAATACTCATGATTATGGAAAGTCTTGGTTTCTAACTCGATACCCGCTACTTGGCAAACGAATGGTTATATCACTAAGTTATTTTTTAAAGCTTTGAAACAGCAGTGTGGGTCGCACATTACTAGCAGTGTAAGTGGCATTACTAGCATTCTTGTTTACCCCTCGTGCTAAGCTAAATGCTTGTGTTACGAGTGGGTTCACGTCGGTCGTGCAATGGGTGAGTTTTGAACCGGCAACCACATGATCGCAAGTCCGACGCCCTAGTCATTGGGCTACCGCCGCTTTTTTTAGTTCACTGCTGTTAATGAGCTATATGGTCACCAGTTGGCACCACTGTCGAGTAGGGTCCTGGGGCCCTAGACAATGTCACATCGTTATCATCAATAACGAAGTTAGATATCAGAAATGTGTGGAATTGGCATAACCTTTCGATATGTCACGTGATGAAATTATGTCAAATCCATACACTTTTGACATCGAACTTCGTCATCGATAATGAAGATGTGACATTGTCTAGGGGCCCTGGAGTATTGCTGTCAAAGTTTGTTATTACGGGCGTAAAAACAACAATTAGATTTAAATACCTCACTTTAAAATATTAATAAGTAAATAATTTTCCGAAAAATAAAACTGTTTCAAAGCATTTATTCATCACCCATAACTCATATAATTATTCTTTCACCAATAGAAAGCTACATTATTCGTGGTGGCCTAGACAATATTGCATTTCCATATCGGTAACGAAGTTAGATAAATTGGCATAAGGGGCCGTCCATTAATCACGTGATGTTTTTTTTGGCATTTTTTAACCCCCCCTCCCCCTTGGTGATACATGGTGAGGTTTAAGACTAACGTTGTAGGGGGTAACCTCGGGATCTACGGAATCAATTTCAAAAATTCTTTCTCCAATAGAAAGGTACATTGTTCCTGGGTGAAGGCTATAATATATTATTCTGTAAAATGAAAAGAAACGTGTAGTCCAGGTGGGCGAAGCCGCGGGCGGAAAGTGTATTTCATTACCAGTGAAATTCCATATTTCACCGCATGCTGCACTAACTCCTCTAGCAGCAAATTCATACGCGATAGCTTTTAAAACAATGATTATTTACAATTAAAATTCAGTCTTAAGGGTCATGCGTCAGGGTTGGGCGCGAAATTATTTTTTTTGTTTTTTCGCCAATTATTCCGCTATAACACATTCTAGGTACATAGCAGTTGAAATTGCGACATCAAAAATAACTCATTCACGATTTAGTACAAAAATCTTTGCATAAAAATCGCTATCGTAGGACATTTAGGTGTAAATTGTCATTTTTGGCTTAATCCACTATCTTACACCAAAATCTTCGAAGATCGTCGATTTTTCAGCAAAAGTTTTAATAATAAATTGTGGATAAGTTACTGATAAGATGTCGCAATTTATACTGCCATGTATCTAGAATGTGTTATAGCCGAAAAAAATGCGAAAAACCAATAAAAAATTGAATTTCGCGCCCAACCCCGACGCTTTGGCTTTAAATGAAGAAATTGATATAAATAATTTGTTCACAGCTAAATACTGTTCAAGTACTTATGATTGCCGCGGAGACAATGGACCACCATGTTTCTGTTCCTTTATCGAAAACCGCTTTAGGTGTAAATGCTATGACTTAGATAGCATGATTCAAGAGACACGGGAAAAAAGTAAGCGAAAGAAAAAGAACAAGAGTTGAAGAACCGTAAAACAAAACAAAACAAAATCCAGTTACTGAGTACCTTGAATTTCAGATTATGCAACATAATTATACTATTCTATGATTTTAACCTTCAGATAATCACCCATCTTACTAATAAATGCATCATAAGTTGTGTATACACAGCTATAAGATACCTGCTGTTTTGTTTCATTAAAATATTACTGTGTAAATTTATACCTAGGTGGTAAGATACACAATCACGCTGCACTCACGCGCGCACAGCGGGCGCTCAGCGCGATATCGCAACATGTGCCGTATTTCCACGTATTAATGCGATCATTTTTACGTTGTGAAAGAGGGACGCCACTATTTAACCTGTAGAGCGGCATCCCTCTCTCACAACCTAAATATGATGGCATTAATACGTCGTAATACGGCCCCTGGTTGACTTATTTAGCTGCGCACTGAGTGAATTTACACGAACCGCTTACTGTACAGTCGCCAGCAGGTCAAGGTATACAAAACTGTCAAATTTCTCCAAATGATTTTTAACCTTAAATTGTTGACGATAAAGTTCAAAATCAACTGAAAAAATTTGACATTTTGTAGTAACTTGATGTGCTGGCCACCGTACAATATCTTATAGTTAGTAATAAATGATACCAGTGTCTGTATGATAGGTATTAATATGAAAGTAAAGTATGCGTGTTGTTAGATATTAGATAAATTATAAGTACTTTGACTACGCTATTGTATTAGGTTAAGACTTGTGATAATAGTTGTACGTGAATAAATAAATAAAGAAAAATCTACACAGCATGTATTACTACAAGCTTGCAGTTTCCACTCTGAGTGGAGACCGCGTGTGGGGGAAGCGGCCGACGATTTAAAGAAGGTGGTTGGCAGCGGATGGATTCGAGCTGCCCAAGACAGTTAGGCCTACGTTCAGAAATGGACAGCAATAGGCTGAAATGATAAAGCTTGTAGTCTTACGTTACTGCAGGACAAAAACCTCTCCACTTTTCTTTCACTTCTCTCTGCTTGCTGTTAAAGACCAGTCCAGGAAAGAGTCTAGCTCATCTCAGCATATCTGTCTAGACCTGTTTTGAAGTCTGAAGTGGGACCCATTGTATTGTCAGTTGTACACAGCATAAACAAATTGAAGCGGCGGCGGCGAAAAATAGAATATTCTATTGTATACCAAAGGATACAGTTAATATACAAAATAAACATCACATGTGTACAATTGGAGTTAGAAGCAATTTATTACAGACAATCATTGAATGGACAAGAGTAATGTGAGAAAAATAACATAACATACCATCACGCCTGTATTCAACATTTCGCCGGTATGTTTAGGTCCCATGTAATAGGGGGCGAGCCTATTGCCATTAACCGTGCACAACATTAAGCGGGCACAAATCCAGACTCCGAGCTGCTACTGGGAATTTCATAGAAAAACCCAATAACACTTTGCTCGACCTGGGGATCTAACCCGGGAGCGGTCGTGCTTAGGACCACTAGACTAATGAGGTAATAGTGGTAGTGTAAAAAAGTATTACGTCATTATATAACTTTGACAACCGCCGTTCAACAAAACTCAAGTTTCTGTTTTCTATTCAGCTTAGTTCCACATAATTTATTTAGCATAACGAGATTGTTCCAGTATCATTTCTGAGAAACGCGCCCAATCCTTAATGAGGCCTATTTTAATGTAACTGAGAGATTACTTTAAGTTGGCACTTTGTACTTGACGCTTTTCTTTCTTTGAAGACCGTCATAAATTATTACCTACCTACGTGTTCTTTTGAATTCTTGTTTGTTTTGAGTATTCCGTTACATCGTGTTGTCTCGTTTCCGCACATTGGGTCTCAAGCAATTTTTTACATAACATAACAGGGTTAGGCAGAGGTAATGTACATCCACATTTCACCGGTATGTTTAGGTCCCATGTAATAGGGGGCGAACCTATTGCCATTAAGTGGGCACAAAAGCACATGAGGGTGAAAATATTAATATTCATTGTATGATGTGGTGCTGGCAGGCTGTTCAGAACTTCACCACAAAGTGCGGATATTGTGTCCCGGAATAATAATTGTAGAAATGATAGAATGAATTAAATATTATTACGCACAGTGGGTTATAACTGTTACCTGACCCACTTAGACCCCGCCGGCCCACCTAGGGTGGGTCAGGTAACAGCTATTACCTTCAATATAATTTATGTTATTGTGTAAAGCCCCGTGGCAACAATAGATTCAGCATTGAGTGTAATTCATTATTTAAATCATGAATTAAAAAAAAATTGCTTCCCAATAACTAAAAGAGTTAATGCTAAGAGAATAACTTACCAGAGAGGCCATGTTGAGGTCTTGCGTTATCAGCGCTGACTGAGTACTGGATTCTTCATATACTGCACAGTCTTCAAGGCACAAACACCAGAAAGTTTGATAGCGAGACTGTGTGGATAGGCTTATGGTTTACCTGCACTCGGCTATGATATTATTATCATCAACCCATTTATGGTTTTACTGTTGGGTATGGGTCTCCTCTCAAAGAGGGAGAGGTCCACTACGCTAGTCTACTGCGGGACTTCACACGCCATCTTTTTTAAGCTTGCAGGTTTCCTCACGATGTTTTCTTTCACCGTTTTAAGCAACCGATAATTAATATTAATATGCACATGACTAAGAAAAGTCCAATGTTTATATCACAAGGCTAACACTGTTTGCTAATATATTATATATCATATAATAATACTTCGTTACACTCAGAACTCTTTACACAACGGCAATTAAGCAAAAACTGTCAACCGGATTTATTTGGCGTACAAAATTTCGAAACTACCTGCATACCGCCACTAATAATATCGTTCTAAAACATTATAGATTAATTCAAATATCGAATTGTTCAATAATGAATTTTTTTATCTGTGTTATCATAATTTTAATATTTTGTTTTACAATAAGCAAAACTTTTTTATCATTCACAGCACGAATCCTTTAGAATTTTCACAATAAATTGCCCACAATCAAGAAAATATACTTAGCAATTAGTTATCCTTTTGTCTCAAGAATTACGAGAAAGAACTTTAACAAAAGAAATCTTCACGCCCTGTGTAACACGAGAGTGTAATACGAGGAAACTCGTCATCCATCAAGACATCCGTGTTCGTAAGTGCTCGGCTATTTTCGGCAGTTTTCGGGGCACAGTCGAATTTATTGAGAGCTCAATAAAAGTTTGGGAGTTCCTGGTTTGATGTCTGCTGAAGTTTTTGATCGGCTTCGTCGATGAGATTTTTATGCTTAAGTTGAGGAGTGAGTGGAAAGCGTATAAAGGTTGAAGTTTAAGTATAAGTCATCCAGTTATAATACAGGATGATTTGTGATTTTCGACAAAAAATACCTACTATGGCAATGCTACCCAGATTGTGATTGTGAACAAATCTTTTTTTTTTATAATGCTACTTTTCCTAAAGGACCCATTTTGTATTTACTAATGATATCCATATTCATTTGCTACACCGATAAGGAAGTAAATCTGTAAAACGAATAAAAATACTCTTTGATAACCCGTTGCTTAATTAAATACCTACAAGTATACAAAAAAGGTGGCTGGCACCGGATGGATGCATCCCGGTCTGGCACCGATCCCGATGCAAGATCGGGATGATTGGCGCTCTTTGGGGGAGGCCTATGTTCAACAGTGGACGGCAATAGGCTGATATTATGATGATGATGATGATATTAAGAAAACAATTCCTTTATGGGGAACAGATTTAAGAATATTTTTTGTTTAAAGGTGCCCTGTTGTAGTATGATTTAGATCCAATGTAATACGGATATGTATGATCAAAACTCCGAGTTGCCAAGAATACTAAGAATGTCCTATTTGCTTTCAAGAATTACTACTAATTAGTACGAGCTGCACATAGAAGTGATTGTCTTTACAATCACTTCTATGTGATTGTAAGAAGAGGGTGTAGTACCTTTGTAATACACCCTCTTCGGAATCTTCTATGACATACTTGCAAAGAGTACCGTAAAACATAAAACATTAAAACAATACTGGTTTCTAACACTTACGCGAATATTAGACATTGAAATAAAACTACTTTATACGAATTTTATCGCGTTATATTGATATTTTTAAATTCCCGACGTTTCGGATCCTTTACAGCATCCATGGTCACGGTCGGACTGAGGTGTTGGTCTTCCTAATGTCAAAATTATCAACAGCTACCCTACATTTTGTTGATTATTATTTATGCCGGTCACGTAGAATGAGCTCACCGTATCCTTAGGTCTCGCAGTCTTGTGCTTGGATTTAATGGAATCTATGATTGGGTTCTAAGCAGATGGTAAGACCCAGCCATCTTCTCTATTGAAATTTGGATGTTTTTTAATTTCAATAGCCTCGCGAATCATCCTAGGTAGGAATCGGTTTTCTTTTGCAAGGACTTGTGGTTTATCAAATCTGATGTAGTGCTGGGCCTTGTCAAGTGTATGTTCACAAACTGCTGACTTCCCGGAACGGCGGTGTTTGACATCGGCGATGTGTTCTTTTACGCGGGTCCCTATGCTTCGGGAATTTAAAAATATCAATATAACGCGATAAAATCCGTATAAAGTACATTAAAACAAGTCGTAATGTTGGAGTAAAGTCCAGGAGCAATTACCACTGAGCAAAGAATATGTTGCTGTTTTTACAACCTACTTTATCTTTTCGTTTAAAAATGGTTTACATACATACCTACATAAACTCACGCCTTTCTCCCGCACTGGGACTACAGAACACCACGGGCTGTGATTCCTGCATTTTATTTTACAATTAACTGTGGCAAACAGGTAAGCTGCCAACCTGATGGTAAGTGGTAACCGCCGCCTATATTCTTTTAATATTTCCTATGAGAAAACACAAGCAAGCCGCTGCCTTCGTTAAAAAAAAGGGACGAATAGAAGATGAGAAGGAAGGGAACTGAGGGAGGAATTGGGCCGTTCGGCGCTCCACACTCACCGAACGAATCGCAATGTTTTAGTGGTATTATGTGGCAGAGCAGCACTTCTAATTTCATGGGACTCAAAAATATCGGCAAATTGTGCGAATACATGAGTACATCTTTAGCTAACCCTTTGAGGAATACACCCATGATGGCTTTAAAATTTTTCTGATCACAAAAGAGGCTGATTTACACAATATAGGTGTAACAACAATAAGATAAAGAAGATAAAGAAGAGGCCCAATTCCTCCCCAAATCCCCTTCCTTCTCCTTTTCTCCTTCCCCTCCCTTTCCCTAAATAGGCTCGGCAACGCATCTGCAACTCCTTTGGTTTTGCAGATGTCCATGGGCGGCGATGACTACTTACCATCAGGTAGCTCGCCTGCTCGTTTGCCGAGTTATCCCGAGTTAGTTATTGCCGAGTTAGATATAAAAAAAAGATGTGTAAAGAAGGAAAGAGCGCGCAATTACAATCAGCAGTTTCCTTTTTTGAGTACGTGATACGAGTCGCATTAAATAAATAACATGTAATAATAAACCTACAATATTGTAATACCAAACCAAATAACAAGCATTATAATCAATTTATATGGATAATATTTGTTTTAACAATATTATATAAAACTAGTTTTAGCGAGCGGCTAGGCTCGTGTGGATTATTGTTTAAGATCGGCTGACTTGGGGAGCCCGTTAACCAGCCGGATTTAGGCTCCATTAGGCAGCGCGTGAGTTTGCCATCAAGTACTATGTGTGTTAAGATTTCTCCCTGAAATGGATCCAACAATCACGCTTGACCATAGTCTTTTAGGGTCATTTCAATTGTGATCTCGAGTCTCGAGTATAGGTGCCAAATTTCGTTGAAATTTCGTTTCGTAATATACAAACAGTGGTAGCGGTGGCTGAGACCGGTGGTGGCACAGTGGTTATACAACCACGACTTACGAACTGTAGGCCGTAGGTTCGAAGTTCTAACTCAGACAGGCGTTTTACTTTGTGTAAATTATTTCATCACCACTGCTCCCAAACGGTGAAGGAAAATATCGTGAGAAAACCGGTATGTCCTAGAATAAAAAATTCGACAACATGTGACATCTACCAACCCATATTGGGCCCGCTTAGTGGATTGCGGTCCAGCAGTGGGAACGTTATAAGCTAATACAGCTGACGATAAATATACAAACAGACAACTTTAATAAATTGACTAATAGATATATATATTCCTATTTCATTATTTTTTTAAAATATTGTAGCTGCTCTTTAGTTTAAAGTCAGCTCCAGTCATCATGAGGTTGTTGCAAGGAGTGCTGTTCCTAAGCTTGGGCATACTGGTTGCAAGTACCTTAAAAAAATATTGGAAGAATCTCTGGGAATCATCTGGTGTGTATTTCTGCTATCTATTAACGGGCGGAATTAGATAACTTTCGCTACTGGAGATTAAATTTGATATAAGCATGTCAAATTACAATATCCACTATCCAAAAATAGATTATTCAGGCTTCGAGTTGTTTATTCCTTTTTGAAGAGGTCAAAGAATGTGAACACTTCAGGTAGCTAATGTAATAAAACTACTCTTTACAGATAATATTGCGTTATATTGATATCACTTTATTCGCGACATTTTGGATCGTTTACAGCATTCTTGGTCACGGATAGACTGATGGGGCCTTAATATTAAAACTAGCATTAATATTAATATGAATATTTACTAATTCTAACACGAAGACGTCCAACACCTCAGTCTACCTTTGATCATGGATACTTAAAAGGATACGAAACATCGATAATTGAATGATATCAATTTGACGCAATAAAATCCGTAAAATGTTGTTTTAGAAACCAACTCTTCAACTATGTATTAATTTTTGGTAGCTAGGTACCTCGAAACTGGTGTGTACGACAAGATGTATGAATGTGGAAGACGAGAGATTTCATTCGCTATTTCAGGGTTGGTCCCATGGTAAAAATTGTTCATAATGATGAGTTTATCGGGACACTTACAGCTATAAGACGACTATAATGTCATGTGTGAGGGTAAAGAGATTCCCTAGGTCGAGCAGTGTTATTGGGTTTTTCTATGAAATTCTCAGTAGCATCTCGGAGTCTGGATTTGTGCCCGGTTAGTGGCAATAGGCTATGGGCCCTATTACATGGGACCTTAACATACCGGCAAAGTGTGGGTCTAATTAGTACACCTCTGCCTCACCCTTCGGGGAATACAGGGGTGATTGTATGTATGTAAGATTAATGCAACTTCTATGCTAGAGATCAAGAGCGATCCCCAGGATGAGCAAAGTGCCATTGGGCCATTTTCTATAAAAAATTCAGTATCAGCTCGGAGTTTGTATTTGTGCCCGGATAATAACTATATTCTCGCCTAAACATACAGGTGAACTGTAGGTGTACTTTAGTACATTTCTGCCTAACAGTTCGGCAAATACAGGCGTGGCATGGTATGTGTGCGTCTTCGAAGTGAGCAAACATTCCACTGCAAGGTTTGTTCAACGAATTAGACTTCGTTAGCTAGTTCAGTTTCGAACTAATCATAAATCGTGTCAGCATTTATTAGGTTGTTAGATATGGTTACCTTTACCCGTGTAAATTATTCCATGAACAGCATTTTTAACTGGTTTGCTGATTGTGGCATTAATGGCGTAATGGTGAGATTGAATTTGACGCCACGGGTTGCGATTTTTTTTCCACGGAAAAATAATAAATATTTGTGTAAAAAATAATAAAAAATAATGGATTGATTTTTGTGATGATGATCAGCTGAACTCTTTCCGAAAAGACAAGTCCTTAACAGCAACGGGAAGAGAGAAAAATCTAGAAGAAGAGTGGGGAGGTGTTTGCCCTGCAGTGGGGGACTAGAAGAGTTTATTAATTTTTTGCCCAAAATGCCTCGAAAGAAACTCATGTTTTTTGATAGTCATGCTCTATTCCAGTGACTATTAGGTATATGCCCTAAAATTATTTCCGATTTCAAAAATAGCGGAATCAAAAATATCCACAAACCTACATAGCAATGTAGTGTATTAAATTACGTTATTTTTCTGGAAGTAGGTAAATGGTATCGTTTATCCGACATTTTATTTTCTTTCTAACTTATCTAATTTTCCTTTTATGTATTTGTGTAATTGCGCTCAAACTGTGCCAAATAATTTTGTTTCTTACAACATGAAGTAGTTGGTTGAATTCAATGATGGCCTAGTGGTCTAGTGGTCCTAAGCGCGACTGCTACGCTAGACGTCCCGGGTTCAATCCCCAGGTTGAGCAGTGTTATTGGGTTTTTCTTAAGTCTGGATATGTGCCCGGTTAATGGCAATAGGCTCGCCCCCTATTACATGGGACCTAAACATACCAGCGAAGTGTGGGCTTACATTAGTACACCTCTGCCTAGCCCTTGGGGGAAAAGACGTGGTTGACATAATATTTATAGGATAAGATTTATGTATATATGTGTATACCCATGTAAAAAACATCTTATCTTAACAAGCAGTTTCATTATAAGTATGCCAGACTACCTAGGTATCACGTTTCCTTTTCTCACAAGTCCGTCCAAAGGTTGTTTGTAAGAGATTGTAGGTACCACTGGCTACAAACACTACCAATTGTTCTTGGCATTAAGTTATTTTTGCAGTAGAAATGTCGGGCGTCCAGCAGCAAGATGGGTCGACGACATAATTCACATCGTTGGACGTACTTGGATGAGAGTGGCACGGGACCGTGGTGGATGGCACAAACTTAGGGAGGCCTATACCTAGCAGTGGGTGGAGTCAGGCTGTGGATGATGATGATGAAGGTATGCACTAAAAATTCTATTCTTTTTTTTTCAGTTGCAGATTGCTATAATGACGACGACTGTAACCGAGCGGGAAATTGCCGATGTGCAGTCATGACAATTGGACCCAAGCAGTGCAAGTGTCCGAGAGTGAAATCACCAATTGACCCGGATTGGATAAGATTTCCAAATGACTTTATTCCATAGACTAAGATAACTTTTAACAAAAAGTAAAATCGCCTCCAAAAAATAATGCTATGCCTAAAACAGTTTCGGAAGTCGATGACGAAACATAAGATCCACTCTAACTAAGACAATAACTTTCGAAACTGTTTTAGGCATAGCATTTTTTTATTATTTTTCGAAGTTGGTTTTACTTCTTTGTTACCACCTTAGAAGCATACACTTTCAAATAAATAAACCGAACTAATATAATATAAACTTAATAACGGATCCATACAGATGACGTCACAGGGTATCCTTTGTTGTATACCAAAACCTTATCTAGAATGTAACAAATACTTTTCTGAAAACCGTATCAAAAAATTCTGAGTAGCAGCTCGGAGTATCGATTTGTGCCCGGTTAATGGCAAAAGGCCCGCCCCTATAAGGTACATGGGCCCTAAACATACCGGCGGAGTGTGTGTGTGTACATTGTACACCTCTGCCTTACCCTTCGGGTAATATAGGCGTGATGGTAACCAAAATTCGGCTTTTAGGCAGTGTATTAAATGAAAAATGCACCAAAAAAAAAAAAAAGGTTTTGGCTTCTCCATATAATTTTTCTTTCAATATCTATTATAACGTACAGACATTCATAATTATCATCATCATCAACCCATATATTGTCCCACTGCTGGGCACGGGTCTCCTTTCACAATGAGAGGGATTAGGCTGTAGACCACCACGCTAGCGTACTGCGGGTTGGCAGACTTCACACGCCATCGAGAAAATCTCTCAAGCATGCAGGTTTCCTCACAATGTTTTCCTTCACCGTTTAAGCGCGTGATACTTAATGACTTCGAAAAGTCAGAGGTGCGTGCCTTGGATTCGTACTCGAAACCTTTGACATGGCAGTCCTATGGTCATATCACAAGGCTATCACTGCAGAAATTGGCATCTTACAATTAGATATATTATAGATCTTGGCTAAAACATCATATAGAAATACCTAATCTTTATTTGTCATGTCCTTCATCTAAACACTTAATTTGTACTTAATAATATTCCTTTAAGTACTTACATTAAGCTTCTACATTAGCCATTAACCAATTTAATATAAGTAGGTAGAACTGATTTTATGAGTATCGTCAAAATTTCTTTTTCAATTGAAATAAGTTTTTGAGTGAGTTTATGAAGATTTGTGCTCAAAATATTTATTAAAATGTCTGTAGGTAATTTACGAAACTAGAAACGAAATAACTCGAAGACACAATGTTATTAAAATTAATAAGAAAATCTGAAAGTAATTGTTGTAGTTTATACCATCACATAACATCAAATCCGTATTCCCCGAAGGGTTAGGCAGAGGTGTTCTAAATGTACATCCACAGTTCAACGGTATGTTTAGGTCCAATGTAATAGTAGGCACGACTGCTACACTAGAGATCCTGGGTTCGATTCCCAGGTCGAGCAGTGTTATTGAGATTTTCTATGAAATTCTCTGTAATAGCTCGGAGTCTGGATTTGTGCGCGCTCAATGGCAATAGGCTCGCCCCTATTACATGGGGCCTAAACATACTCGCGAAGCGTGGGTGGAAAATTAGTAGATCTCTGCCTAACCCTTCGGGGACTACAGGCGTGATAGTATGTTAATGTATGTATGTTATGTTGAAATCTAGTTACCAGCATCACGTTATTTTAACTTCTCTTAAATTATAATGTAATTATTTTTTTACCTTTTAAGTAAGTATTTAGAGACGGAGGATATGATGAATTAAGGTAATGAAATAAAAACCAGCTATGGAAATACAGATTTCTGTAATTACTTTTGATTTTTGTTAATCAAACATTAACAACTTGTTTGATTTGAATTGTTAATCATACATTCACAACACAGCCTGTATAACCGTGATGAGGGATTACCGTATTAACTCTTGATATGTCAGAATGTCCATTTATCAATTTCACTATACTCCATTTGGTTAGGTACTTAACTAAAGGTAAACAAATCATAAAAAGGTTCTTTTATAGGGCTATTTTTCATCTTGAAATAAAACGTAACCAAAATAAATTATTTAATCATTTAAAATCATTTTCCTTTTATATACTAGCCTATTTAACTACTTTGTTTAAGATTAAATGGTAATTATGAATTCTTAAGCTTGTGACCAATAAATAAATCAAATCTGATAATTATGTCATAAAGTATTGCAATGTGCCTACTAGAAAGAATCTAAAAAGACAGGAAATCAAAACAATTTTCTACGAAGTAGACTTTTGATATCTCGAAAAAATTCAGAAGTAGTAGCCCGAGGAAGCGCGGCAAAATAATTAACCGATATTATACTTAGTCGGGTAACCAGACGCCATTCGTAACAGTTTGTACTTTCGTTCGTTTTTGTGTTTCTTTTGCTGTAAATTGTATTAATTAGTTATTGTTTTGTTTGTTCGTTGTTTTTATTGATTGTTAGTTGTGTTGTTATTAATTTCACTCCCAATTCATAAGATACCATTGTAATAAAGGTTGAAGAGCCCTGAACGCCGCCATTTTTATTGTTTACCTTTAGTTAAGTACCTAACCAAATGGAGTATAGATACATTATGATTAGCGACAGAATCTTTGGCAATGCGGTGACCTACCCAATCAGATTCCTACAGGGGACTTCTACAAACGATAAAGGAAGTTTTTAAAATTATATTGGATGCTTTTTCGTTCTTGCTGTCAGTTATAGGTTTAACTGTCATAATGAGAAATGTATATGCAATTATCTACGAAATACGGGTCGCGACGTAAAGCAATTACTGTAGCCGAACTCGCCTAAAATCGTTTATCCACGCAGAAAATTAGTTAGCGATAATTAAGCAGCAAATTTGTCAAATGTTATGTATGGAAAAGCGCCTCTATCGGTCGCTTGAGGTACTAGATTTTCGGTTTTCCGTCAAATCAAATCAACAACAAAACGTTTATACTCGTAGAGAGCATTTGTTAAAGATTTTAAAACATCTTTGATCAGTACGCTTTGTTAATTTACAAAATGGTACTTTCTTGGTGTTTAAAATGTCTACTGGTATCTTCTATAGGTTTGCTAAGTGAAGTGTACTTATAAACTCATAGTAAGGCGAGTGACTGTACATGAACGTAATTGACGAAGAGAATGAGATGAGCATCTATCACAGAGGAACTAGTTAAAAACTTTACAATTAGAAATTAAAATAAATAAAAACGATTTTATTATTAGCCAGGGATAAACAGACCGATTGTTGCTGAATTTTGCAGCGTTCAAGATAAAGAACAATTTCTGACTCTAGCGAAAGAGTATAACAGAAAATGCCCTAAAGAAGAGAGGTTACACTCACAGAAAGTTGGTCTACCGGGTGACCGTCGCCCGATTTATGTTACTGAATACTTGCCAGCGACTTTAAGAAAGCTCTTTTTTGCGACGAAGGAGTATGCGAGAACAAATAACTATAAGTTTTGCTGGACGAAAAATGGACTTGTTTTCCTACGGAAAACTGAAGGCTCAAAGCAAATCTTAATAAAATCAGAACGCAATCTTCGCGATGTACCAATGCAACAGTGACTATCTAACAACATTTTGATTCTTTGTTTTTACTGTATAATATTGTCAAAATTATATGTGCAAACCCCAACACAACACACACACCTCTACACACGTAAGTCTTACTCCTACTTATTGAAACTATATCTTCATCTTTCTCTGAGGATCATGCCTTGCTTGGCACACATTACAACTTTGGGCATTAAAAGTGGGTACAATCTTAAAGATAAACTTATCACAATTCGATTCAATAAATAACTTATTAAATGAAATTGATAATTTCCAGACCACGGTCCCAGTGCATTGCTATCCTGAAGAATGCATGTCATATATCCCAAATTCTGACAATTATTTTAAAATCTTGCAGCAAAATATACGCAGCATAAATTGTAACTTTGATGATTTTCATGCATTGTTGACTAGATTGGATTTTTATTGTGATGTAATTGTACTATCTGAGTGCTGGTTATCCCAAGTGGTCCAACTACCTGTTCTAAATGGATTCAATTCATATAAGACTAACATAAATTTTAATCAAAATGATGGAGTAGTTGTACTGATCAATGACAAATATGATGACTATGTAATAGAGGAACCTGCGTTATTGGAGGCGAACTGTCTAATTGTTAAATTTGGTAAACTTACAGTTACTCTAGCAATATACAGACCACCTTCTTTTAAGAATTTAGAAACATTTTTACAGTCTTTGAATATTCTGCTTGATTCATTGGCGTATTTTCAGAATATTATCATTATCGGCGATATCAATATTAATATTTTAAACACAGATGCTAATACCTCATCTTACTTAGATATTGCTGCATTCCATGGACTTCTCCCGGCTATTTATAGTCCCACTAGAGGTAGCAGCTGCATTGATCATGTTTTAACTAAAACAAAATTACCTGCATTTACGTTTAATTTTCAAACAACAGTCACGGATCATTCGGCTGTTCTCTTTTGCTTAAAATACTATGGTAAAAGGAGACCAACAAATTACAGGACACAAAAAAAGATTAATTGGGCAGGGATAGCATCTGATTCCGCAGAAATAGACTTTAGTTCTATTTTATCGGAAAGAGATTTAAACTTGGCGACTGAAACCTTTCTAAATAAATTATCAGACCTCGTATTTAAAAATACTTTGAACACAAATGTCCCTCGAAGTAAAACTATAATAAAACCGTGGATAACGACCGGGTTACTACGCTGTATTAAAAATAGGGATTGCATGCACATCAGGGTTAAAAAAGAGCCAAACAATGAAATACTTTTATTAACTTATAAACGCTACAGAAACTACTGTAATAATCTTTTAAAGAAATTAAAACGCCAGTACGAACGGGATCAATTACAAATGGCCAGTAGCAATACAAAAAAACTATGGCATTCCATAAGAAATATAACCAATTCTGTAGCAAAGCGTGAAAATAAATCCAGAGAGCTCTTATCAGTATATGACTCTCCATTAACAGCTGTTAATATGGTGAATGATTTTTTTGCGAACGTGGGATCAAAGCTGGCTGAACAAATTCCATCGGTTCCTTTATTTCCAAATACTGCATCTAACCAAGTACTAAATTCTTTTGTTCTGCTTAAAGTAGACTGTGAAGAGGTCGCCAATAATATTTTCAAATTAAAAGATGACTGCTCACCTGGTTGGGATGGCGTCACCTCTAGGTTACTGAAAGCAGTTGCAAATAAAATAGTGCCAGTATTAACGGATCTGCTGAATCGATGCATTGAGTCCGGAGTGTTCCCTAGAGCGTTTAAGAAGTCAATACTTCTCCCTATTCACAAGGCGGGGGATACAGACTGTGTCAATAATTACAGACCCATCTCAATACTCAGTTCAGCATCTAAAGTATTTGAACGTATCATTAACTGTCAGCTAACAAGTTATCTTGAATCTAAGAATATTTTTGCAGCATCACAGTATGGTTTTCGAGCTGGCAGATCTACTGATGATGCTGTTCATGATTACACCAGCTATTTAGTCAGAAATTTGAATGCTAAAAAAAAATGTTTGACTATATTTATCGACTTAGCAAAGGCGTTTGACACAGTCTCTATCCCCACCCTAGTGGACAAATTGTATGAAATGGGGGTACGCGGGACTCAATTAGACCTACTGGCCAACTATCTCTCAGAGCGTAAACAGCGTGTGAAAATTGATGATAATGTTAGTAAGGAAGTTCCAATTACACATGGGGTCCCACAAGGCAGTATATTGAGGCCTACGTTATTCTTGTGCTACATAAATGAACTTTGTCAGCTTGAAATCGAAGGGTGTAAAATTGTCTCATATGCCGATGATACCACCTTAACCTTTGTAGGAGATTCTTGGGATAAGGTTCTCTCTTTAGCTCAGACCGGTTTTAATAGAGTATGTCACTGGCTTGCAGCGAACTCACTCACTTTAAATGCCCAAAAAACCAAGTACATGGTATTTTCGATTAGACAGTCCAACTTTGACCTGAATGACAAATTCCGCATATGGGCACATAATTGTTCTTTTCCCCCGATGTTGCAATGTAGTTGTCCAAGAATAGAAATAGCACAGAGTATACGATACTTAGGTGTTATAATTGATAATAAGCTATCATTTGATATTCATATACACACTGTATCACAAAGAATTAGGAAAATCACATATTTATTTAAACAACTTAGACACATAGCTGATGTTAAGATAATAAAAATGGTTTACTTTGCACTAGTTCAATCAATTATCACATACTGCATAGTTACATGGGGAGGATCGGATAAGACCAAGTTAATAGAATTAGAAAGAGCACAGAGGCTAATTTTAAAGGTAGCCTTCCTGAAACCCAGGCTGTTTCCCACAGCTGAGCTTTACAGGATTACAGGAGTTTTGACTGTTAGGCAACTGTACATATTACTAACTATAATGAGGCAACACTCAGATTTGGCATCTTTCGACTTAGAACAATGCACGGCGAGAAGGTCCTATGCTATTTGTAAAAGAAATGTTGTTAAAACCAGTTTTGCACAAAAATTTTTCATTTTTCGTGGACCGTTACTATATAATAAAGTAAATAAAAAATTAAGAATTTTTAATAACAGTAAAACTGAATGTAAAAAAAAGGTTATGGCATGGTTACTTGGAATTGATTACTATAAGACTGAACAGTTATTATACATACAATCATGAATTAAGATATATCACACGTACGCATACACACACACACACACACACACATACACACACACACACACACACACACACACACACACACACACATCCACATCCACACATACACACACCCACACACCCACACACCACACACACACACACACACACACACACACACACACACACACACACACACACACACACACACACACACACACACACACACACACACACACACACACACATACGCACGCACGCACACACGCACTGTTACAAATACACCTTCTCATCCAACATAACATATGCAAGATTTAGCTTTGGCTCCTAAATAAATTCCTCAACTTTAATTTACCATTGCAATAGATAGTGTCACTTTGTGTAAAATTTTGTGTTTATTATGATTGTATCAAATTCTCGACAAAACTAAGCTCACTGTCTTGTTTACATATATTTTAGTGGTGGGGGCCTGATGTCCTAAGATACAAGCCTCGGCTTAGTTTAGGCATCAGTCTCCCACAAATTATTTTATTGTGTACTTTTACAATGCTGTAAACATCTGTAAAATAATTTGTGGAAGAGAAATAAAATATCTTTATTATTATTATTATTATTATCACATCGTACAAAATACACCACAATGATGAAAAGAAAACACACAAAGAGAAATTTCTTTGTGTGTTTTCTTTCATGAACTCGTCACGCGTATCAATAGCATAGAAATCTTCTCAAACTCCATGTCTCAATTTCGTCTAAATATTTTTAGTTCTCCTAATCCGACATAATTAATTAATTCACTGCCACGTTTGGTGTTAAACTACCTTCTTTGTTATTTGTTATCACTGTGCCTGGACTTTAAAATAGACCCTGATAGTTTGTTTGAGCATTTCTTCTCAAAGGTCATCAGTTAGGAAATGCCGGGTTCATCGAGTTTAACCCATTTATCGTCCCATTGCTGTGTTCGGGTCTCCTCTTAAATTGTTGTCTTAAATTGATATATACTATGTGCCAAAATGATAAGGGGTAATGCTATATATACTATATAATATATGCCATATATACCATATATTGCGGGTTGGCAAACTTCACAAACCATCGAGAAAATCTCTAAGGCCTTATCAAGATTGCCTCAATATTTTCCTTCACTGTTTTAAAAGGATTTATTAATAATACGCTCATGGTTGCCAATAGTCGAAATCAGAGGTGCGTGCCTTGGATTAGAACTCGAGACTTGGAAGGTCATATCATATCACAACATAAACATAAAATTTTCGGGAATTGAAATGAAATTTGGAAAATGAACAAGGAAGAAAAAGATTATTTTTAATTAAAACTACTATTACGGATACCAATATTATATTTCTAATTTCATACTTTTTTGAGGAAGTACATCTGAAATATCGTCAGCAATCTGTCTACGGCTTATATCCACAATAACAAAATGACCGGTCCTTGCACGAACAAAACCCGCATTCGTAATGCTCCGTACATGGCTTATAATCTGAATAAAAAAAAACGAATTCGTTGGTACAGTCGCCAGCACATCAAGTTATATACAAAACTGACAATTTTCTCTAAATGGCTTTAAACCTTAATACGTTAACAATTAAGTTTGACATCAACTGAGAAAATTTGACATTTTGTGGTAACTTGATGTGCTGGCGACCGTACTTGCTTGTATTTACATTACGCAAATGTAAATTAGTATTTATAGAAACATCCTTTTCCTCAAAATATATTGTTTAGGAGTGCTTGTAGTCGCTTTGTATAAATACTGACATTGATTGAACCCAACATAGCAAAGATTATGATGGCGGGAATAGGATTTTTTTATTAAATCATCAACCCATTACATTGTCCCACTGCTGGGCACGGGTCTCCTCTCAGTACGAGAGGGATTAGGCTATAGTCCGCCACGCTAGCCTACTGCAGGTTGGCAGACTTCACACGCCGTCAAGAAAATCTCTCAGGCATGCAGGTTTCCTCACGATGTTTTCCTTCACCGTTTAAGCGCGTGATAATTAATTATTAATACGCACATGACTTCGAAAAGTCAGAGGTGCCTGCCTTGGATTCGAACTCGAGACCTTTGACTTGGCAGTCCAATGGTCATATAACAAGGCTATCACTGCTAAGCTAATTTTTTATATCAATAATTATTTTGTTCAATCGTTTTAGGGAGATGAACAGTAAAATTAATATTTTTATTATTATATTTACATTTAATGTCGGAGTTTTTTAAACTCATTATAATTTTAGCTTTAGAGCGAATTAACTTACATAGCTGCTGAGCCGCGAAAGTAGTAGTTATCCAAACAAAGGTCAAGATCAAAATTAGTTTTATGAATCCCATGGCCGCTATGTTATTAGGCTAGGCTGGTTTTTTTTTAAACAGTGTATAGATTAGTTAGTGACAACTTAATAAATTGAGAAAAGAAAAAAGGTGTTTGCGTGACCGATAAAATTGATTATAAACTCATTTACAAAGACTGATTAGTCGATGCCGAATTATTACGGTAATTAGAAATTATATTTATGTATTTTTAATACGATATAAAAGTGATTTATTCTTTATTTAGGTACAGGGCTAATGAAAAAGTAACTTGATCAAAAGATCTGCACGGTTAGTATAGTAAGATAGGCACTTGGCGCGGTGTCTGGATGGGTGTCCGTTTTTAACACAACCCTCTGACCCCTTTGGCCCTCCCCTTTTGCCCACTCAGAAAAGTATGTAGAACAGTCAGTCCCTTGTCTCATATCGAACCTATAACAATCGTTAGAGGTAGTCAGTAAAAAAGCCAGACAATTAGTTTATCCCTAGGATATCGGCGTGGCCCAGAAATTGGGTAGCAAAGGTCTGATGGTAGTAGCTGCTGGTAAAAGATTGATAATTTAACTGCATCTGCTTAAACTGGAAGCCAGTCACAAAATAATTGGGTAAAGGCTATGATGATTAGATATTGGAATAGAAAAACAAATAAATAATAACATACCGTTAAAATTACGTTAGATATTTTAAAATATGTAAATCAATAAAGAATCGGATCAGAAATGAGGACATACACCGAAGTTACCAATATTGGCAAAACAGTTGATCAAGCAATGGATAGTATATTTGCCGAAGAAACAGCTGGGACCATAGAGCCCTTTTATGGAGAACCTGAACAGAAAGACAAAATGGCAATGCTGGGTAGTCCAGCAGTCAGGTTGTTGTACGATTTAAATAAGATGACAGGAACCTGGAAGATTCGCCCAGATAAAATGGGAGAGCTGTGCAAAAGGTAAACATTTCACAGTGGATATCATCATGTCGAAGTATAAGAGGAAATTGATAAATTGATTAGGATTAAAAAAAACATTCTTCATACCCAAATATGTCTGTAAACATTTACCCAATATTCCTTTGCTTTGTTACGGTGTCAATAAATACGTGACCAAATACTGGCACTCTTCGAATAATACAGACGAGGTAACAATCATAAGAAATTAATTAGCAACCTCATTGCTCTCCGACGCAACCTTGTCCCAATCCTACTCAAATAAAATTAGTATCGTCTTTCTTTGCTACGGCAATGGATCTCTTTAGATAGTCGTGTACAAAATTCCATCTATGATTTTGTGCGCGGAACTAAAGTCACGTTCTTGAAGCTTGTAAATATTCAACTTTATTTGGCAAGACTGTCAGTCTCCATATTAGAGGAAATTAAGGGTTAAATGTTGAATTAGTAGCCAAATGCGGTACAAAGTATATAAAATAAGTAATTACAGACCGAAAAGGCTGCCTTTAAAGAGTGCTTTTAAAATAGACGAGCCTTTTAACGAAAAGGTACAAATTAAGGATGTTTCAAAATAGCCCGAACCTCGCTCGAGGCAGGAAGAATTAATTTCCCTAACAAATACTCTGGAAATAATATCTTCTCAAGGGACTGAAAATGGTTCAGCTAAAGGTATAATAAAATAATACTCAATTAATTTCAATGTAAATGATATACCGGCTCCGGTTGTAATTACTTCAATTCATAAAGAGCAGTTTATTAGTAACTAGCATTCCGCCCACGGATTCGCCCGCGAGGTTTCTCGGCTTTTCCGAATAATAAAATGTAAGCCAATAAATAAATGCTGAAAGAAACCTACATGCCTGAGACACTTGGTGTTGTGTAATGTCTACCATCCCACTTTAAAACAGCGTGGCGGACTATAGCCTAATCCTTCCCATTCTAAGAAAATACTCGTGACTAGGAGAGGGAGAAAAAATGGATTGATGATGATAAAAATACTAGATATCTCTCGCAGTGATACATAACTGCGTTAAATTTAAGATCTATTTGTATTTTGAAAAATCTAAAGAAAGAAATAACTCAACACATAATTGTAGATTTGATACATTTTAGGAAAATACAAACAAAGAAGAAAGATAATAAAATACTTAGAACAAAGCAGATACGTTGCTAGATAAATCGGAGATTTGCTTACAAATCGGAGACATAACAGAAAGCATTGTTAGCAAGCTACCATTGTTTTCTGAAACTCGCGAGTCACTAAAATAAACTTAGATTGAAACTGTTTATTAGATGTTTCAAAGTTTAATTCAAAGAAATTGTCTTTTATTTTGTTGGCGAATGATTAGTCTTATAAGTTTACGTTTTGAATCTTGACAGCAGTATTGAAACTTTTTGATTAATTATGCAATGATGGTTAAGCTTAATGTAGCTCAATATTCTAGATATTATTGTTTAAGTGGCTAGTGAACGTGAAATGTTTTTATAATGTTAGAGATCATCAACCCATTATATTTCCCCACTGCTGGGCATGGGTCTGCTCTCAGAATGACATATTTGGTTGTAGTCCACGTTAGCCTTCTGCGGGTTGGTAGACTTCACACGCCGTTATGAAATCTACCATCAAGTAGGTTTCCTCACGATGTTTTCCTTGACCGTTTGTTGTGATAAATTAATTAATAATGTTTGCTTATGAAGTCTGTTAAACCAGACGAGAGCATTATGGTAGACCTTATCCATTCTATTTTTAGAAGAGACCCGTGCCATCGAGACAGTAGCCCGACAGATATATCATGCAGTAAAAAAATAATATTTATGAAGGTTAGAAACTCATCAACTATTTTTATGACTAGGTATAGTTTTCAACTCGTCTTCATATTTTTTTCATAAAAGGCCGTTGAAAGGCGCAAATAGTCAATTAGTGATATTAATAGTGAATTCTCATAGTACGGGCCGGATGTCGTAAGAAAAGATGTATGACTCCCATTTGTCCATTACTGCTCTGTTAATGGTTCTGTTTCCGCACTTGACATGTTCCAGTAATGTATAAGGCCTATGGCTATTATCATAACTGGCCAATTTAGGCTAAAATGAAAATTGCGGGGATGAGCTGTTGAAGAAATTTCTCAAAATGCTCCGAAACTTGTTGATCCGTAGCCGAGCCATAAAAATCACTACGAGCTGCAGACTGTCAAAGCCACAACAATCAAAGGAAAACTTGCTCTTAAGCGCAAAAGTTGATAAATACACCAAAATGCTTTACAACAGACTCTGACGTAAGTCGTATTTTAATTTAAAAGACAAATTCCATCACAAAGGATAGAAAAATATGCATTTCCTTTACCAAATTTTCACGTTCAATAATGGACTGATATAGGCTGACGATGATGATGATGATATAGTTCTGATGACATTACTTGATAAGTACAATTTCCTCCACTTTCTGTATCTAAGGATAAACAGGTTTCAGTTGGTAATGCTGCTGGTATGGTTCAGGATATGATAAATTTGACCAAAGTGCATAATCCCTGTGATCGCAATTTGGCACAGTCCTGATGAGGGATATGGAAGACAGTTCAGGGAACCCTTCTACTGTTGACAGCACCTACATCGTGTTTGGGCATATTTCATATAACTTGATGAGCATTTTAGATCTAGCTAGAGTAAAGAAGCGGTGGTAGCCTAATGACTAGGATGTCGGAATTGTGATCATGTGGTTGCCGGTTCGAAACCGACAACATTGCACTACCGACGTCAATCCACTCGTAATACAAGCATTTAGCTCAGTACGAGGGGTTGACAAGAATACTAGTAATGTGCGACCATATTGATATTACGCGTTTAAAAAAAAGTATGGTAAATAATAGAGTAAATTTTAGGAACAAAAAAATATGAAATAAAAAAGCCTAACAGGAATGTAAGTATGATGAAGCTCTTAGCAACAACGGAGGTGTATTTCGTTACATAGCACTATACATAGTCTCAAATATTTCAAGGTCGCACGTAAACAAAACAACTGTACAAACACATTTCTTATCGAATACAATTTCTAAACCGATTACAGCAAGAAAAATATAAGAGCGAAGGAATTACAATGGCATATGGGGCCCGAATAATCTTCGATGATATCTAGGACTGTTGGAAGATATTCGTTTCAGTAGATTATAAAGAGATCTTTGCTCCCTAGAGTCAGAGTCATCTATTTTCTGGTCTTTTTCGGATGTTTGAGGTTGAACATCCGTTTCATTTGTAGAGTTTTTGACCGGATAGCTTGTAAATTTTGGACATCCGCAAACATGGTGCAAATATACACAGAAACAGGGTGGATCTGCGTCTTGATGGCAGTCATCGTCAGTCCTGCAGGTTATCGTTGCTGTAAAAAAGTATATTATATTTAACATACCATCACGCCTGTATTCTCCGAAGGTTTAGGCAGAGGTGTACTAATCTGCCCCACAATTTATAAACGCAGTAAGTACCACTTACTTACTTGGTACTTACTGCGTTTATAAATTGTGCGCCAGTGGTACTTACTGCGTTTATAAATTGTGCCGCAGTGGTACTTACTGCATTTATAAATTGTGCGGCAGTGGTACTTACTCCGTTTATAAATTGTGCCGCAGTGGTACTTACTGCGTTTATAAATTGTGCGGCAGTGGTACTTACTGCGTTTATAAATTGTGCGGCAGTAATTTACACCCACATTTCGCCGGTATGTTTAGGTACCATGTAATAAGGGGGGGCCTATTGCCATTAACCGGACACAAATCCAGTGTCCGAACTGATACTGAGAATTTTATAGAAAAACCCAATAACACTATGCTCGAGCAGCAGCGCTGTATGGTTCTTAATTTTTTTTATTTTTACTTTGTTTCTAACGGTCTAAAATTTTAAAGTTGTTCACTTACTATCCACCTCAACATTGGCCCGTACAAAATATATTAAAGGAAGCAGAAACACAACCATATACCTCATGGTCACAAGAATTACTAAAAATGAATAATTTACATATATTTTTCACTAATATAAACGTTCTATATAAATTGATTATAATGCTTGTTAAAATGCCCAAATCAATTTGTATTTACTAACATTACATACCTAAATATTTATTAAATTTTTAATGTTTCAAAATTTTTTTTGTAATGGTAACATGATTTCAAAACTAAGAATGAAAATTATAGGTATTAAAATAGACATAAAAGATTAATATTTTAATTGATTTCATGTACTAAATCCTTTAATATTGAAAACGTGAATAGTATTGTGTTTTGGGGCTTTCAAAGAAGTGTGGCCTTCAATCAAGAATAGCTTGCCCTTTAATTAAGTGTAGGGGTCCCAACGAAGTGTTATTTGGCCTTTGATAAACCGTAGTATATGTCCAATCAAGCGGAGTGTGACCTTTTTGAAACACTGTGCGGCATCTAACGCAACGTAGTAGGGCCTCGGATAAAGCTTAGTGTGCCCTCCAATAAAGCAGTGTGTGTCCAACGAAGCATAGTTTGGCCTTTAAAACTGCGTAGTGTGCCCGTCAACGAAGTCTTAGTCCTCCAACGAAGCGCAGTGGAGCCTCCGTTAGTATTCCGCCAATGAAGCGAAGTGTGGCCTCCAATGAAGCAAAGTGGAGCCTCCAATGAAGAGAAGTGTTGCCTCCAGTGAAGCGAAGCGTGGCCACCAATAAAGCGAAGTGTTGCCTTCAATGAAGCAAAGTGTGGCCTCCAATTAAGCGAAGTGTGGCCTCCCATGAAGCAAAGTGTGGCCTCCAATAAATCGAAGTGTAGCCTCCAATGAAGCGAAGTGTAGCCTCCAATGAAGCGAAGTGTGGCGTGTGGTGAGTGCAAAATATGGTTTTGCAGAGCTAGGCATAGACATGATATAGCACTACAGATTAGGATGTATGGTGGCCAGCACATAAAGTTACCACAATATGTCAGATTTTGATCTTTATTTTCAATAACTTATGGTTTAAAATCATTTGGAGAAATTTGTCAGTTTTGTATACCTTGACCTGCTGGCGACTGTACGTAACGTAACGCGATAAACAATGGGAGAATCTCAAATCTGTTTAATTTAGGTTGAGGACTGTGTCCTCAGAAATAAAGTTTTAATAACATTTGCATATTTGTATTTGTAAAAGGTTTATTGGTTATTGTACATGATATGGATAATATAAGGTAAGATTAATGATATTTGATATGTACAGATATGTTATACCAAAATAAAACAAACGAAATAAATGTTCCGTACGCAGCGGCAGCACAAATTCTCATTTCTTACGTCTCTTAACATTTCCCGTTTTGCTTGTTAACTTTTGCGTCATATAATTGTTACAATCTCTGTACACACATGACATTTTTATTTTTCTATTTGCTGACTAACTATTAGCTAAGTAACACAATTAGGTTGCTTTCGAGTGTTCAGATGTCGCGAGCTTGTAAGTATATCTGTACCGCGCTTGTACCATTTTTGTACTTATTAAATATTATTGAGTAAGAGGCTTAATACCGATAGCCTGTTATAGCTTCTACAAAATGTTTACAGATACAGAATTCAGTTTTGAAGACGCAATAACATTTGATATCCGCTGGGCAATCACTGTCGACTTTGCATTTCACTCCCTCTGTAAGAAAAAAGTTATTTTATTGACTGATAACCTGAATGGATATAACTATGGCGTGTTTTAAACTTATAACATAACATACCATCACGCCTGTATACCCCGAAGGGTTAGAGGTATACTAAAGTACACCCACATTTCGCCGGTATGTTTAGGTCCCATGTAAAAGGGGGCGGGCCTAGCCATTAACCGGGCACAAATCCAGACTGTTACTGGGAATTTCATAGAAAAACCCAATAACACTTTGCTCGACCTGGGGATCGAACCCAGGACCTCTAGCGTAGTAGACGCGCTTAGGACTACTAGACTAACGAGGCAGTGTGTTTTGAACTCAACTGTAATATAAGACAATAATTGCTATTAATTGGGTAATTTGTACCAATCTCTGAACTGCTACTGTGGAATCCGTAACAAGAATACTTTGCTTCTTGATGGAGACTTCTTGCTGGAGCTCATGGTATACTGGGTCAATCTAGTTTTTGATTGTACCTTCTTTTTTCTTGTATGATAAGAAACAGCAATAGGCATGTCACCTATTAATAGGATCTAAGCTATATTTTATATTCTAAGAGGAACAGATCGAAGGGATTTTTTATCATAGGTATTTTTTTTAAATCCTTGTTATCTAGAACTTCGTTTAAAAATTAAAAACTACTCGCCAATCAAAATTTGATTAAGTATCTTTGAACGCTAAGACGGAAACCGCTAAAAATAAAAATACTTTGTTCTCTCTGATTGGAACTCGGTGGTATAAAGGGAAACGCCCATTTTTGGCCATGCTTTGCCCATCAATGTGGTAAATACAAAAAAAATACGCATTTAGTAACTAGAATATTGCTATAAACTTATTTGTAGCAAAACTCCGGAATTAAAAGCCGATTTAATTAAGACACTCAACCGGATTGCTTTATTTTACAACTTCCGGGCTTTGGTCAATCCGTCAAAGTAGGGAGGGATAGTGACTTTTACTAAAAAAAACGATACACTAAAATCGGTAAAAACTGATTTTTGGGAAATCTTTTTGTTTGTGCGATTTTTTCTGCTTTTTTTATTGTCTTTTTACAGAAAAAAAAGTGAATAAAAGAAGTGTTTGTCCATTTTTGAGCTTCAAATACAAACTATTGAACCGATTCCGTGTTTTTGGTTTTTTTTAATACAGATTTTTCGATAAATAGATATCTTATCGTCATCCCGACATCAATAATAATCGTAAATCATAATTGACAACTGACTGATTGACATTGACATTTCACATTTAGTTTGTTGACAAAATGCGAAATTGCGACTAGTAATTTTTTGAATTGCGTTTTCTGGTTGATTTTTCGACGACTTTGATTACGATTATGGACCCTGTTACCGCTCCTGATGACGACCTTGGCTTTACATTGGATTCTGTACCCGCTTCCCACGACCAAAAATCATAAAACTACAAGTATGTTTTTTTGTTAACCGTGAATTTTTTAATATGATTTTTATAACTCCAACCGAGTTTTGTGTAAAAAATAGTGGTTGTTTCTTTATCTATAATGTCAACCCTAATGCCTATAATTTGTTTCATTCATGGGCGGCATTTGGCCAAAACCTCTTTATCAAATGGGCATTTCCCTTTGATTGGATCTTTTGTTTTCGCCACTGGCTTCCGAAACTGTTTTGGACATAACATTATTTTGCATTTAAGTTTGAAGGCGGTTTCAAATTTTTTTAGGAGGATTTAGTACTCACTTCCAGGTTTCAAGCCAAACGGAAGTTCAGCTGCAACAATAATCACCAGAAGTACAGAAGTGAAGACCAGTAACACCTGTAAGAACCTCATGATGACCAGGAGTAAGAAGGTTCTATTAGAAATATGACAATTGCTTTTCCACTGTATTTTTTAATATAAAAACCAGTCATTATATTAATTGAATGTAATCAGTGATTAATACTTATTACCAAAACATTAATGATCAATTTGAACTTACTGATTAGATTAAATTAGAGATTTGTTTAATTTAATTACTTATGTAATTGACTTCACTGCCTCAATGATTCAGTGGACGCAAACGCGGCTATACAGTGCGAGGTCCCGGTTTCAATCCCAGAAAGAGGGAAGTTTTGAATTGGTATATATATATATAGCCTTCATTTGGACATGCCAATGTTTCTTTAATATTTGTAGATTGTCCTTTTGTTCCACTTTTGCGTGTCCGTTTGCCAGTTAGCAAAGGCCTCCTCCAATCTTCTCCGTTCTGGGCTTTCTATGGCCACTCTACCCCATGTTGTTCCCTCAACTTGTTTGATGTCTTCGTCACACCCCTTTTGTGGCTACCTCTCTTTCTCTTTTCATCTCTTGGTTACTATTTTACTCCATATCTTTCGGCTGATCATGTGGCCTGCCCATTTCCACTTTTGTCTCCTTATTTTTAGAGTTATGTCCTAGACCTTAGTCTTGTTTCTGATACTGCCACTCTTTAACTTTGTCTTTTCTTTTGTTTAAATTGATAATTTAATGGTTATAGGCTCGTCCCTTCTTCTTCTTCAACCCGCTGCCATCCAATGTTGGATGTAGGTCTCTTCATAAGCACGCCATCCTGAACAATCTTGGGCCCACTGCATCCAGTCCTTTCCGGCCACCTTCGCTAGTTCGTGCATCATGCTATCTCATCCGCCTACCATAACTTCTTACATAGCACCTTAAACATACCATTAACCTGTGGCTGCACACCATTCGGCTTCTGCCAGACCTTTTGGGAATACTGGCGTGATGGTATATTGACTTATTTTTTTAAAGACTTATTTGCACTGCTCGTCATCATTGTCTGTAACACTAAAAGGGCCAGTCAGATAGCCGGTATTATTTTGTTCCATGAAATAGGGGGCGAGCCTGTTGCCCTGTTTTCCCTGTTAGAATGAATAAGCTTCAACTTAAAAACTGCGGTACATCTTGTCTCAATTTCTTGAACAGATTCAGAGAAAGAACTTGACCTCTGTTGTATGTAGATCCGTAGAAAGAAAAGATCTCCACCGTTTCGTTTTTTTATTATTTTATTTCTATGTGAAAGATTGTAATCCACTAGACTGCCTCATCAGTCTAGTGGTCTTAAAAGCGACTGCTACGCTTAAGGTCCTGGGTTTTAATTCCCAGGTTGAGTAAAGTGTTATTGAGTTTTTCTATGAAATTCTCAGTAGCAGCAGGGAGTCTGGAATTGTGCTTGGTTAATGGCAATAGGCTCGCCCCCTAATACATGGGACCTAAACATACCAGCGAAATGTGGATGTACGTAAGTAATCTTCTGCCTAACCCTTCAGGAAATACAGGTGTGATGGTATGATATGTAATACACTTATTCTTCCACGGGAGCAGAAGCCAGGGCTAAAACTAGTATACTAAAATATAATAAATCAGTTCCTAGGGTTGACAAAGTGAGCGTCACCTAAATTAGCTGTAACAGGTTCGCGACGCAATTATGTCAACGCACCGCACTGGAGTAGCCTGGCTAATGGAGTATTAAGTTCGTTACCTATTAAAGCCTGGTGTACATTGTTGACATATTTGTTTTAGTTCCTATTGTTACTTATGTTAGACGGTCAGTGAATGTTAAAGCCTGGTGTACATTGTTGACATATTTGTTTTAGTTCCTATTGTTACTTATGTTAGACGGTCAGTGAATGTTAAAGCCTGGTGTACATTGTTGACATATTTGTTTTAGTTCCTATTGTTACTTATGTTAGACGGTCAGTGAATGTTAAAGCCTGGTGTACATTGTTGACATATTTGTTTTAGTTCCTATTGTTACTTATGTTAGACAGTCAGTGAATGTATGTAAGATACCAACGCCTGTATTCCCCGATGGGTTAGGCAGAAGTGTAATAATGTACATCCACCATTTCGCTTGCAAGTTGAGGTCCCATGTGATAGAGGGCGAGCATATTATTATTGCCATTAACCGGCCACAGATCCAGACTCCGAGCTGCTACTGATAATTTCATAGAAAAACCCAATAACAGTAGTACTGAGTAGTGTCTCGCTGGCATGTCTACATTCAAGCATGAATGGGTACGCACGACCGGAGTCGAAGTACTGCCCTCCAACAGAATATCGACATCAAGTAGCAGTATGCATACTGGTGCGTTTCGTACGGTGAGTGTGGAGCGCCGTTGGCAATTTCTCCCTCAGTCCCCTTCCTTCTCCTTTTCTTATTCACCTCACATTTCCTTAAATAAGCTCGACCACTCCTCTGCAACCCTTTGGTTTTGCAGATCTCCATGGGCACCGATTAGTAATTACCATCAGGTAGCTCGCTTGATCGTTTGCCGAGTAATCCCATTAAAAACACGCTCGACCTGTGGATCGAAGCCAGAGCCTCTACCATAGCAGTCGCGCTTAAGACCGCTAGAGTTTTAAGGCAGTCTGAATGTATGGAGTAGAATAATAATTATTAGTCAGTATAAAAATACAAAAAGATAAGAGACATATTTATTTAAAAACAATAATAATTTTATCCAATTTAAAACATAATATGTTATGTTACGTTTTTAACCGGATAAAATGGAATAGAATAGAATATTCTTTTTATTGCACACCAACAAAATTATAATAATAAGGTTTGATATCCCACTACTGACTATCCCAACAGCTATAAGTAAGTTGAAAGTGTTATTATTCTCCGTTTTGTTACTTAGTCAGGTGTAACAAAAAGCTTTTGTTTCCAATAAGTTACCGCTAGTGTGTCCTAAGCTTAACGTGCCCACGCTACGCCATTCATTAGTAAACGAATGATGAAACATGAAGCGAGCGATTAAATAAATGATCACTAAAATATATTGCCTTACTTTATTATGTACCTGAATGTTGTAGTGAAACCAAGACAATATTTACTGAATATTTTTTACCTTTCATGAATTTCTCGGTAGCAGCTCGTACTTTGGATTCGTGCTTATACATACATTATCACCCTATAATTTTCCCACTTCTGGGACACACGCCTCCTCTTGTTGAGAGGAAGTGAGACGTAATCCACTACGCTAGCCCAGTGAGGGTTGGTAGATGTCACTTGTCTTTTAATTTTTTGTTCTAGGACATGCAGGTTTCATCACGATGTTATTCTTCACCGGTTTGGGTGAAGTGGTGATGGAAATGTACCTACACAAAGTAAAGCGCCTGTCTGGGTTCGAACCTACGAGCTTCGACTCATAAGTTGCGGCTGTTTTCATTTGGGGCTGCTGAGACAAAGATTCAGGGTTCATTTCCCAGATCGAACCTTGTACCTTGTATAATATCTATAATTGTATAATCTATTATAAAATGTGACATATATTATTTCAGCAAAATGTGGATGTACTTACGTGAAGTCGCCTCTGCCTAACCGTCCAGGAATAGAGGCGTGACAGTATTTATGTAAAATATTGTAAGTTTTGCAATCTGAATTCATTCATGAATATAAATATTACTTGATCAAGAATGAAAACTAATAAAACTATGAAACTAATAATGAAACATATGTTTCAAGATTATTTTTAATTATATAGAAAAGTGACAGATTTGACAGTTGTTTAAGATCAAATTAGTTTCTACATTATTTTTCTATTCTATGTAGTTTCTAAGTACAAACATTATTTTCTCCAGATTTTTTTACATTATCTAATAAAATAAATAAATACATTATTTACATTATCTAATAAAATTTACATTTAAGTATTAGGTAAAGTGGATTATAGCTGTTACCTGAACAACTTAGACCCCGCCGGCCCACCTAGGGTGGGTCAGGTAACAGCTATAACCCACTGTACATGAAATTAAAAATGGTATCTTACAATTTAGAGTTTCATTGGGACTTTATGAGGCTTATACATTAATTAATTTCCTAAGATGTATTACAATTTCATTAGGTACCGACCCAATTTCTTAAAGTTAATTAAAAAAAGTTTATTAATTTATTGGGTGTGCTTTATAATTACAATGAAATAAATTACTATAATAATTTTATTTTACATAGTTTTTTACAAAATGTTCAGTTGTAGTTTTGTTAATATTTTAAATAGCAAACCTGAAACGAAATAAAAAAAAATATGACCGTGAATAAGTTAACGATTTTACAAAATTACGGGCTTTAAATATTCCATACGAAATAATCTATTAAAAATAATCAAATTCTGTAATTTCAACCAAAGTAGGTACTTGGTTCAACCCAAAGCACTTAATATAGAACTCTCTTTAAGATTTGTCTTAAAACGGTAAAAGTTTTACTTATGTAAATCCATAAATTTTAAGTGCTTATAAAAATCCAGATCCATCTTAAAAGTAATTCTTATTACTTTTAAGTGCTTATTCAGAGGGCAGTTTTATTCTTCGGTCAAATAAATAGTATTGCCATTCAACGAGGCAATACTGCTAGTCTTCTGGGCACGTTAACATAAATCAGCGATGTTAAGGAGTACTTAGACGACAGCGCGTAATGTAAAATTTAAAAAAATATGATTAATAAATCACCGTGCGTAAAGTGCGTTTGTCTTCAAAAGACAATTGTATTGCTCCACAACAGCCGGGCGAGGGAAATTAAGTAACAAATACCTATATTTTATAGCTATCACAGATCCGAAGAAAGAGACATAATGGTTTTCAGGGGTGTAAAAGAAATTACTCGCGCCTACGCTGTGAAACCCCTTTTTGAGTGTAATGGTAAAAATGCTATAGTATTTAAAATTTAACATTTGATGTCCCGTCGTAAGGGCATAATGCTGAGCTCAATACTCAATATATTTATTGCACACCACAATCTTAACAGCTGTTTTCGCGTTCCTCTGAACAGGCGTTTCCATCCCCACCCTCCCGCTCTGTCTGTGGTCCTACCTACAACATTCACGTAATATATTTTTAAGAGTGTTTTTTGTATGTGTCTCATACGAGAAATGCCTGAGCCATCTCCTTATGAAAAATTCCAAGTTGAATATGAATCCCGTCGATAAAAATAGATAGAATATTTCCTATCGTATTTATTATATCTGTAGTTTGTTGCTTGAATACTCAATGAAAGTAACTTCAGAGGATTTATAAACACAAATAAATATTTTATTAAGTATTTAATAACGTCCTAAATAACAGTATACACATCCCTAGAAATTACTTTCACGTGGGTGGAATTAAATTCGTGGAAACAAAATTTAATATTAGGTACATCTTTTCCGTTTAGTGTAACCGTTAAAAATATTATAAGTTGCTATTCGTGGAATATTTTATGTGAAATTCGCTTGGGTGCTATTCGGGCGGATTTCCTAGAATAGGTATTCCTGGAATACCTGTATGTTTCAAGGTCTCATGTTATAAGAGATGAGAGATATGTAGTCACGATTAAGCACTCCAATTGTCAAAAATAAAAGTTACGAGTAATACCAACGTGAAATTAGTTCGTGAGATTGATTACAGCCCTAACACGCTAATTCAGCGACGATATAGATAATTGATAGGCTGAATTTAAATAGCGTCATATCTACTTACCGTGTAAATTTTTAACTGACGAGAAAATTGGAGGAGGTTGTATGCTCGTCTGTTTGAATTTTTAAAGTAGCTATATTCACTGATATCTTTCTTTATACATTAAAACATTTCAATAGTTTTTATTAACTAAAATAAAAACGTTTGCATCATCACTTATTAAAATGCGGATAGCATGATGGAAATTAGTGTTATAATTATTTGTTTTTAGTATTTACATTACTATAACAATAATACCGACGTATTAAGAAAAATAATACAATGTTGTCAGTTTTAACTTCACAAGTCAGTTAAAACTAATTACGTCACAAAATCTTTCACTTTAAAATACACTCTCCCCTACTCCGCTATCTTCAAAGTTTACACACAATCTTATTAAAGATTCACCCACTGAAACTGTATTTTCACAATGTATGAAATGGAAATATTTATATAAGCCAGGCTACCCGGCTGCCTTCCCTTTCAACTATTACTTCTTCGGGAGGGATCACAATGTCAGAAGCGGCAGCGGTAGCGGGTACGGGCGCTTCGCTCACTCGCCTCCGCGTGAGCGTGCGCTGCGGCTCCCGTCATGTCCCGCAGTCGATGCGCGCGCATATCGCCGCGCTGAGCAACGTCGCGAATGCAAGCGCGATTTGGACACACGCGATCACGACTAAATCGCGCGATGATGGTATCGTGTCGTCTTCAGTGGGACCATCCCTGCAAGGAGAGGAATATTATAGACAATACTGTTAAGTACACCCACACTTTGCCGGTAAGTTGAGGTTCTATGTAATAGGGGCGAGTCTATTGCCATTGACCGGACAAAGATCGAGATTTCGAGCTCCTACAGATAATTTCATAGAAAATCTCAATAACACTTTCCTCGACATGGGAATCGAACCTAGGACCTCTAGCGTTGCAATCGCGCTTGGGACTACTAGACTAACGAGGCAGTAATTGGATAATAATATTTTTTATTTCTGTAATTTATAATTAACAACGAATTGTGGAATGATTCAAAGTATCTTATTAAAATATTCTGTATAATTTTTTGTCTCCATCGACGGGCGTGATTTATTATTCATTCATAAACAGCAGCTATGCTAATTCGCGAGTGATTTATTGAAATAATAATTAATTCTGTTTGCTTTGCTAGGTTTGAATTTTGTAGAATCTTTTTTATTTATTTCGTAGCGTAGTCCAATTTAATATTTAATGCTTGGTTCGTTCATTAAAATCTGTTTCAGCTCATTTAACTTTAAATTCTCTCATTAAATTTAAGTGCCTGCTTGACCTAAGAGGTTAGAAAAACTTTTTAACTACGGTACTTACTTTAGTAATCACTATGTTTAAAATAAAGGTTAATTTTATTAAAGGAATCGTAAATATTTGTTTATATTTCATCAACGGGTAGTGTTAATCTTTGTTTCATTTTGGATTATCCCTATAGAGTAGTATTCATAAAATTTCGGGATAATCTACGACATAGCATTAGGTACGCTTTGTTTTTTTTAAGTTTTAAGAATTTTCGACTATTTATGTTAATTTAAACAGACAAATAAAATTGAAGTGTGTTTGTTTGTACCTAATATTAAAATAATCGTTTTTACTATACGCATATGGATGTATACATGGTACATATACCAAAATATGTTTTGGTATATGTACCATGTTCCGGCTAATCTCTGAAACGGCTGGACAAATTTTGACGCGACTTCACTGGCAGATAGCTGATGTAATAAGGAGTAACTATGGCTACTTTTTATTTTAGACATTAATATAATAAATAGAATTAAGAAAAGCCGAGAAACCATGCAAGCGAAGCCGCGGGCGGAAAGCTAGTATTAGTAATAATATTGTCAATACTGTCTGAAATAGAAGTAAAATTAAAATACATCATGAGTATGTTTTCATAACAAAATATACCGTTCCTAAAACTAGAGTATTGAAATTTTCATTAATACAAAAAAAGGTAATTAAATACCTTCGAGAAGAGCACAGTTCCTTCCTTGGAAGCCGCTAGCAAGAGTAATATTATTTTTTTTTCCAGGAAAAAGCACTTCTTTAAATAACATTTTTCCCGAAAATGTACCTTTTATCTCGATTAGTCTGTTAAAAGCCAAAGCTTTTACGAACAACTTCACTTGGCTGATGAACTCAACACCCTTAATTTCATGCCCTTTAAAAAATGTAGTTAGAAATTAGTTACTTCCTTTGTCAGATAATTTATTATTTAAATTTATATACACTAAGTGTTTACAATTTTTAACATGGTTTTATTTGTGGGTATACTTTTAGGATGTCTCAACCCTGGATCTCGTTCTCTGCTAGGCTTAATTAATTTGTCAAATTTTGTCGTCATTTATCTCGTTGCAAGGTAAGGTTGCAGACGAGATAACGCTGCGCCATGACTTTCTAGTGGAACACATGTAATGTTATTTCGTATTTCGAACCCATAGCAGATTATTTGCAAATTCCATGTTTGAATCACAATCACACAAGCGGCATTTTTAGTCCAGGCGCAAATAGGGTACTGCTTTGGTTAAATTTTAGACCAAAGATGGTCAGATATAGCACCTAACGGATTATTTTATTTAAAAAGTTGACCATTAGTAGAGCCGGACCTCTGAATGTACACTTAGTTTGCAATAAATACTTTATCTTTGACTTTGAATAGCGCAAACTATTGAAATCGGTTCAAAAATAAGGAAATTATAAGCATTTTAATTATATCTATATGCTAGACAAAGTCAGAACCGCACGTTGTGACAGTCAACCGTGCGTGCGCTATACAAAATGTATACTTATACTTGTTTTGCAGCTTCCCTCTCTATCTCCACGAAAAACTTTAAATACATATCTTAGAACTTTTTTTCCAGTATACCTACGTACCTTCATTTGTTTAATTCTATTTTCAAAAGGCTTGTTACTACCATATTTCTTATAATTAGTTAGATGCAACATAAACTTACCCATGATCGATTCCAGGTGGGTCAAGAATAGTCCTGCAGCACTGTACTACAAGGGCTATCAAGAGACACGCAGCGGCCGCCCATAGCACGCTCGCCGCGCCCGCTCCCGCTCCCGCTACGCCTGACATCGCGCTCCAACCCCGTGACGTGTGGAGCGAAACCGCTATTGAACAAGACTTAGTTATTGAAAGGGTACAGAGGAAAGAATAGTCTGGAGTACAAGTAGATATTGCTGTAGAAAAGTCTTTCGCAAGTTCTAAAATAGACGCAAAATCATACTTTGTCGAATTTTGTTTCAGCAGTTGCCAATGAAATGGTACGTTTTAAAATGCCCGTTTGTTGTAGTTGCTGTACGATTGGGCCTCCGGCGCTCTAGGTGATCGTTTATGGGAAATCTGGGTTTGTAAAATGCAACCACGGTAGCGAATAAAGTGCGAGTGTTGAAAAAGTCTTAAACAAGAAAAAAGAAAAAAAAAGGAAAAAAAGAAAAAAGATTTATTTGCGTAGAATACAGCTATTCAATCATATGAAAGGAAGAAAACGTTTTTTTATTCTCATCATTGTTGTGGTAGGGCCACATTGTTCGCAGCATGAATGGGCCGACTTGACCGGGGAAGTACCACACTCTCGCAGAAGACCGACGTCCGAGTAGTAGCGTTTCGCTACTGCGCTTCGTTCGGTGAGCGAGAGGGCCGGAGGCCCAATTCCTCCCTGAATCCCCTTCCTTCTCCTTTTCTCCTTCTCTGAATCTCCTTCTCCGCATCTGCAACTCCTTTGGTTTTGCAGATGTCCATATCCATGGACGCCACCCGGCGATGACTACTTACCATCAGGTAGCTCGCCTGCTCGATTGTCGAGTTATCCCATAAAAAAAACACCTTACAACGTTAAACAAACCCTAAAATAAACATAAACTAAACTAACTGCAATATCTGCATTAAAATTTGTACCAACATTATTAGCCTATAGTAAACAGCACGGAAAAAATCTATCACAGTATTAGTGTATATCAGTATTTTTGTTATGGTAGCATAAAATGATGATGGAACAGCGTCTGTATTGCTATTCGATCATTATTATTAACCTAACTAGTGTCACCGGTAATTAGTTCCATAGAACCAGTGAGATTTTTTTTTCTCAGTAGTTTCTTATCGGATTCGTCTTTACATATATACATACTCACTCACACCTTTTTCCTTTAGGGGTAGGCAGAAACTACAGAACGCTTCGTCCACATTCATACATCTTGTCATACACATGCGCCGGTTGCGCACTATTTCTCAATTTATAATTCCGAGTTAATTCGTCTAATTTACTGTAATAATAATTGTTTAATGAATCTAGCTAGTGAGATTAAAAAAAGTTAGAAATTAAACAACGCACATTCGCGTTGATATATTTTCAAGAACAAAAACTAATTTACAAATAAATTAATTAGAATTTGGATCTAGTTTGTATTTTTTTGTTGTGTATGTGATTTTTTATTTCAAAGTAAACTATAGTACTGAATAAATTTTAATGAACTTTGTAATTCAGAAAGTGAGTCGAATGGCTTAGTTTTAAATAAGCTCCCACACTACTAACTAGGTAACTCGTAATTAGTTAGAAACTAGTTTTTAACGAAGTAACTTTGGATTTCATGTTATTGTTTATTTTGAACTTCCAATCCCGATATGTTGGTGGGTATTTTTTTAGTTATTTCTTCTATTTACAGTTTGTTCGAAATAAGTAAGCCGATCGGAAGTTAGCCGTTCCGAAATACCGCGGTGATAAAATCGATCAATTAAGTGTTTTGATACATAAATATCGAAATTAGTACACAAAATAATTAGAAATGTGAAACATATACGACTCTAATTATCTTTACACCGCCTCTTTCTATTTAAAATTTACCACTTTACTTTACTTGTAAACCACTTGCAGACAACTTCCGATCGGCTTACTTATTTCGAACAAACTGTACACTAGCGAACTGAATATGCACATGGGTAAAGTTCTGCGAAACCCTTTGAGGAAAATAGGCGTGATGGTATGTTACAGTAACAGTAGCATAGTACATCTACACTGCCGACATCATTTAAAAATATTTGAAACCATCTCTCAATATAACATAACATGCATCACGCCTATATTCCCCGAAGGCTTATGCAGAGGTATGCTAATGTACATCCACAGATCACCGGTGTGTGCAGGTCTCATGTAATATGGGGCGAGCCTATTGCCATTAACCGGACATAATTCCAAGTCCGAGCTGCTACTGAATTTCATAGAAAAACTTAATAGCACTTTACCTGACCTTGGAATCCAGGATCTTGTCATGCTTGGGACCACTAGACTAATGAACCTTTAAAAAATGGGAGCTATTTTTGCTGTCATAAGTCCTCAAGTAGTTTGTTTTCAAAGTGTCGTTAACTACGATTTACTTTCTGTAGGTAATGCAGTGATAGCCTAGTGATATGACCATTGGAATGCCAAGTCAAAGGTCTCGAGTTCGAATCCAAGGCACGCACCTCTAACTTTTCGAAGTTATGTGCGTATTGATAATTAATTATCACGCGCTGAAACGGTGAAGGAAAACATCCTGAGGAAACCTGCAAGCCTGAGAGATTTTCTTGACGGCGTGTGAAGTCTGCCAACCCGCAGTAGGCTAGCGTGGCGGACTATAGCCTAATCCCTCTCGTACTGAGTGGAGACCCGTGCCCAGCAGTGCGACAATGTAATCGGTTGATGATGAGGTAATGCAAATAGTAGTTCTTTGCGTTGATCGAATCCGTTAAGCCACTGCCCCAACCATCCCACTAAATGGTTATTTCTAACAACATCTCGTTTTTTGATGTACAAAACAATACTAGGGAGTTTTCCAACTTTTTGTTTGGAGTTTCTAAGGATTCATGCACGTGTAAGCTAAGTTAAGCATAAATTACAAACACGAGGCGCGTATAATTTGATATCCTTATTACTTATACCATTTGAAATTGCTGTTATTTTATTATAAAACGCGACATGGCTTCATCGGAGTTACAATTCCGACCAAATAACCTTTGCGTGTCTGAAATTGAAAGCAAGTTGAGCACATTGGTAAATTTTATTAATACTTGCCTACAAAACTAATATAATAAATGAGAAAATTTGTGTCATGTTTGGATGTCTCTCACGCAAACGAATTGCTCGATCACTGCGCCTTCGAGGTGTAAAAAGTCAAAATTGGCATGCAATATGCAAATTTTAAAGCGGCGGTAGCCTAATGGCTAGGTCGTCGGACTTGCGATCATGTGGTTGCCGGTTCGAACCCCACCCATTGCACTACCGACGTGAACCCACTCGTAACACAAGCATTTTAGCTTAGCACGAGGGGTTAACAAGAATACTAGTAATGTGTGACCCACATTGCTAGTACACTTTTTTTTTAAAAAAAAAAAGGTCAAAATTGGTAAACAATAAAGTCAAAATTGGTATGCAATAAAATCTAAATTGGTAGACAGACAATGGGTCAAAATTGTTGAGGGTCACCGCAGCGTTCATTGGAAATCTCGGAGTCCCCCTCCGCATTGTGCTATGCGTGGCCGTGTGTTTTTAGTCGGTCGGAGTCCGACATAATCCTCTGCCTATCCTTTTGAGAGGTGAAGGAAATCCATGAGGATATTCACACAAAAAACAGGTCAAAATTTGTATGTAATAAAGTCAAAATTGGTATGGCATACAGCCTACAGACAGCTTGTGACTTGGGTTTATGCAGAGGGCTGTGGTAAAGGATGCTGTTAGGGCTGCTTCAGTTCCGTAGATCATATTTTTGTGGAAGCGCAAATAGATGCCTTTCATAGCATCAAACGCAAACGGTGTGCATCGATGTTGCCACAACTCAGGGGTAGCCTTAAAAGTAATTTAGTCGTGATGTTTTACCTGCAGCTAATACTGTGATGCCTCCGGCCGGTATTCCAAGGCCCATGTTGAACTTCTGTCTCTCTTCTATGAATGCCACACTGCCCATCACCATGGCCGAAATACCGCATACTATCTGTAAGAGGAACATGAGTTAAGTTTCATAAGTTGCTAGATGCTAGATGCTAGAACAACATGCCATCACACCTACATTCCCCGAAGGATTGAGAGGTGTACTAATGTACACCAACACTTCGCCGGTATTTTTAGGTCCCTTGTAATAGAGGGTGAACCCATTGCCATTTACTGGGCACAAATTCAGATTCCGAGCAGAGAATCTCCTATTTAGAAAAACTCAATACACACTTTGTTTGAACTGGGAATCAACCTAGGACCCTAGGGTAACGGTCAAGCTAAGAATTACTAGACTAACGAAGCAATTAGGGACACTAGTAAAATAATAACCCATCAAAGGCGAGTCAAGAAACAATTTTGGGAAATTCCTACGAAATTGGGAATAGATATATTTAACACAACGCAAAGGCAATAAACCGACAAAATTTAAAGCTTAATTAAGTGTAATGTTGTAAGTATTACCATCATAAGTAGACAGTTGTAAGTATAACAATTGAACAATTAGACCTGGAATGCTTGTTTAGTTCTGTTACTCATGTTAGTGTTTTCTGTTTTATTGTTTTTTTCGTAATACTTAGTACGTAACTGTTAGCGAAATGCTTTATTATATTTGTGATTGTTCGACAACTGATTGACCTACCTGTGGAGGCTTGTTGTTAGCAAATTGTTTATCTAGTTTTTTTTATATTTATTCTTCTGTATTAGTCTGTAAGCCTTCTTAAAAATAAATAAATAAATAAATAAATCATCATATCAACCGAAAGAGGTCCAACTTCGGAACTTGCTAAACAAAGGCCTACCCTATAGACTTCCACACCAACCGGTTATATGCCGCCTGTATCAAACGACTTCCAGCCACCTCCTTTTACCAGGTCATCTGTCCATCACCTTGGAGGTCGTCCTATACTGCGTTTTTTAGCGGCCCTCAGTTTTACGAGCTATGTGGCCAACCTACTGACACATAAGCTTACTTATCCTTTGAGCTGTGTCGGCTACTTTGGTTATTTTTTTTTATTTGGTTGCGCAGAGAAATGCTTTTCAAGTTATAGCCTATGTTTGTGTCCAATAAAGAATTATGAATTATAGCTCTCTAGCTATCATACCATCACGCCTGTATTCCCCGAAGGGTTAGGCAGAGGTGTACTCATACACCCACATTTCGCCGGTATGTTTAGGTCCCATGTAATAGGGGGCGGGGCCTATTGCCATTAACCGGGAACATATCCAGACTCCGAGCTGCTACTGGAAATTTCATAGAAAAACCCAATAACACTTTGCTCGACCTGGGGATCGAACCCGGGACCTCTAGCGTAGCAGCCGCGCTTAGGACCACTAGACTAATGAGGCTCACTAGCTATCCTTGGATTTTCTCTGCTTTATAGTGAGTTTATTAGTATGGTCTATAGTGCTCTCTATGTTCTACACCTAGTGAGTGTAAATGTTCTATATTAGCAAACTAGCCTAACCAAATCATTTCATTTTACTTTCAAATAGGAGGTTCTCATAATATTATGAAAAAAAGCAAGTCATAATACACAGACAAAAGGCAGAAAATATCTACCTATGTTTTTTTAGTCGTAAAGTAACATGGACGGACTTAGGAGGGAACGAGCGATATTCACGACGTATATTCGAGAAAAAGTGGACGGAGTACTTATTGCGGAACTTTATTGCCTGGGCGAGCCACAATGCGAAAGAAATAATCCGTTTCACTGTGAATCATTCTGGGTTACAGTTCTGAAGCAAAAAGGTTTTAAAAGGCTTACGAAGTCAAGTGGAAAAATACATTTTCATCTAGAATGTCTCTTATTAGTTCATTATTTACCCAAATATAGTAAATTTAGGTATGCTTCTATTATATTTTGATGTCAAAGTTTATTTGGTTGTCTTTATCTTCCTAGCCTTTTTGCCCGACTACGAAAAAGAAAGGGTGAGTTTAACAGTATAGTATGTATGACTAATATTCATAGAAGTACGTATCTGTGAATATTGTATAAATATATGTACGTACCTATGTCTATAATGATAATAAAAATGTTTATTTCACAAAAAGTAGGAATAAATGCTTTAGTAGAACAGTGATTGTACACAAAAGTTCGGAAATATCGGAAGCCTATGTATGGATGGATGTTCGGCTGTAGCTCAAAAACCACTGATCGTATTTTGACATATGAGGTGTCCGTGGATTCGCCTTTACGGTTGAATGGCTATAATTTTTTTTTATGTAAGACAAAAAAATAAAACGGTACCAAAAAATTTACTCGATTTTGACAAACGAGGTGTCTTTGGATTCATGTTGATCCATAGGGTATTTATTAATCGGAGTCAGGTTTTTTTAACTAAGTTTGAGGTCGGCCTCCATTATGCATATCAGAATTTTACTAAGCGACTGTCATCAGACCTCCGCAACCCTATTTTGGACAATACCGATATCCTAAGGACAGAATGGTTGTCACGCTTTTTGAAGAGACAACGTAATTCCGCGGATTTATTTTATCTTCGCCCTTTTTTATCTTTTCACCACTAAAGTGAAGGATTGATAGGCATTTTACAAGATACGTTCGTTTGATAGATCGTAATACTATTGAGCGTTGAGTAAAGATTGCTTACTTTATCCAATTTCGTGGTCTTCAAAAACGTTATATAAGAGAAAAAAACTCTTTGCTGAGGTAATTTATTTTTGATCTTAGTTTTAGTTTTGGTGCGGTTACGCATTAGGTTTAAGACATTTTGTTTAGATAAGAATTTTGTGTCTGATTATCCTATTTAAGTCCTGTCTGTTGATCTAAAACAAGACATACTTGTAGGTACTTGTTGTGTACAATACCCAAATTTGAATGCTTGTATCTTGCTTGTAGGTACTTCTAAAAATAAAAACCTCACTGTTTAACATCAATTGGACGGTTGGATGACCCTCATAACACAGAACTTTCCTAGCATGGGGGCCATTAATCTATCTGCTTGACCTCTGTTTTCTTTTTATAAGTGCTATGTTTGTGTTTTCATTATCCATGTAGACTATGATGACAAATAAATTTTTATTTATTTATTTATTTATTTGTATCTTGCGTGTAATGGGTACGACAACACTGAATTTTATATAGGTACAGGGTGGAAGGGTGGATTAGTAGAATAGTCGAAATTATCACGTTCAAATAAACAGTCAAACAACTTCTTACAGACACTGCTTATACAAGGTGGACGCGACATCGATGCTCAATCACAAACCATGAATTCAGTACATTCTGGACCTCTTTCGTTGATATTTTTTGTCGATTACTAAAATAAACTGTTTTTTCCTACAATACCTACATGGTCAAAATGTATGGAGCAGCTGATTGTTTTAAAAAAAATCAACGAACGATTATGGAATGATGGGATGGGACGATATCCCTTCCACCTTGTATTAGCAGTGTTTTACAAGTTGTTTGACTGTTTATTTGAACGCGCTATCTTCGGATCTAGAAATATAATTTGAAAATAACATACCATCACGCCTGTATTCCCCGAAGGGTTAGGCAGAGGTGTACTTAATTTACACCCACAGTTCGCCGGTATGTTTGGGTCCCATGTAATAGGGGGCGAGCCTATTGCCATTCACAAATTTGAAAATAATATTTTGATATTCGATAACCCAATTCTTGAGCAAGGTTTTAGGTTATTTAACATCACGCTACGAATCTTAGCAGCGGGGCAAATAGGGGAATATCGCGGCACATTTGTCTTATAATCTGCACCCACTCTAAATCTGAATAGATTTTATACGTCATATAAGAATTAATTCAATTAATTGTTGACATTGAAAACAATTTTCTGTATCAAAAACTTTATGAAATTAACTTTTCTTTTGCCATTTATCCTGGGAATTTTCTTTAGGTCTTCAAGCAAAATAAATTAGACAAGATATTGTGCTCACGAATTTGAATTAACGTTAGCGCTTGATATCGTAATTAATTTAAGGGACCTGCGCAATAATTAGGGTCACTGTACGATGGTCTATATTGATGGTGGATGTTGGCTTAATATTTTGTGTAGGTATTATGTAGCAAAACATAAAATCTATTCATCCAGGTCCGAGTATTTTATAGGACATGACATGACCTACATTAAAAAAAAATTAGGTACACCAACAGCATTCATATTTTAAAATAGAATAGAATATTCTTTATTACACACCAAAAAAGAAAAAAATATGCCAAGAAAAAAAATTGGAAATCAATAGAAAAGGTCTGATACATATGCCAATTACAAATACCACTGAAGTGCACAATTATATATTACAAATTTAGATACGATAAGGTAAGGACTACTGAAATATAAAACAAAATAGTAATCAAATGATATACAAATTGTTTGTAGACCCTTCTAAGATTCTGACCTACGCTAGTGTTTTGCTGATCTGGTATCGTCAGGCGAGGGGTCGCGGAGCTCCCTTTATAATGGTTGAGCTACATGATGGCTGATGTAGGTATGCGTTCCGTCAGTTAGGACAGGTCAGCTTAAAATCTGCTATGGCTCCTTTTTCCATAGGCCCGTTAAGATATTTCCCTACATTATAATACTACTGACAGGACTTTAAAAGAGAACACGATTCTCTGAGTTTGTTTCGGCGTTTCTACTCAAAGGTCGTCGAATAGGAAATTCCGGTGACATACATTTTTTTTTTATTGAAACATCGACTTATAAAAGTATATTTTAAACTAGGTAGGTATCAATTTACAAAGATAAATATATTATGATTTATCAATAATTCCACATTTCTAGACATTTCCAGATTTCTGCTCTATTCAGTATAAAGATAACCATGAATATTCAATTTCGCAGATGTAATTGCTTGGCAATTGGCAAACTGACGATCAATCAGTTCTAATTTATTCTATTCTGTTATCGGAGAACTTGCAAGACTTCAATTTCTAATTTAGCGACCTTACAGCTTCTAGAATGCTCTTCGAATTGAATCGTAAATTAACTATCTTATTTGAAACTAGCCGCTGCCCGCGGTTTTACTTACATCGCATAACCCGTTGTCTAGACAGCGTATCAACATGAAACATGTTGAACAAGTTGAACTTCCAGCGATACAGCTTTTAAAACCTTATCCAAATACAAATAATACGAATACAAACAAAGACAGATAGACTAACAAGAATAAAAAAAAAAATGTTTTGACTTCTCTTGCATAGTACGTTGTATCTAAGACACAATCCAATGTTCTGGATGTAACAGAATCGTTCAGAATAATTTTGAAAAGTATAACATAATATCGATTCGAGAAATACCGCGGGATACAGCTTTTTGAGTGGAATACAAAAAACTAATTTGATGTTATAAAAATACAACGTATCAAGTTCGCAAACAGATAATAAGAAATATAATCCATCGTCATAGAAACGCTTTTGCTCCGTCAATATTTGCGATTGCTAGTTGCTACAATAAAAAATAAGTCCTTTTATTCTATTTTCTCACCCCTAATATTTAATCCCTAAAACATATCTGCACACATATTGGTACTGAGACAACATACAATAGTTATGGTTATAATTTCCACTTTCAGAGGGAAAATCATTTAAATGAAGCTCAAGCTCAAGCTATATTATCATTTATTTATTTATTTATACAAAGACGTACTTAATGCCTAAGGCATTTTTTACCAGACAACCATTGGGTGAAGGTGATATGATCACTAAAATGAGCTCTCATTATAATTTGAGCTCATAATATACCTCATGAAGCTCCCTAAATAATGGTTGAGCTATACGATTACAGATATATGCGTGCCATGGATTTGGATCTTTGATCAGCAGCTTTGGATTGACCTGTCCTACAGGTCAATCCAAAGCTGCTATGGCTCATTTTTTTCAAAAGGACAGCGCAGATCTTGGCCTGCATTGTAAAAATCATGTTTAGAGGTATTCCTTCTCAGAGAATGTCAGCTATGCTGGCGCTATCCAGTATTGAAAATATTGACCTTTAAATGTTTTAAATGTTTCATTAGGCACCGTTTTTTCAATGTTTTTTTGACTGCCTCGGCGCGTCTTCTACGTTAGAGATCCAGGTCAAGCAAAGTGTCATTTTTCTATGACATGAGTCTGGATTTGTACCCGGTTAATAGCGATAGGCCCTCCCTCTATTACATAGGACCTTAACATACCGGCGAGCTGTGGGTGAACGTTAATAAGTACTCCTCTGGATATCCCTTTGAGGAAAACGGTCGTGATGGTATGTTTTATCAGTTTCTTATGAGACGGATAGAGCCGTAAACAAACAAATGAGTATAGAACATCAGTTACGAAGATTATACCTACAAAGAAAAGTATTCGAATAAAACATTCTAAAATTACTACAGTTTCATTGAGATATACTGAAGTTATTGGCTCATCACTCAACGCCATCCATCATGTTTATCCTTCAAGTGACGGCATGTTTATTGTATTTTGAACCTTTAACGAAATTTTGAACAAAGTGTTAACATCTGCTGAAATAAGGACAACATTTTATACCGATATTTTTAGGAGTTTCAATTCATCCATCATTCTTAGTACTCACCCTATCTGCTTATCTTTAAGATAAATGGTTTTTATTTACATACCACAGGTACTTTCCCTTTCAAACAAATTCTATTCGTAACTTTGAAATGTAGATCTGCCCATTCTAATGTAACAAAAAACATCTTATCACGGAAAATAAACACAACAAATAAAATTCAACAATTCAACAGTAACTTATTGGTTGATAGTCATAAAATCTTTGTTTATATAATTTTCACATCATCATCACCATCAACGCATTACATTGTCCCACTGCTGGGCATCCACAAGACTCGCCTACACGTTGTCCACCACACTAGCCTACTGCGTGTTGGTAGACTTCACGCGTCGCCAAGGCATATCTTAGGCATGCAAGATTCTTGATGATGTTTTTCTTCGCCGTTTAAGCGCGTGGCACTTTTTTAATTAAAAATTTGCATATGATTGCGACAATACAGAGGTGTTGTCTTGATTCGAACTTGAGTTATTTGACTTGGCAGTACAATGCTCATACCAAAGCTCCTTGCAAGTTACACATATTTACATGTTAATAGCTTTCCTCAATATGTTTCCGCATTGTTGAACGTTGGTGATATTAAGTTCGAAAAACCTAAGACGTAAGGTGAAAAGAGTCTTTCATAAAAGAAACCGTGATACTCTCGATGGTCGATACAATTGTTTATATATATATATATTAATTACTGTATTTCACAAATTTGATTTACAGGTATCACTTAATTAAGCATACAATGCATACCTATATATGATCTGTACACCGATTAATGTTACATGTATTGTGTCTTCAAATTGATTCTTCTATGAGTTAAAAGATCTATTTACAGAAATAAATAGACCACACAGTCCAAACATAAACTGCTATCACTGACCTGCAAAACTCGCAGTCTTAGCACCAGAGCGAGAGGATATCCGAGGCCGTGACGAAATATAGTGCTGTCTCTTTCCCCCGTGAGAGGAGCCGCGGACTCCTTCCGTCGAGACAGGGCATTCTGAAACAATTTATCAGTTTAAGCGTTTTCCCAACAATCCGGATTACATGGTTCGATGGACAGTTCTAAAAGGCTTAAGAAGTGTTCAAAAAGATTAAAATGCGGAAGAGATAATGATATTGTTCTTTCGGTAGGCGAGTGGTTAGTAAGCTTATTTGTAGAATAATATTATTAATGAGAGTTTAGAGTGGTTTTAGTTGGTTTTATTGAGTAGTAGTGGTCGCTTGAGTGTGTACAAGCCAGTATGAATGGGTCAGCACGACCGGGGAAGTACTTCCACAGAATACCGACGTCAAGTAGCAGTACTTAAATTCTGTTTGATGAGTGTGGAGTGCCGGAGGCCCAATTTTGCCTTAATTCCCCATCCTTCATCTTTTGCTAATGGCAGACAGTGATTTGGTTGTGTTTTTTTTCGCATTGTTTAGACAGTGCTAAGAGAACATAGCCAGTCTACGAGTGGCGTTAGCACTTATAAAGTCTCTATTACGTATTCTGACCCAAAAATTTGCCCTTTTTCTGATAAGATGAAAGACAAAAATATGGGTTGCCAGATGGTAAACGGCAATTGCAGCCTAAAAGACCAGTTCTCAATAAAATGAAATGATGGTGAAATGAAATTCAATGATGTTGGAATGACATTAAATGATATTTATTTTATTCACTTTTACAAGTCAATGTTTTACTTTTTTCAAGCCAGATGGCGCCGGATTTTCCTTTCTGACGACCTTTGAGAAGAAAATCCGAAACAAACTCGGAGAATCATGGTCTGTTTCAAAGTCCAGACAATAGTGATATCAGTGATATGCAAGTTTTACAATGTAGGGCAAAATCTGAACAGGCCTTTTGAAGAAAGAGCCATAGCAGCTTTGAATGTAATATAATATATTTATGCACATCTTGGATACTGTTATGTCTGGACTTTAAATAGACCATATTTCCTGCCGCAATTTCCGATATTCCAGAAAAAAAAGTAGGTATTATCTTTTTCTTCTAGAGAATCGAAAATCCAGTACCTACATTTTAAAAAGTTTACAGATTGGCTGCAAGCCAACAATGTGTTAGGCTCCACGAGGATCATTGTAAATTACATTTAGAGCTGAAATCTGAAATAGATTGGCATATTAACATAGCCTCTTTGGATTAGAAAACCTACAAGATAATTTTAAAAAGTAAAAAAGACATTGCAATAATAAAAAACATAACATACATAACATACCATCACGCCTGTATTCCCCGAAGGGTTAGGCAGAGGTGTCCTATTGTACACCCACACTTCGCCGGTATGTTTACGTCCTATGTTATAGGGGGCGAGCCTATTGCCATTAACCGGGCACAAATTCACAGAGTCCGAGCTGCTACTGAGAATTTCATAGAAAAACATAATCTAATATTCCCCTAATATTAGGGTTGCTATCAACAGTCACTATTTGGTACCACGAAGGTACCAGTTGGTACCAGGTTCTTAAGTCACGCATGCGTAAACTTCACTTTACCGAAGCAACCGCTTGTTTACAAAACAAAATAATAATATAAAGCTCAGCTAAAAGCCTTTGCTTCTGGTTACCAGTTTTTGTAATTTTAAACGTTTACGTTGAAATTGCGGTTATTAAAGGGTTTGGCAGGTATGTACCCAGATGTTTGAAGGTATTTTTACTCTTTCCTGGTACCTAAATCTCTACTGCCCTAACTTAATTATTTTAGTTAGGATGGTATGACACATACTTATTAACTGATGTTTTCTCTTTCGTAATGTAGCTATAGTTAAATAATTTTATTTCCTATAAATTGGCACAGAATGTAATTGCTGGTATATTACTGTCACATTCCTGCTTAGTGCTTTATTCCATTTATAATCAATTCTAGTTGAAGTCGCCTTTATAAGTTAACTCATATTGAAACATTTCAAACGATGAAATATTTTACATGGAAAGTTATCCAAATATATCATCAGTAAGAACAGTCCCCAGCGCATCAGGTTTTACAAAACTGTCAATTTTCTTAAAATGATTTTAAACCTTAACCCGTCAAGCGGCATATTGTAGACACAATGCAAAATCTATTGTTATGTCTTCATGAGGAAACTGTATGCATTGACGGGTCATATTGTTGAATTTAAGTTCAAAACCAACTGAGGAAAATTGACATTTTGTGGTATCTTCATGTGCTGGTGACCGTACATATTAAACTGTGTCATTGTTTTCACCTTTATCTAAAATGTTTCATCTTTCTATTTTCATTTTTGTTGAAAACTTAATACGCCATGATACAACTCTCAAAAAAGATGAAAGTAAACATTAAGTATTTGCATATTTTTCGTCTAACTTTATTTCTTTAGAAGATATGAAACTTCAGACAAGAAACATCAAAAAATTCACTTTCAATTTTTCAATCTGCGCCTAAATTTCACTTTCTTTAAGCATTTGTTCACAAGGAAAATATGTTACTTAATGTTATTCTGTTTTTTCTTTTAACTTTTCCAAATGTTGAGAACGTACTATTTGAGTGCTTTTCAATTTATTATTCCTAGTCTACTTTGTCCTTATTAATAAACTTCATTTTAAAAACAAATTTGAATGATTGTTTTACATACATACATACATACACTCACGCCTTTTTCCCACAGGGGTAGGCAGAAACTATGGACTGCCACTTGCTACGACTCTTGCATATTTCTTTCGCTTGTTCCACATTCATACATTGTTTTTTAATGTTTACATTTTAGGCTTATATAATTTATAAAACGATGATTGAGTCAGAAGACAGCGAAGAAGAGGTTGTTTCTCCTCCGCCACGGAATTCTTCTTCAGAGACCAGCTATGACGAGGAAGAAGATGAAGAATCCAAACAGGCACAGATTAAAAAAGAGCAAAAAGCAGAAACTTTGGTTCAAGCAGGTATGTTATAAAACCTCCCGACCATGGCCGGAAGCGAGCGCGTGGGAAGCCGCCGCTTACTATTGTGAGCAAGTTATGCTTGCAAAAGAGCGTCAGAGAGGGGGAGAGAATTATTTACCACTTCCCCGATCCGCAATAGATGCATCTGGCCTGGCCTGCATAAGTTATGGCCTGCGGGCAGCTGACTTGGGGAGTCCGCCACCCGATCACACGAATGCCCCAGTAGTGTTTGTCTCACGCGTGCCTTCGAAATGGATGCGAGACGAAACGCTACAGCTCGTCATAGTTGGGGCGAATGTCACATCCGGTTGTGACACTATTGTCACGACTGGATCAAAAACCTTGCCCTATGGCAAGGGAAGGCAAGTTGAGGTCTAAGGCGGATATTGGTCCGTACGAGTTTTACATACCCTTCCCCAGGTGACAGACGATTTACCCCACTAGAAAAAAAGTATGTTGTATTAAGGTTATCAAAACAACACATGCACTTAATTTATACATGTAATAGGCTGAGGTCTGAGGTCGATATATTTTAGGTATTGAAGAAAAAAATATGTGGAAGGTCTTTATAAGAGCATCAGAAGCCAAAACGTTGTCTGTCGCTTGTACACGCATCACGAAACAACGATTACACGAAATTGGATGAGGTTTTCATAGTTGTATTGCTGGAGCTATAACTTTAAATGTTGATGCGCTGCCGTTTTCGTGTATTTTGTATAATATTATGTTATGAAGCAGTGGTACATACTCCGGCATTCGGAAGGGCTCGTATCGCTTTATTTGTATAATATCGCATTTCAATTTACGTATCATAAATTTAATGTGAGTCTTAAGTAAAACCAGGTAAAACCTTATTGTTTTTTTATCATGGGGAAGGTTTTATTCAAAATGTTTTATTATTTTTCTTGTCAATGTCACAAACGTCAATATTTCTGAAGCATTATAGTTGATTTCACATAATTTGTAAATTAATTAATTATTGCAGTTCAGAGTGAAGAAGTGAAAATGTCGACGACAAATGCGCAACCCCAACCACGAAGGAAAAGGTTTATTCCAAAATATGATGTCGAAGGTGTACACAAAGTTGTATTAAGTGAAGAAACACAACTTCAAATAGATATGTTAATAGGTACTCATATTAATGCCCAGTATCCTTGGAAGAATGCTAGCAAAGCGAAAATTATGGAATCTATTGAACTAAGTGGTGAAGTCTCTGAATTTTTCCCATTACATAAAGAACTTGAGGAATATGGAGAAGACGAAATTCTTATGGGTTACATAGTAGATGAATCTAAGGACACAGATGAGTTTTACATATGTTGTACAATAGAAGCTAGAGATCATTGCAAACAGCAATCTGATAGATTTATTAGAAGGCAAGAAAAGAAATTAGAAAAAGCTGTCCAAAAAAAACCTAGACCGTGGAAAACTTTAGGAAGCGAAGTAGAAATAACCCAATTGATGCCTTTTAACACAAGAACTTTAATGGAGTTGGAGATAAAAGCTAAGTTCCCTACTGAGTACGAACCTGAAATGTTTAATATTAGAGATTGTAACTCAGTCCGAGATGGTTTTGTAGAGTTAAAACCATACAGACAGAAGTTTAATAATGTTTTTCGTCGAAGGGTAGATATTGCGGCTCAGGTAGCTCCCGTATTGGTACATAGATCTGTTCAAACTCAGTTAAAATACCCACAAAATATGTGGACGCAGTCTATTGCAGATGCTTTAGGGCAGATGGGAGATTTCGAAGGTGGTGGAGATGCCCCTCCTGGTTTGGAAGACGACGACGATGATGATTTAAGTTCAGATGAAGAAGAAACGGCAAAGAAACATCCCGTCGATGAAGTAGGGTTGGCTACATACAGAGCTGCATTGAGACGCATGCGTCGTCCATCTTACATAAAGATGATCGGTAAATTCATGTCAAGCCGACTCGATGAAGTAGAGTCCATTATAGAACTTAATACAGTGATGGATATATATTGTAATGATTATCCAAATCTTGTTACTCAAAAATATATCGATACCCTTGGTACTATGAATTTTGAAGAATATGTCTGTTTTACTGACGTTAGGGCCAAGGATAAGTATGTATCATGTGCAGTATTTCATCCGATGTGGTCTGGTATAGTAGCTATTTCATATGCCGATGGTTCTCCAACTGTCATGAAGACCCACACTGGAACACGGATTGATCCTATTCAAAGAGCCGTTTACGGTTTGAACCCTGTTATGATTTGGAGTCACATAGATAGCTTAATACCGAAATTGTATTTAGAATCACCTCGTGAAGTAAAAGTTCTTTCATTTTGTCCTTTTAACGAAAATATCCTGGTTGGTGGTTTGATAAATGGACAAATTGTGGTGTGGGATATGTCGAATAAACTGGAAAACGTAGAAATGATAGAAATCTTGAGTGAAACAAGAGAAAAATATCGAATTGCAATGAATGCTCATATGGGTTGGATGAAGTCTGTCCAAGATAGCGCCGTAGTGAATGCTACCGTTTTAAGTAATCTGATGAATTGTCATTATGGACCAGTTACTGCTATAAAATGGATGTCACCAAATTTTTTTATCACACCTACAGGAAAAACTATCAAAACACCGGATAACAAGCCATCATTGCAGTTTATATCTGGTTCAGAAGATGGAAGTCTTTTGGTGTGGAATTTATCTGTTGACAATTTATCATTCGTTGAAGGTAAGAAAGTAAAAAAATCAAAGAGAGTAACAAAAAGACCATCTGGGCTCCTAGTTGATGTTTCACCTTATAAGGTACTGGATCGTATTTTACAACCATGCTATAAAATTATATTGGGTATAGCAGGTCAACCGTGGACTTACGCCATACAGACTTTTGGGATGAGTCCCCCATATCTTAAATACGTCTATGTGCCAAGAAATAATGGCACTGGTAGAAAGTATTTTAATTGCGAAATTTTACCACAAACTGAAGACGAAATAAATACAATTTTATATTGTGGCACACAACACGGAGGATTAGCACGTATTACATGGGAAGGCCATGAATTCAACACTGGTGAAGTTGTCAATTCTGAGTATTGTGATATAAAATACTGCTGTAACATTCACGATGGCATTATAACCAGTACTCAAAATAATCCTTTAATTGATTCTATAACACTGACAGTTGGCGGTAAAATATTTGCCATTTGGTCAGACAAATTGTTGGGGCGGCCAATGGTTTGGAAGAAGCGTCCTTATCGTTTGACTGAAGGGGCCTGGTCATTGTACAAACCGAGCTTGTTTTTCATTGCCAATTCTGAAGGTGATCTTGAAACTTGGGATTTATTGTTAAGAAGTGACAAACCCATTTCTGTGCAAACTCTATCTGGAACCATGCTTACAGGTGTTAGTCTTCATACTTTGCCATTGACAAAAAATATTATTGGTGTCAGTGACGTAAATGGTTCATTTAGAATGTTTCTAAATCCACCAATTTTTATGCTGGAGAGTCCGACTTATTTAGGTCGCATGGAAGCTATGGTTTGTAGAGAGTTAAAGGTGATGAGCTCTTTTATAACCTGGCAAGATAATTTCATGAAAAATAATCCTGATGTTTTACTAGAAATAAAACGGAAAGAAGGTGCACTTTTGGCTGAAAAGGAAGAAGAAAAACGTAGACAGAGAGAAGAAATGGAAAAAAAACACGAAGAAGAAGTCGAAGCAAGACGATTAGAGAGAATGAAAGTCGTAGGTCCAGAGGAGAGATGGCAGAAAATTATACAAAAATTGATAGAAAGAACAATTGCAGTTAAAAAAAGAATAAATAGAGCAATGTTGATTGAACATGAAAAACCTTTAAGAGAATTGGAAACTCAACGTCTAGAGAAAGAAAGAAGAATGTTGGAAATTATGAAAAATCAAAAAGTTATTTTTAATGATACAGTTGCCATTCTTTTCCCTGAAGCTATAAGGAAGCCGTATAATCCAAAGAAGAGCCTACTAACTGATAATAAAGAAGCGCTTAAGAAAGAATATTTGGATGAATACGAGTATTTAAAAACTACAGCTTCAAAAACGGTAACGGAAAATCCATATACGGTATTATTTAACTGGGAGTCCACTCTTGCCGAAGGAAAAGAAAGACGAGCAGCTCTCAATTCTCAAGACAGCTATCTTAAGATGCACAAGTATAGACTTGAAGAAGAAGGTAGAGACTCCAAATCCGTATCCCCTGCTAAAAACCCGCCTATCTTGATTAAGAAAACCAAGGATGCAGAAGATGACGATGAATCTGAGAAACAAGCGTGAAATAAGGTTTAATATTTATCATTATTCTATTATTTTAGTACATTGTTATAGCTTTTGCAACTACTAACTGATGTTATTATTAGTTTATGACTTTATGGTCCAGTAAAAAAGTCAGTTGCTGGTAGTGGTGAGATCTAATTTGGCATAAGGTTTCCTTGAGTAAAGAATATTATAATTATTATGATATGTTATCTCTTAACAGTTTTTCCAATTAATAAGGTTTGTTTTCGATTGTGCTTAGTGCTTATAACATTAAAATTATGTTTTAATATTTGAATTTATTACTTAATAAAAAGATCTTTGTATTTCGATTGCGTAATATTTTTGTTCCATTGCTAGAAACCTACTATAACTTATCCTCTACTGCAGGCAAACCTTTTTATACATCCCATTTCCTATAAAAATATTTGATGATACATGAAGTTTAGTGTCAGTGAAACTAAAGTTTAGAAATACTTAAATAAATCTATGAGTTTTTACAATTTAGTGCGATTTCTACGTCCTTTAATATTCCAGTCGCGCAATATGTTTCCTTTGTCTTTATAATTAATTTGCTACTGATAGGCGCCTTCTTTGAGACGTGTTAGAGTAGAGACACTCCGCCACACGATGGTCTGATGACTTAAAGAATGCCCAGCAGCGGATGGATGCGAGCTGCCTGAGACCAGGATGGCGCTCTTTGGAGGCCTACGTTCAGCAGTGGACAATAATAGGCTGATATGATGATGATGGTGATAATAATTATATATTAGCGACCAGCCTCGGTGCACGTGAACCTTCCGGAAGAAAATCTTTAAATGTTAGGGTAACCCTTATTAAAATCCGTTGCGTGGTTTGGGAGAAGTTAGTAGAGAAAGTAATAGACGGAATCATAAACTTTGTTTTTTCTATGTAGTGATGATTAATTTGCACATGACTTCGAAAAGTCAGAGCTGCGTGCCTTGGATTTCAGACAAGGCAGTTTAATAGCTCGGGATAACTCGAGAATCGAGCAGGCAAGCTACCTGATAGTAAGTAGTCATCGTCGCCCATGGACATCTGCAAAACCAAAGAAGGGGAAACGGAGGGGAAGGCGAACAGGAGAAGGAAGAGTACTCGGACGAATCGCAACAGTATGCATACTGTTACTTGAAGTCCTTGCCCTTATTACGTGGTATCCAAAAACCTACAACAAACTGTGGGTACTTTAACTTACTATACTATACTTTACTTTTGACTAGTTATAGATGAATATATATAATTAAATATGTAAGTAAATTCACATATCTGATAATATTACTACTGTATGTTGGTACTTCAAAAGAGACCATGATTCTCTGAGGTTTTTCAGCGACGCTTCTCAGAGGCGCTATCTAGTTTAAAAAATACATAATCCATTGAATTGTATCGTAAAAGTGTTTGTTAAAAATATCTATTTACAGAAATAAATATCATTAATCTTATACAAGATGACACGCTACAAAAGATTCAACGTCTAGTGATGTTGAATCTTTTGTTCACTACTCTATCTCATTTATCAAAGGAAGCAGGTTTGTTTAATTTAAAGGATTAGTGGAATTCAAACACGACTCCGTTCCTCTATCGTTAATCTCATTGGACATGTTTCCCGAATGGAGTATTTATTCAGGATTGGTAGTTACGGCCACAACCAGCTCTTTTACAAAGCAAATGTGTGAAATTTGTCAATACAAAGTTCCTTTGTTACCTAAATTTCGGGCACCAAAATAAATAATGAAAAATTCGCTGAAAAAAAGCTCGTCAATGGTAAAGATAAAACAGAGGTATTAAAATCGCCTCATCGGTAAACCGTGAATCATACATTACTAACCATCACGCCTGTAGTCCCCCAAGGATTAGGCAGAGGTGTAATTATGTACAGCCACATTTCGCCAGTATGTTTAGGTCCCATGTAACAGGGGGCGAGCCTATTGCCACTAACCGGGCACAAATCCGGTCTCCGAGCTGCTAGTGAGGATTTCTTAGAAAAGCCCAATAACACTTTGCTCGACCTAGGGATCGAACCCAGGACCTCTAACGTAGCAGTCGCGCTTAGGACCACTAGACTAATGAGGCAGTCAGCCGTGAATCATAATATGATTTAATGACACATGGCTACTCAAGGGGCAAGTATAATATATGCTGATCTCATATTGTATAAGCTTGTCTTATATGCTGCAAATAATGTTGCAATTATTTCAGAGAAAAACTAATAATAATTTAGTAGGTATTCAGCCATTAGGATTGCTTTGGCAAATACACGTTGCCGCAGGCTCAATTGGCGCGGTGTTTGGTCGAACCATAATGATATGACGATCATTTTTAGACTGAGAGAGAGGGATGGCGATCTTTAAAATGTAGAGCGGCATCCCTCTCTAACATTGTTGTACGTCCTCAGCATAGCTTAGTGAACGCGTTTGTTGCGCAGGCGACCTCTAGACCAGGAGACAGTTAATTTCTTGAGAATTAAAACAAAACATATTCTTACCACATTAAGCTCCTCCATATCTTCGCAATTAAATGATGTTCTGCATAGTTTGCGCTTCATATGTACTGGGGTTTAGATCAGCGGTCTCAGGATAATCACTGAATCTGGACTCGGAGCTTGAGAATCAGCATCTGTAAAAAATATATTTGGATCTCATTATACATGATAATGTACGCCTGTGTTCCCCGAAGGTCAAGCAGAGGTGTAGTGATGTTCACCCACTGTTCGCTCATTAAATAGGGGGCGAACCTATTGCCATTCACCGGGCACATATCCGAACTCCGAGCTGCTACTGAGAATTTCATAGAAAAACCCAATAACACTTTGTTTGACCTGGGAATCTAACCCAAGATCTCCAGCGTAGCAGCCACGCCTAGAGCTACTAGACTAATGAGGCGGATAATACTATATAATTTCTTACACACAAGATTAGACGCTATTTTTTTTTGTTATAACAAAATTGCTTACAAAACATTTGAATTACTTACAATTTAAAACCACAAGGGAAATTAGATCTAAAAGAGAAGAGGTTTCAAAGGGTCGCCATATTTGTATCTTCTTACAATATTTGGCAACACGATCTACCATCCTAGACAAACTCAATACGTGTTGCATCATGTCGGAAAGATTAGTCTGAGAGCTAGAGAATTCAAATTGATCTTTATCTGCAGGACTTGGAATTGCAGTACAAATAGGTACACATACAGTGTACCGATTTGTACTTGTCTTTGATGTCGTGCCCGTTTTTGTACATTGCACAGTGTTTTAAGAAGACCATTTTAGGGCATTGCTTTTTTTATTAAACTAGCTGACAAATACAATCAAACGACTTCATCGATGCTTCTAACATCGTTATTGCGTACTAAGCTTACTTTGAAATCTATAATATTGTGTTTATTAAATTTCGAGATGAAAAAACAATTTTCAAAAAAAAAATCACAAAAACTAAACACACTAATTAAACGTCCGAAAAACGGTCTTCTTAAAACACTGGGCATTTGCAGTTCAATCGCTTTAAATTTTAATTTTCAATATAAACGTCAAAGGTATTGTAACATCAAAGGCGATTAACAAAAATAAGTATTGTACGTATTGTTGATAGCAGATATTTTGCCGTTCATCGAATACCGCTGTCAATTCAGTCTTATCCTGTTTATTGAAAAGATCAAACAAGCTTTTTGAATATAATTTATCTGAACACAAACAAAAATTTTGGTATTTATATGTTTAGGTATAATAAACTCGCCTGAAATTGTTTGTGGTCAGCCATAATTAAAAAAAAACAGTTGCTTGATTCACTTGAAATTTAGACATAATTATAATGTTGCTTTCTGTAATCTGACTGATTTTAGCTAAATAAAGGATTTTGATTTTGAACTATTTTAAGTTTTTTACATAAAGCGACTACCTACCATGAATTACTAAATAACCTATTTGCAGTCGAAGTTAAGAAACTTAATTTTATTTTGATCTATCTTTTAAAATGTAATTTATAACCAAGCAGCCTCAGACTGAATACTTACGGTGAAATAACTAATTCTGCACTAATGTCTACTGTAATTAATGTAGATACCTTTCTGAATAAACATGTTCAATTATAATATTACGCTGAAACAGTTAACAAATAAGAAATTTCAGAAGGTCTGGTGTCAACACAACATTAGATGTATATTTTACAAAAACCAAAAGAGTAATGTCCCATGTATCTCTTACGAATTGTCGGTCATAGGTTCGAACCCAGACAGGCGCTTTACTCTGTGTTAATTAATTCAACACTACTGCTCCCAAAAACGGCGATGGAAAACATCGTGAGGAAACCGTCATGTCCTAAAACTTAAAATTCAAATACATGTTACATTGAAAGTCGATTATGCATCTCTTTGTCAACAACCTCTTACACAATCGCCAAATTAAATTAATGGTATAGCAATGCATATATCAGACTAATAAACAAATAAAAAATATTATTACTACCAATTATCTACAAACCTGTGTCAATGAAACACATATTGTCATGACATAATTATCATATATACCTATATAAATGAATCTCAATTTCCCTTTTCCTTCATTTTACCGATTTCATTCATCTCTTTTTAAGTTTTCTAATACTCTGAAGAAGGTTTATACAAAAACAAAAATTTTTGAAAACGCGCAGAATATTGGTTCGACAGGAGTCCGTCAGGTTTATATTTTTTAGTGAACCTTCTGTCATGTATTTGATGACTGCTTCGTTACCTGAAGAGAACGCTGAGGTATCTAATAATTATATTCTCTGCACATAAGTTTTTGAAAGGCACGAGAAGTAATTATTATATTAATTACTGTGTTTAATTACTAGTCACGCACCGCTCCGACTTCGCACGGTTGTACATAATTTTCGTCATATTTCAATCAATTTACACAAAATCTTAGCAAATTATAGACCTTAACCTTGCTCATGAATCACTTGTCTCTTGGGGAAAACCGCATGAAAATCCGTTCAGTAGTTTATGAGTCTACCGCGAACAGACAGACGCGGCGGGGGTAATGTGTAATTATTTATACCAATATTTTTTTATTTTTCTTTATTTCAACGATGCGTCGACTTTTTTCAGGTATTTTATTCCAGAAGACTTCCGTACGATGATTGGGATAAGTCTCTTTTTATCGTCATGATCATCATTTTAATAAAAGGCAGAGGCATAGCAGAGGTTTTGCATGCATTGCAAATGAACATTAAATGTTCATTTTTTTATTTGTTTACCTAAGGATTACCAACGAAATAGCATAAAATTAATACACATAAAGAAGCCTTAAATTTTACGTTATTGGGATACAGGATTACAATTATTTAATAAATTTAAAACATTTGCACTCATGTTCCTTAATACCTTATGCCAATAGTAAGAAAAAAATAGGAACAGGATATCGAAAAATCAACGCAGAAATGCTCAAAACGATACCAATTCCGATTATTTCGAGCATTAAGGTCGATTGAAACGGGATTTAATAATAAAAATCGATTGCAATTACTTCTCGAATGCATGATTGAAATACCGATTTCGATACAGATTGAAAAGAACTCCGTGTATTCCGAAAGAGAAACTCGATTTTATTGGAATGCGGAGTTAATCAGTCTTGTGAAGCGTGATACCGATTGTTTCTTTTTTTAACTGTATCTTATAAACAAAAAAATATGTAGATAATATTTGTTTTATTGACAAGTCGGAAACGAGCGGATAAGCACCTAATGGTAAGTAGTTATCATTGCCCATAGACACCTGTATCACCAACGGAGTGTCTGATGCGTTGCCGAGTGTTTAGAGCCCCCCCCCCCCCCTTTCTACCCGACTACGAAAAAGGAAGTATGTATGTATGTGTCTATGTATGGATGTTTAACGCTAGCTCAAAAACTACTGATCATTTTTTGACAAATGAGGTGTCGATTGATTTATCTTTACAGTAAGTTGGTTCTAGGCAATAAATAAAAAAAAAACAATATGGCTCATAAAACAAAAATTTTACTCGACAACAACAAATGAGGTGTATTTGGATTCATCTTGTTGATCCAAAGAGTATTTATTATACGGTATATGATATCACAATAAATTTAATATAAAAAACGATGTAAGAATTGAAAGCATACGGTTTGCAACTTTCTTACTAGTAGCACCATCCCTTTATTTGACATACCTAATACAATTTATGTTATGTTCCATTAACAATTGAAATAGACTGCGGAACTTGCACAAGTCACTAAAAAGTGTAAAATAAAAAATACAGTTAAAAAACTAAAACCAAATTCTGCAGGTCAAAGCGGCATGCGACTACGGCTACAAGCTCGAAAGGACTGTTTATGCACAAAAGAAAATGCACTTGTTTAATACTTTTCAGAATAAATATTCAAAAACAAAAAACTTTTTTTGTGGTAGGGCCAAGCTGTTCCTAGCATGAATGGGTCGGCTTGACCGGGGAAGGACCACACTCTCGTAGAAGACCGATGTCCGAGTAGTAGCGTATTCATACTGCGCTTCGTTCGGTAAGCGAGTGGGCCGAAAGCCCAATTCCTCCCTCAATCCCCTCTTCTCCTTTTCCCCTTCCCCTCCGTTTCCCTAAATAGGCTTGGCAACGCACCTGCAACTCTTTTGGTTTTGCAGATGTCTATGGGCGGCGATGACTACTTACCATCAGGTAGCTTTCCTGCTTGTTTGCCGAGTTATCCCATAAAAAAACTCAACCTTCCTGAAAATAATTATTAATATAAAAAATCGGTTCAAAATTTACGGAGATATCGCGTGGAATACATACAAAAAATACACTCTAATTGAGAACCTCCTCCGTTTTAAAAGTTGGTTAAAAATGACGGCAAAGAACAAAACTAAAAAGTAATCTCATAAAACGCAAAAGTAATGAAGTTTATTTCTAGTTCAAAATCGGCTTTAACATTAATAAAATAATGTAATAATTTATTTAGAAACTCAATAAAAATACACGAAATATCCATTACCTCAGTCGAATTCTTTCTTACTTGATACCTACAAGCCCTGAGATTATTTCGCAAAAATAATATATTTTGTAAAACGAAAATAATGTAATAACTTTATTTGATGACAGCGACTCGATCAAAGTAAGAGGTTTTATTAATAAAAATAAAGATATAAATAAAGATTGCTAACTTAAACGAATATTCTTTAAATTGGATTAAGTTTACTTAGGTATATATATGTATGAAAGTGAAGAATGTATTATTTACTGACTTAAAAAATTGAGGAGGTTCTCAATTTAACCTTCTTTTTTTCTGTGTAGACTGTAGGTAACATGATATTTTCGCTACTTATAAAATTATTGAGACTTTTATTGTTTCCATTTGGCAGTAAAACCGACTTCAAGTATTTTTCTAACCGACGAACTGACAGGAAAGGAGAATGAAGGGAACTAAGACAGTTCACATTTTGCTATAATGCGCTCTCTGTCTAATCTATATATATAAAAATCAATGCCACTTTTCGTTGTAATTTTATAACTCAAGAACGGGCTCACCTATCCAAACCAAATGTTTAGGCATTGTTCGGACTATTTAGTAGATGGTTTATGTGAAGTTTGCACAAAATCGGTCGAGCGGTTCTTCATTTATCAAATTTTTTGTAACAAATTAATTTAATAAATGGCGGATCATTTTGTTAATGGCGATTTTGCTGTCAAATTGAAACGAACACGCGGACAACGCCGTGGTCGTAAAGCTAGTATATTATAATTTTATTTTGGAACCGATTTATTTCGTTTTGGTTTTTTATCTCCATTTAAGCTCAACTTGTTTATAAAGTCATAAAAAATATTCAATCTACGAGCCTTTTAACGAAAAAAAAAAGAATAAAAGTTCCGTTCGCTCCGATTGTATTTCAGTATTTCTATTCGTAGCCACTCCTAGCTGTAGGCAAGAATCAAAGGTCAAAATACAGTACGCACGGCTACACATCAAGCTATACAAAACCAGTTTCCGCTAGTCTTTTATATTATAGTAAGCCTATACAGTGCGAGATCAGCTTAAACTGGTTTTGTATAGGTTGACCTGTAGCCGTGTGTACATCCGTCTTTGTGAATTTTGGAGATCAGAAAAAGTTCGGGAATTTTAGAAGGTGCGTCTGTACCTGAATAAAACCGAATACAAATATAATTTCTTTCGCTGTCACTTACCCAATAACCTAGAGACATAAATAGGCATAAAATTGAAGCCACAAAACTTACTCATATAAAAACTATATTCACATTTGGCCGATTAGTCACTTTGTAAACTTCATGATAACATGTACAGTGGTCATATATATTATTGAAAAGAGGCCCTATATGTTTTTGAACGAAAAGTTGAATAGATAAATAGATGATAGGCCTCTTGTGAATTGATTAAAGTTTGGTACAAAGTCGGATCACAGACAGCCTCGGGCCAATATTTATTGCTTTATAAGGCCAGCAATAAATTTTCTATTGCTTTCTTGATGGCCTTTCAAGAGAACGACGTTTTTAACATCGTGACATTTTTATTATTCACAAAAAATATATTTTATATGCCGTCAATGTATTATTTATTGATGGGGTTATTGTAATTTCGGAGGTGACGTAATAGGTTATCCAATCCTGAGAGTTATTCCAATATATTTTGGCTTCACAAGAAGCGATTACTAGCGTGAAAAAAAAACGTTAAAAGACAAGATTGTTGATCACTGACAATATTTTTTGAACGTTAAAAGACAAGATTGTTGATCACTGACAATATTTTTTGTCGACATATAGGTACTGTTTTACAGAGTATTTTCACAGTAGATTATGGACGTTCCAGTGCATTCCGAAAAAGTAACAGGTTCATAACTGGCTGAAGACTTGGTTGGCGTACTGTGAACTCGAACAAACATATTAGTATGACTTTTAAGGCACATATAGACCAAAATGGATCCAGATCTAGATGTTTCTGTATCTAAGATGCGCTTAAGCTACCTGTCATGGTTTTAGCGAATGTCGCTGTCCCTTGGCCGTCACTATAACGCAAGGAAAGGAGAGTGCAGTTTTTATGTACGAGTACAACATACCCTGCTTCCTCTTTAGGTGACGCACGATAGATGAGGAGTCTATTTATTATAAAAAAAATATGTGTATAAACAAAATCCCGAGTTTTGGGCAACGTTAATTAAATACCCTTTAGCAATAATAGTACAACATTATTATTGCACGATGTATCCTCGTGATCATGCCCGCCGCTCGGCCTGGTGGAGTGACGACTTCCAGAAGGCAGTGACTGGATGAGGAAAGCCGAAGATTGGACTGTGTGGAATTCACTAGGAGAGGCCTACGTTCAACAGTGGACGAATATAGGCTGGTGGTAATGATTTTTGTATGGAATAGGAAGATGATGAAACGCCACTTCACCTTCTGGGGGAATGCGGACCGCTGATGCACAAGCGTAATGCGCATCTGGGGAAACATGTATTAACCCCAGATGAAATAAGGGAGCTCACCCCTAAGGAAATCCTGCAGTTTATAGCAGCCGCAGGGTTCAGCGGTGAACTTTAAGTCTTTAAGTGGCGATCACAGTAGACCGAAATCGGTCGCAGTGACACTATAGCCACAAATACCAATAAAAAAAAATGGAATAGAAACCCAAAACCCTACGCTAGCCGATGACAGCCCAGCCTGAAGGCGTTGATGGACTAAAAAATCCCACAGGTGTTTCATTTCACCACTTTTTGCACAGACAACGGGAGAAACTTGTCATTACGACACTATTGTAGGAACCCCACCCAACTGTGTAAACAAAAATAATAAAGTGTTTTTTTACTCCAATTAAGTGTTATGTGGAAAAGTTTATCCATAACATCCAAATTATTCGTGGCATTCGGATTATCGATATTCAATAACTCGATGAGTGGTTCTTTGAAAAGTAATTTCATTTGTCATTGAACTTCCAACCAATTAAGTTTTGCTGACAATTAATTAACGGTAAAGTAATTGGGTTTGCTTGTTTTTTAGGGTTGCGTATCTCGGAATTAAGAGAACGGAACCGTTACCGATGGAACTTTGTTGTCGGTCCGTCTGTCCTTCAAGGCAATTTTTCTATGGTGATTGGCAGACTTCGACGTCGAGAAAATCTATCAGGCATGCAGGTTTCCTCACGATGTTTCCTTTCACTGTTTAACTTGTTTTTTTTTTTTATAATAAAAGCTTACTAGCAATGTTGGTCACACATTACTAGTATTCTTGTTAACCCCTCGTGCTAAGCTAAATGCTTGTGTTACGAGTGGGTTCACGTCGGTAGTGCAATGGGTGGGGTTCGAACCTGCAACCATATGATCGCAAGTCCGACGCCCTAGCCATTAGGCTACCGACGCTTTAAAACTACGTGGTTATTACCTATAATTACGCGCATGACTTTGAAAAGTCAGAGGTGCTCAAAGGTCAACGCTCACTCACAGTGCTCAAAGCTCACTAGGCTATCACAACTGGCAAAGATTATATTGATATACCAAAATATATTTCTATAGTATAGTTTTGCTAGACATCTTTTGCGTCACCAAATACTAAAGACTCTGTGATATCTAATTAAAATTATCGTCCCTATTATAAGGACAGTCACAGACTGAAATTGAATGGTCCCTTTCACTCCAGTTTATTCGGACACTTCTGAATTTGTCCTTTGATTTCAGATATTGATTACATACCCGTAATACTGATTGGAAAACGTCTGAAGGTAGTCCTATTACAAGATTTTATTTAACTTGCAATGTAGGTGAGCTACATAACATACAATCATGCCAATATTTCCCGAAGGGTTTGGCAGAGGTGTGCTAATATACACCCCCGGTATGTTGAGGTCCCATGTAATAGGGGGGAGCTTATTGCCATTAACCTGGAAAATCAAATCCAAATTCCTAGTTACTCCTGAAAATTTCAAAGAAACAACAATACCAATAACACTTTGCTCGAACTGGTAACCCTAGACCTGTAGCGTAGCAGTCGCGCTTGGGACCACTAGACTAATGAGGCAGTTAGGTACTATGATACTATATGTTAAAATAAAAATGTATTCATATCAAGGAGCCTGAAAATACATTTTATTTAAAATAACTATTTATTTAAACTTTTGGCAATAATTTGAGATATTGTAAGACAGCCAGACAGATGAATGGGTTTTAAAAGAGTGGATATCTTTTGTGCAATTCAATGTTGCAATATAAAGATATTTTGTTCAATACAGTTGTATTGCCACCGACAGCTTACGTAGAACTGTCGCTTATTCTTTTTGCACTTATTTGTATTGTATTAGTTTCTTCCTTCGATTTCATCTACGCGGTCTCGGTAATTGGGACTTATTTGGGTAAAAACTATAATAAATATGTAAGTGCCCAAGTTATTAATCATCAGTGTACCATTTTATCCAAATCAGTTCCTTCGTTTAAACGTAATTGAGTAACAAACATATAAAATTTCACATTTAAAAATATTGTTAGGATTATAATATAAGAACAAAACTATCATACATTTGGAAGGGGACGGGAATATATTTGTTGTAGATTAGCATGTATGGGGACAGCCTTATTTTAATATAATTACTAAAATAAAATGCCAAATTCTATTCCTAGTAAACATGGGGAGCCAACCCTGTACTTTTAAATACGGGCATGTATTGGAAATAATTATAATTCAGAACACGAGGCTCGAGCCACTACTTCCATAACATTGTAGATTGTAGGTGAGTACGACACACGATACGAATTGGAAAATTATAGCCGACTGAGAAAATTGAAAAAGTTTAAATTGTAAAATAAAATAAGTAGACAAAATACTCGATTCTTAAGTATAGTCTAGATTATTATGCAATGAAATTATATTGAGCGATAAGACCGCCAATCGTGCCTACTTATTATGTAATGTTTGTTTCTGTATTTTGTTTTTCTTTTTGGTGTTCAATAAAGAATAATATATCTATCTATATTATATTTATTTCTCTAAATAGATTTTTGCAGACACTTTTACAAGTAAATGAATATATTTTTTTAAGTACCTACTAGACTAACTAGCATATTAAGCAAACGAGTATTACTGTACATTCACATTTCGCTGATATGATTAGGTCCAATGTAAGTTATCAGGGGCGAGCCTCTCGCCATTCACTGGACAGAAATCAGAACTCCAAGCTGCTATGGAGAATTTTATAAAAAAACCAATGCCACTTTGCTTGACCTTTGAATCGAAGGACCTCTCGCGTTGCAGTAGGTACTAACGAGCCAGATTATTTCAAAAAAATGCTGACAAACAAATATTCATTTACAAAAAAAAGTTTGCCGTACAAATTAATTAAAATAACTTCATAACAAAGGATCCCTTGTGGTTGGATGCCTCTGAAATAATAAACAGGCGTAGTCCTGTAACTATTTCATAAACTCTACAGGCACTGTATCCAACTTATTTTAGTTGATCTAAATCGGATTAGTAGTTTAATATTACGTTATTTTTAGCTACAGTTCATGGAAATTTATAACTGGGCTTCTATTTATATACCTAATCTGTCAAAATGAGTATTTCACATGACTTACGCAAATGTCTTGCTGATCTGGTATCGTCGTGCTACGGATCGTTGAGTTTCCGAAATAATGGTGTATCATAGTGTACTATGATTGATGCATGCGTGCCGTCAGATTGGACAGGTCATTTTATAGCTTATATGGTCCTCTTTTCAAAAAGCCTGATCAGATATTGCCCTTCATTGTAAAACTACGTACTGTACTTACGTACTGGTTATTACAATATTATTGTTTGGATTTTCAAAGAGACCATGATATTCTGAGTTTGTTTACGCGTTTCTTCTATGACCATTGGTCTGTCAAGACGTAGTCGACGACGAGTCTCGAGTTGGAATCCAAGGTTCTGAGTTTTCGTACTCATGGGAGTATTATCACTCACTTAAAACGGTGACGGAAAAATTGATTGCTTCATTAGTCTTGTAGCGCGAAGCGCGCAAAGCGCGACTGCTACGCTAGAGGTCCTGGGTTTGATAACCAGGTCGAGCAAAGTGTTATTGAGTTTTTCTATGAAATTCTCAGTAGCAGCTCGGAGTCTGGATTCGTTCCAGGTTAATGGCAATAGGTTCGCAGCTGAGTTAGTGTGGGTGTACATTAGTAGGCACCTGCCTAACCCTTTGGGGAATACAAGTGTGATGGTATGTTGAAACGGTGAAGGAAAACAACGTGAGGAAACTTGGATACCTTAGAGATTTTCTCGGCAGCGTGTGAAGCTCTCCAACCCGCAGTAGGCTAACGTGGTGGACTATAGCTTATATACTCTCATTCTGAGAGGAAACCTGTGCCAATCAGTAGGACAGTTAACGGGTTGAGAATACAGTATTAATGTGTTGAGGTTACGTACTGATACCTTGCTATGTTACGTCCTATTAAGATTAATTGATTTCTATTTCTAAAAAAGTATCAAAATTCCGAACACGAAACTCTCAAATACTAAGTACCATAGATTGAATTTCACCTTTCTGTTACGGATCCCTAACACGAGTTAAGCGTGTTAATTCTATACTGTAGCCCATTTTGCCTGAGGACTCAGCAAACACTCGTTAAAACGGCCATTATTGATTTATTCGTTCTATCGACGCTTCTCTGTCCTTTAAACACAAATAAAATCCTTATAATGTACTTCAAAGATATTGTGTCTAAAAAAATCCTGGATAGATTCAAAGCTCTTTTCGGCTTTTTAATATTTTTTTATAAGTAGAGTCAATTATGGAGAGTGATTTTAGATAATGGCAAGGGGTCGAGAGAATTGACAATATATATATATTAATGTGCTTCGAATAGAGATAATTATGTCCCAACTTTTGAAGTGAAGATAAAGCTAATCGTTCTATTTCAGTGGATTGTGGGCAAATTAAAACGAGTCCTTTGTACCAACTAAAGCTGTTGGGGTGCTAGTTTTTGGTAAGTTCAAGTTCAAAGTTCAAATGTTTTTATGTCACATGAGCTTTTATAAGCTTTTATGAAACGCTACGACTCTAGTTGAATGGTTCCAAAAAGTAGATCCTATGGAGAATACGACAAGAAACTGCATGGACACTCTTAGGCAATAAATTCGCTCCTTTTTTCACGAAACCAAAGGATAGCAAGGATATTCCGAACATCACTCTTTATATAGATTTTGTATGTTATAAATAATTATACACCAAAGCGTGTCATATGAAGCCTGCTTATAAAACCAGCATTTTGACAAGTATTGCTTGATAAAGATATTATACAAACTTTGTGAAAACACTTTTGTTGACTGTACGGTGGCTAGCTCATCAAGTTACCCCAAAATGTCAATTTTTCTCAGTTAATTTTGAACTTACATCAAAATTTTAAGGTTAAAAATCATTTGGATAAATTTGACAGTTTTGTATAACCTGATTTTCCTGAAATTCCAAAAATGGCGTAAGTACTATCAACATAAAAAACAAGTTAACCTCTGCCAGTCTTCGGAGGGAACTGACGTGGTGGTACATTAAAAAAAACACAGCACCTTTTTTATAGTACAGAAAATCGTTATGGATCGTCTGCCATGTGGAAAGGTAGCAAAGTATGTCAAATTGTACCAAAGTGAAACTTGCTTTTCTTTGCCCTTCACTGCCATTAATAAGCACAATAATATTTCTGGTTTCTGAAACTTACGCGAATATTAAACACTGGAATAAAACTTCTTTTTACGGATTTTATCGCGTTATATTGATATTATGTTATTCTCGACGTTCCTTCACAGCATCCATAGTCACGGGTGGACGGAGGTGTTGGTCGTCCTAATGTCAAAATTATCAACAGCTACCCTACATTTTGTTGATTATGAGATGAGCGAATGAGCTCACCGTATCCTTAGGTCTCGCAGTCTTGTGCTTGGATTTAGATTTAATGGAATCTATGATGGGGTTCCAAGCAGACGGTAAGACCTAGCCATCTTCTCTATTGGGATGTTATTTAATTTCAATAGCCTCGCGAATGATCCTAGGCAGGAATAGGTTTTCTTTTGCAAGGACTTGTGGTTTATGAAATCTGATATAGTAATCACAATAATCTTGTGAATACAGATTTGAACTTTTGACCCTACGACTTAGAATGTTCACTACACGTTAGTAATAGTATAATTAATTTAGTAAGTATCTTTGAACTTCAAAGCCCCAAAAGTTTCGTAAACTTACGACGTAGTAGTGACGTTTTGAGACTAAACTTAGCCACACATTGCTCTGTAAGCGGGTTATTAATAAATTTCATCCAACTTACACACTCAGTGGTTAGCGGTTGCAAACAATTTAATTAACAACGTTGTGAACTGTGAATTTAATTCACTGATGCATGTAGTTGCCTCTAGAGGGCAAAACAATAGATTTTGCATTGTGTCGTCTACAATATAGTGCTTGACGTTCTTAATGTACAGTTGACAAAAGAGTTAGTTATACAGCTAGCAAAATGACATTGCATTTTGACACATATTGCGTGATACATTCCAAGAGATGAAAGTACTGTTACGCCGAGTAACTAATAGAAAAACGTGGATAGGCCACGAAGGTTCTAGATCCGACATAGAAGCACGTCGAAACACAAAAGAATGTACCCAACTGCACCGCGCGCAAATAATAATCGTTCAAGGCCAAGGTCACGGGTCAACGCCCGGAAACAATAGGCGGTTAGGTACCTACACGATTTTTATCGACTAATCGCGACCATTCGACTCTGGAATCTTCATCGCGCGTATAAATTCCGGTCGTGAGGGCTAGGCAGATTAGTCTTGTGTTGGAAGCGAACAAGTGAAGATCGAAGTGAGTTAACAAGTGATTAATTGTGCGATATTGTTGAGTGTAGTGTACAACTATAGTGACGTTGTGGTGATTTCTGTTGTGTTTTAGTGTACTTAATTAAAGTGTTTATTTGTGTGTTGGTAAATTGGTGTTAGTTAATTTATCCCGAACCCCAGCTCGTAACAGTACTAATGATAATACAAAACTTTCGCTATGAGACCCACCATTAAATACATAAAAAAGCTATTCACACAAAAATGTATTATGACTGCACATTTTATGCAGCAGTTAGTGCGATTACCTTGCCCCTACTATTTGCGCCGTGTGTCGTGGGTTTGCTTGCCACTCGAGGTAAATATTTGTGTGTTCCACAGATATTAATTTCGATTTTTAGTGTAGTGAAAATGTATGATACCGTAATTTATTTCACTATGTGTAAAATGCTGGTATTACCTTCGTTATAATGAATTATTATATTTTTTTACAAGAACAGAATACCTATTTATTTTGTCTGGAATACTGTTCACCCGTATTAATTGACCTCCATTAACCCACTTGATTAACAGACAGAAAATAAATACTAGGCCTGTATCTCATGAATGTTTGCCTTGTACATTATAGCTACAAATGGGTCCATGCCGGGGCAATTAGGTATTTGTTTTGCCCAAAATGCCGACCATCAGTGAGATGGGTTTATATCGCGGTACTTTTTATAATGAAGAATTAATTAAATATTTAATTGTTATTTGGTTTTTGTTCATACCTATTATTCAGCCAGTTTTTTTTGTCTTGTTCCAAATTTGAATATTATGATGATCTATATTGAAAATAAAATACGTGATTTTTCTTTTACTATCACTTATTACTAAAGTATTGAAATAATAGCATCACAAAGTGGTCCAAAAAGAGTCAATATTTGTGAACATAATGCGCGCCTGGCCCTTCATAAGTACTTTTACAGGCTTAGGACCGCCAAATTGCAAAAGGCATGTCGGGATGTTCACTGAACTTTCAAAGTACAGTTTGTTCGAAATAAGTAAGCCGATCGGAAGTTGTCTGCAAGTGGTTTAGAAGTGGTAAATTTTAATAGAAAGAGTCGGTGTAAAGATAATTAGAGTCATATGTGTTTCACATTTCTAATCATTTTGTTTACTGATTTCGATATTTATGTATTTTATCACCGCGGTAGTTCGGAACGGATAACTTCCGATCGGCTTACTTATTTCGAACAAACTGTAACCTACTTTTTACCATCTACCTACCTATTTTTTTTCAAAAATGGAATCTTTGTAAGATACCTAATTCCTATAAAAATTTGTAACGTGATAAAAAATCTTCCTGTGTTTTAATATTGATTTGGTAATACCTACGCGATCTTGATATCGATGGCCCCACAGAATAAACGTGTAAGTCAAAAACCACAACTTTTCAGGAAAAAATAAAAACGATTAAACTTGAATAACTGTTGTTTGGAAGTATATAGGGTTAAACAAATTATATCAAATTAAAGATAGAAAAATATATTGTTACATTAGATTTTTTATTTATTTTTAATTTAAACGGTTTTCCGACAATTTATGAAAAACCATTTTATTTTTTTATTCTTGTTAATTTCTATGACTAGATAACAGTAAACTTTCATTACACGGTTATTCGTGTAAAGTGTCAACAAACAAAACTAATAATATTATATTACACTATTATTCGACAGTAATCAAGTTTCTTTAATACCTAGTTACAAGCATAAGCACGATTGTTTACAGTAACTTACTGTATTGTTTGATTATTGTAAAGATAAAATGCATTTATATCAATGTTCATAAGATCGATTCTCATTTATGTAATATACTTTTGTTATTGCATGGTGTAATAGTGTAAACTTCCTCAATTAGGTGAAAGGTTGAAATAAAAGAAAAAGGTTTAATAAAATAAGAATATATTAAAGTAACTATCAACTTGCATAAAAACTAAATAATAATCACAAAGTAAACAACTTAAATCTCTTTCATGATTAGGAAATAGCTACCTATTAGCTTGAACTGATAACAAAAAAAAAAACTAATCATAATATCGTAATCGGAAATACTTAATCTTCTAATCTCCGTCACTATCATTGGTGACAGAGATCGAATTGTCCAAAGGAACTAAGTTTCTATAAAAAGTTTGGTTATGGTCTGGTATGGCTCGTGAATCACACAAACTTATCAAATCCTTATGTAAAGGGAGAGAGAGGTATCTTTTGTTATTTAAATAACTATCAACAAAATCACCTACTTATAGTTCTTGCCTATGACATAGACATAGTAAGTTAATAAAAGGAAATCAGGATTTTCATGATGACAATCAAATGACTACTTTTATAATTTTTCGGTGCCAGATATATCTCCAGTTTTCAAGACACATCATACTTTAAAATGTAAGATTAAAGTCAGCTATGCAACAGCTTCGTTTTTTGTTGTCTTGGTTTAAATGAATAGGTAAGTGAAGATAAGAGTTACCTACTTATGTAAATATTTTTAACAAGAATAGGTACTTACTTTCTATAATGCCAAGACATTTAGAAAACATAATACTCGGAAGTTATATAGTAGGGGTTAACACTCTTATTTAATAATAATAATAATAACAACTACAACTCTCAGATTCTATAAACCTGTGATCACTCTCCGCAACTGATACTGTACAAATACCTGGGTATGTCAGAGGGGTTAGGCATTAACGGGGCTGACATGAAACAAACGTTACAGGAGCGCTTCTTCGGCCGCCTGAAAAAGGTAGGTACTTAATAGCTCTTTCTCAGGCGGCAACAAGGTGCGCGCCTTTAACGGTTGGGTCATGCCGGTCCTGATGTACTCCTTTGGCATACTCAAGTGGACCCAGACGGAGTTGGACGCCTTGGATAGGAGAGTCCGGTCGCTGTTGACCGCAAACCGGATGCATCCCCCACGTTCGTCTCTAATGAGACCGTACATCCCGCGGAAGTGCGGAGGTCGAGGTTTTTTAAATGCTAAGACCCTCCACAACGGGAGATATGCAGTCTCAGAGAATATTTTCTCAAGGCTGACGTGGGTATGCACCGAGATGTGGACTCACCCCGCTATCTTTGGCTAAAGAGAACTGGCGCAAACCTGTGGTGCTTAGTACCAACGACCGCAAGGAAGTATGGCAGAGCAAGGAGCTTCACGGACGCTTTTTCCGTGCCCTTCATGGGCCCGACGTAGATTTTCTAGCGTCCTTAGCCTGGCTACGCTTCGGAGACCTCTTCGGGGAAACCGAGGGTTCGGTCTGTGCAATTATGGATGAAGTTATGCTGACGAACAACTACCGGAAGTATATCATGAAGGACGGGACGATCGACATATGTCGGGCATGCCATTGTCCCGGTGAGTCTATCAGGCATATTACTTCTGGGTGTTCTCGTCTAGCTAACGGCGAGTATTTGCACAGGCATAACCAAGTGGCCAAGATTATCCACCAGCAACTTGCTTTAAAATACGGCCTTGTGGATTCTGAGGTACCGTATTACAAGTATGCGCCCGACCCAGTTCTCGAGAATGACCATGTCACGTTGTACTGGGATCGATCTATTATCACTGACAGGACTATTGTAGCCAATAAGCCTGATATAGTGGTAATAGATTGATCAGCGCGCCGCACAATGATTATCGATGTCACTGTCCCGCATGACGAGAACCTCGTGAAGGCTGAGAGAGAGAAGCAGTTGAAATATCTCGACCTTGCTCACGAGGTGGTCGCCATGTGGAATGTGGACTCGGCCATCATTGTGCCGATAGTCGTTACAGTCAATGGACTTATCGCCAAGAGCCTCGACCAACACCTCAGGAGGCTCGAGTTGGGTGGCTGGGTTAAGGGCCTGACTATGCATAAACTTTAACTATTAAGACCAAAACACTAGTATTTGAACACTTAATGCTATAAACAATCCGATTAAATACCGTAGGAGGCAATGCAATACTTTAATTTTAAATAAAAATATATTTTAAAACTTTCATTCCACAAAATGACACATTAGGAATAAAAATGGAGTGCGTCATTACACGAATAAACGTGTAAGCTGCTATTATACAAACTCGAAGAAGTGCACAAGTCCTCTCAAACGTTTGCTTGTTTTAACACGTTTATTCGTGTGAACTCAGGGACCTAAAAAGCGTTTAACAATAGCATATAGTTTTATTCTTGTGATATAATTGCATGATTTTTCCCTAGAATAAAGGAATCAAATGATATAATAGGCGTATATTTAAGTCAAAAATTAATACAAAAAATTGAGAAGGTGCTGCATAGGTCAAAGAAACGAAAAATGTAATAAATTTTTTTTTGTGTAAGAGCTCTTGCACGTTTATTCTGTGGGGCCATCGATATGTTTTATTTATGTATTTTATATTTTAATTATTGCCCACATTTTAAATATTTAATTTCGATAGGTTTTGGTTGTGTAGATTGTAATTTATTTATCAGATTTTTTTATAACGATTTGGTTCCATCCGATGTCGTTTAGATTGTCCGATGACATTTATAAAGGGCTGTGAGTGAGAGCAATAATAGTGAGCCAATAGTACCCTAATGGATCGAAGTAGTAGCTAATGGAATTGAATGGGACAGGGTTTGTCGATAAGATATTTCACTCACCGATATTTTTGCTATGTTCGCATGATAAGGGTTTGGGCCCTTGCAGGAAAATAGTTCCAAAGATTTGTCCGTAACTGGGGTGAATGCTTTTCCTTGTTCTTACTATAAGTTGCGGGTGACAGTTATTTAACTATTGAAAAGAACTACCTATATAAGTACTATAATATTAATCATTGTAAACGATAATATGACAGTTGATGGCAGGAAAGATATACTGCGTCGACCCCAAGTAAATTGGTATCGAGCTAATGATCGAGTTTATGGAGAGAGACACAAAAAATGCTACAGAGCATTTCACAAAACCCAATCACACCTCAATCTTAGAATAATATCCAGGAACGCTTACAATCAATAATGAGGCAAATAATTTACAGTACATCTATACAGAATGACAATTAATATTCCTTGATGAAAATATACGCTAAGAGGTTTTGGTAAACCAGTACTTGTTTATATGGGCGATAACTTTTCTTTATATTCGGTAAATGAGGAGTTATTCATTATAATAGCTTCGTAGTACATTGTAGCGGTAAATAACACTCATTTTCTTGGGAAGTTAAAAGGAAATGTGGCTCCAGCGATGTAATTACATCGGTAAATATTGTTGGTAAATATTTTTGGTAATAATGGTACTACACTAATTGTGGACTTAATTGGATATTTTTTAGTGGTTGGAAAATCCCCATAGATCGTCAGTTGCCAGTGGAGGCGAAATATATTTGAATTTTGAGGTGCGAGAACTCCTACTGTACTGAACTACTTCCTCTGGTTTGACAAGACATTGCCTAATAATCTAAGCAATAAAATGTGAAAAGATTATTCCTGAAAAGATTATTTTATGACCGTTGAAATGCCAAGTCGTCCAACTTCCAAGTTCTCTGACTGCTTTTCGGAATTATGTGAACATAAAAATTAATTATCAATCGCTTAAAAGGGTGAAGGAAAAATATCGAGAAAATCTGAATGCCTAAGAGTTTTTCTCAACGGCGTGCAAAGCCTACTAATCCACAATAGGCTATCGTGGTGGCGTAAAAAAAGTAGGTAAGGACCTATTGACGTAATTCAAATACTTCTTTTGAATATTAAATGGATAATTTCGTGCCTTTCTCGCCCGAAAATAAAAAAAGCTTAATCGTGCCGTCGTGTGACTTGAATTCAATTTACGAAGTCAGATCAGGCATTAGATTACTTCGGAAAAAAATAATAGGTTTTCCTGAATTCTCGTTTTCATTTAATTTAATAATTATACTCGCGCCTGTATTCCCCGAAAGGTTAGGCAGATGTGTGCTTATGTACAGCCAAACTTTGCCGGTAGGTTTAGGTCCCATGTAATAGGGAACGAGCCTATTGCCATTGACCGCGCACAATTCCGAATTCGAAATTGCTATTAAAAACCCAATTTCATCGAATCTAGGACCTGTAGCGTAGCAGTCGCACAGCCAGTTTTCTATAGTATTCCGAATATGCAAACAATATCTCATTTAAATCTATCTACAACGCCATAATGATGCGGTTCACATCGGTTTGTATCGCCAAAAGCAGGCATTCATTTGGAATGACCCAATTGCTTATATCTGATCTAGATAAATGTTTATTTTGCATTTTCCGTAGTCTGTATACAGGGTGACAATTTCGCATTTGTGCCCGGTTTTAGGTTCGCTTTTCCTAAACATACCTACCAGATAATGTAGGTAATGGTAGGTATGTTATGATAACATAACATTACTCATAATACGATGAACGAGCTTATTGCAACTAACCGAGTATAAATGAATCCACGCTCAAAACTTATTGAGATTTTCACGGAAAACTTAATAACACTGCTCGATCTGGAAATCTAACCTAAGACATCTAGCATAGCAGTCACGCTTACGACCACCAAACTAATGAGGGGGGCAGTAGTTATGTTATGATATGTAAATATTTAAACACAGAGCACCGTGCATTGCCTGGACCAGCTGTCTAAGCGCCAGACAACAGTATTAATACTTTTTTTTGTCACAAAGAACTACGCGGAATAAAACGCAGAAATCTATTTTCAAACACTACGTAATATCGGCACAATAGATTCCATGTGAGCGTTCCGATACATTTTATCTTATTTTGTGCCGTAGCTGCATCTGAAGATACGGTTGGGCTTTTAAACTAGCGAGTAAAGGCGTGTACATTTAGTAAAATAAGGATAAGACACACAATATGGCTCAAAAAATAATTGTGACTTCGATTATTATATACGCACCTAATATGCATTGTTAACATAAGTTAGACGAACCGACAACAATATGATCGCAAGTCCGACGTCCTAGCCATTAGGCTACCGCCGCTTAAACAGCTGGAACGATTTTGATGACATTATCAGGTAATATTACAATTTGTCCATCGAGTAATCATGTAAAATTTAGTCCAATCCAACAAAAATAATCAGAAAGCGGGGCATAGCTAGTATACAATAAAATAAAGTAGGAATTGAAGTGAATAAACGCAATACATTAATAAATAATTTCATCAGTTGAAAATAATATGTAAACATATTCCCAGAAGACTGGAAATCGATTGAAAGGATTTCACACTTAAGCCCTTGGTCTAGACGTATGCATGTAAATAAGCTAGGAGCTATCATGTCGTCTGCAAACTTAATGCGACAGTTTTGAAATGTTCTTTTAAGTCCAAGAGTCAAAGCTTTCTGCGCTATTTATGTTTAGCTAGCTGTAATACTACAATAATATTTATTTATTTGGAAGACAAACAGCGAGAGAAAAACACTTCAAAGACCCTTCTAAAAAGTAAAAAATAATTGTTACCTAATGAATTTAAGATTTGAAAGTTGAAAGAAATAAAAAACATTCATTTTATTGTTAAAAAGCGTTGCGTGCTCTATGATATTTTGTGAGCATCCAACGCTTTTTAGATTTATGCCCGGTCAATGGTAAAAGGCTCGCTTTTACATTGAACCTCAATGTACCGGTGAACTGTGGGTGTACAGTCACGAGCGAAACTACGTACACATGCATTGAAATTCGAAAGCAATTTCCTTTTATTGTATAGATTCAAATGTCGAAATGTTGTACAAATCAGTGAGGCATGTGTTATAAGGCCCTGTCAGCACATCATCTCATAATTTAATAATGGTACTCGCGACTGTACATCTGCCTTACTTCGGGGATTACGGGCGTGATTGTACTGCCGCTTATCAAAATATTAATGTGTTCCCCATCAATCTTCGTGGCCCCACCATGGCACTCGCGCGCTGAATACCAAGCTTCACCTAAATAATGTTGTGCACGTTGCTAATGTGTTCAGCAATTTATCTTCGGAAGTACCTGCCGAGTGCCGACATTATGTACAAATTTGTTAATCAAGGGCATTGAGGTATTATATACTAGGGACGATACCACGAGGCGGGTACGTCGTTCGTAAAAAGTCGGACGAAAGCCACAGCTCATCGAATTTCATACTATGTAGGTATATTATGACTCGGCGTTTCGAAAAATTTAATAATTTTGTTCACATCCATTAAACTTTGAAAAATTTCAAGCTAGATTTGCTTGCTGGCTTGATTTTCATAGCATATTTTGTGATATCACTATCTATCTTATTTTAAATCAGTAAAACAGTTTTAGAGAGACAAACAGGTCGAACTGTGAATTTCCGGAAATCAAAATATTCTTGGCTGACAGTTTGAAGTGGCGTACAGACGTATTCATAAAACCTCAATGAGCCAGACATTAATGATGAGGTTTTTGGCAGAAAATTGAGGCGGCATTTTAAGCTATTTGGGCTTATATTTCTTTGAACTGCCTCGTTAGTCTAGTAGCCGTATAAGCACAAATCCTCATTGTGGGTACTGGGTTCGATTCCGAAGTAGAGAAATTTAATAAATTTATGACTAGCGGTTGCAAGCGGCTTTACTCGCAATCTAAAATACTTTTTGAGACAAAGGTTCCAAAGGTTTCAATTCCATCAAAGTCAACTAAATTAAAAAAAGAAACGAAAATTACTTTTAACAAAAAAGTTAAACCGCCTTCAAAAAATAATAAAATAATTTTGTCTAAAACAGTTTGGGAAGTCGGTGACTTCTATTTGAGTGGGTCTTTTGAAGGCGGTTTAACTTTTTTGTTAAAAGTAATTTTATTTTGTAATTTTTAGTGGAAAGTTTTGTTTAGAAATACTTGTTAGCCAACTAAACGCACTGCTCCAATAAGACAGCGATGTTTCGGAGTAAACGATAATATCATCGATGTAAACAATTTTTAGATTTTTGTTGATATTTTCAAAACTGCTCAACCGATTTCGATAAAATTTGAATGGGACACCCTACCAAACAAAAAAACAATCATTAAAATTGGTCCACAACTGGCGGAGATATCGCGTAACAAACATACAAAAAAAAAAAAACATACAGACGAATTGAGAACCTCCTCCTTTTTGAAATCGGTTGAAAATTAACAAATAGACCGATAAAATTACTTTTGCATTTATAATATTAGTTTGGATTAACCTTTGATGATCTCTTCAAAGATAAAGGCATGATGATATGTTCTGTTATAGGTACCTCAATTATGAAGTGCTTTCTCTTTTTTGAAATCGGTTAAAAACACAACAGTTTCATATTCTGACATAGCAACAGTTCACTAACGTCTTCAACCGAGCCTTAAAACAACTGTTCGCTTTTGTTATACGGTATTGTTACAATGTTAGAGTTTTCTCTTGTTTTAGTAAGTACATGTTGCTACAGCTGAGTTGAACTAATATTAGTTGAAAAATTTCAGGGAGCCTAGACATATGTTGGAATCTAAAGAACGAATGGAAATAAAATATATGTAAATGAGATAAGTTTCCCAATAATAAGCGGCGGTAACTTAATGGCTAGGGTGTCGGACTTGCAATCATGCGGTTGGAGGTTCGAAACCCACCAACGTGAACCCACTCGTAACACAAGCATTTAGCTTAGTACGAGGGGTTATCAAGAATACTAGTAATTGCGACCCACATTTCTAGTAAGTTTAAAAAAAATCGCGCGTTAATATGTAATTTAGGTTTTTTATCTTGTATTTCAGAATACTGTCTGATTACTCTAGTGGTCCAAGCGATCCGACGACTACGCTAAAGGTTCGATTCCTAGGTCAAGAAACGTGCTATTGAGTTTTTAGAGTTTTGGAGTCTGGATTTTTGCCCGGTTAATGGCAAAAGGCTCAGCCCCTACTACGTGAGACCTAAACATACTGGCGAACTGTGAGTGTAAGTACCTTAGTACAACTCTGCCGCCTGTTTTCCCTGAATGGTTCATCATCATCATATCAGCATATTGCCGTCCACTTCTGAACGTAGGCCTCTCCCAAAGAGCGCCAACCATCCCGATTTTGGGCAGCGCGCATCCATCGGCCCATCGTGTTTCAGGGCGTCCCACACTACGTTTGCTCAAACGCGTTCTCCCAAAAGTCGCAGTTACCCGTATGGTTACCTTCGGGGATTAAATTGTATGTTTTATTTCGGCAAATGAGCAGACGAGACATCTGATAGTAAGCAGTCATCGCCACCCAAGGTCACCTGCAACACTAGAAAAGTAGCTGATGATGATTTAAGAATTACAGACTGCTGAATCATATAACCTATGTTTCACAAATAAATTGATTTGATTTGATTTGATTTGATTTGAAGCAAAAGCAACCGAGTGGGAACTAGCTCTTAGTAAGAACTAAATTCAAAACACACACCAAGGTGCATTACAATAGACTCTGACGTAAGCAACTGGCTGGTGACTGACAGCTAGTCAGGTCCTAAGAGGTGCTATCACAGTGCAAAGTAGATATTTTCTTGCCTCTTCGATTCCTATCTGAATGGAAGTAAAAAAACTGTATTCTAACCCATCCCTACAGGTTTCACGATACATTTTCTTCTTCTTCTTCTTTAGTCCTAATAGACTAAATATTTGGAGTAGGCCTCCTTTAATCGTCTCCACTTTCCTCTGTCTTGGGCAATTAGGGTCCAGTTGCTGCCCGCCACTTCTTTAGATGGAACCCTTCCATCTCATCTGTGGTTGCCCTCGAGGTCTTTTCTGGTCCTATGGTCTCTATTCTAACACTCTTTTACACCAAGAGTTTTGCTTTCTGGCTACACGGCCAGCACACTCCCACTTCAATTTTGCTACCCTTTTAACAACGTCTGATACTTTGCTCTGTTTGTGAAGCCGCGTATTGGTTTTTCTGTCCAACAATGTCACACCACCACCCAACACCCATCAAGATACATAAACAACAGGAAAACTATCTATTCATGGGAAAAATATCAGCGTACAATAAAAATTAACGATTAGGTACTGCCGTATTTTCTGTTCAGACATGATAACGATTGTCCAAGATTGTTTTCTTTTGCTTAAATAAATAGTATTATCATCGATGTAGGGAAAACCGGTATTATTACTTAAGCCTCATATTTTATGCGGCTTAGCATGATTATTATTTGTTTTTCAGGAGTATCTTTGTATTTCTTTCAACAGTAGTAGTAGTGTCGCTTAATAATTTTGTAAATCGATTCTTAAAACGTACAACGTTGCCTTATAGGTGTGTATACCTATATTGCCCTCATTTTAATTTTTTTTTCATTTTTCATGACACCTCCGTAAAGGCGTATATTCAGAATGTGAAGGGAAATTTCTAACTGGCGCGTGGGACTCGCGGTGGCTTAGTTAGTCAAAGCGTCTATTGTATTGAACCTAGAAGACGCAGGCTCGAAACCTGCCCGCGGACGAATTTTTCCTTCATTAAAATAACACTTTGTCCTTCTGAAACCGCCGGGCAAAAAGGCACTGTGTGAAAGAGAGGGCAAGAAAGCATTAGATATAGAAAACGTCATAACATTATTTTATGTGGGATACTCAATTTTATACATCCTACCCACAATACATTGCAGGCCAACTAAAAGCCGTTTACTTAACTTTATACCCCATAAACTCTGTCAAGATAGGAACCCATAATACTTTATATGAAGATATTTTAAGAGCCACTTATTGCGAACTCATAATTCGTCAGGACTGGCTCATTGGTCTAGTGGTCCCAAGCCCGCTACTACGCCAGAGGTTCTAGTTTCAATTCCCAGGTCGAGCTGTGTTATTGAGATTATCTATGAAATTCTCTCTAGCAGCAACCCTTTGAGGAATACAGGCATCATGCTATGTACATATGTATTGTTGACGTCTATCATCGTCTAAAAATACTATTTAAATTATTACTGTATAAGTGTTACTATAGTGTTAAGGAATTTATAGATGATAACTTAGATTATAAAAACATATCGTAGTTTATAGTGTAATAGCAATCTGTATTAGTGTAATAGTGTCTTTGTTGCAATAGAAATATATTTGTACGCCGTACATGCAGTGGCGTAGGACGGGTCACTAGCACCCGGTGCGGATCCCGAATTTGCCACCCTTTATTTTTTTAAATGAATAACAAAAAATGTAGGGCATGATAAAACTAAACTGAAAAGTAAACAAATGTTGTCACATAAAAAAAAACAAAGTAAAATTCATTGTTGGTACTGTATTTTTCTCCACAACTAAACAAACATACGATTCTTGTTTTTTTTTTATTGACCACCGCCACCCGTGATATGCCGCCAGCACCAAAGTGCCGCCCGGTGCGGACCGCACTGCGTACATGGCAGAATATGATGAACCTTAAAAAAGCCTTAAGATCTTTGATGTACCATATTCGAGAAAATAAATTATTCGATTTGATTTGTCTATAGGTTGCGGTTTTCATTTACCATCAAGCGTTCCGAATGTTTGTTAATCCTCTAAGTAAAATAAAAAATTGATTCCCTAACAGATCTTTTAGTTTTATTCAATTTTCATCACGACATTCTTACTATCCCCAAGACGTGCTCGGTAAAGGCAAAAGCCTCTAGCTATAGGACTGAATACGATATCAGTATGAAAAAAATGTGTACAACATTATCCTGTCTTTAACCCTACGGCAACTGAGACATGTTATGCTAGGTAACTTTTGTTTTATAGAAAAAGGTTTTATATTTTTTTAAGACATTAACCTTCGCTGTCCTCGTATGTCTTGTATTATATTGTACTGGAGAAGAATCTTATTCCTTTACTTTAAAATATTGTACGTTTATCGAAGATTACAGAGAAACATCTGGCAAAAACTCCTAGGACACTCGGACACATAATGTTCTTTTTTTAAAAAAAAAAGCTTACTAGCAATATGGGTCACACATTAGTAGTATTCTTGTTAACCCCTTGCGCTAAGCTAAATGCTTGTGTTACGAGTGGGTTCACGGCGTCGGTAGTGCAATGGGTGGGGTTCGAACCGGCAACCACATGATTGCCGTCCGCCGCCCTAGTCATGAGGCTACCGCCGCCGCCGCCTTAAAATAATACTTAAGGGATAGGGGCCAAATAAGCAGATGGATCGCTTGATGGTAAGCGATTGCCGCCGCCGAAGGACAACGGCAACACCAGATGAGTCACAAGTGTGTTGCCGACACTTTAAAAGGGAGTACTCTCTTTTCTTGCAGATTTTTTAAAATACGGTGGATGTACATTGAAGGTCATGTCCAAGTTGAGATTGTTAATATTAAAAGGAGCTCAACAATTTTGTGATACCCCCCCAAAAGCTTACACAATCTATTTACCGACCCGTTTCGGATTGTTACGAAGTGCTTCCGTCCTGTTTTACCGCAAATACTAAGTTCTATAGTTGTATTTATGTTTCATGCAATTCCTGAAAGCAAACCAGTCCATTTACAGCCTATAAATGAATCCGAATTCAATGTAACATTTCGTACAACTTTATGTATATTGAACTTATAGCAGATATGAGGATCGAATAGTAATATATATTATATAAAAAAAAGTGTAATCTTTATAATTAATATGAGTATACAAAATTCTTCTTGAGTATACAATTTTGGTGAAGTTTTGTGTGATTGAGTGAATCGTTGGATGATTGGTTTACAATGCTAATTAATTATGTCTAACGACAACTTGTTTGTCAACAATTTGTCGTTCTAGATAATGTGTCACAAATTTATTAGAAAAAAGAAGAAAATATCAGAAATAGATTATTAACTGCCTTATAAGTCTAGTGGTTCTAAGCGCGACTGCTACGCTAGAGGTCTTGGGTTCAATTCCCAGGTAAAGCAAAGTGTTATTGAGTTCTCAGGAGCAGCTCGGAGTTTGGGTAGGTCCGTAGGCTTGTCTCCTATTAACATGGGACCTAAACATACCAGCGAACTGTGTTTACATTAAGTACACCTCTGCATAACCCTTCGGGGAGACCTTGAGTAGTAATCCAATGGTAACGTTACTAGTCACCTAGTCCACTGTTAAAGCAAAAGAAAGGTAATATTTACGTTTATATTAATTACCAACTTTGTTTAGCCAATTATCTTGGGGTTACCTTACATTCCATCCAATGGAGAAAAAATTCATGAAAATGAAACGATGAGCATAATAATATGGTCCCGAAAAAGATTAAAACAAAAATATATTTCAAGCATGACTGCCTCGTTGGTCTAGTGGTCCCAATCGCGACTGCTACGCTAGAGGTCTTGGGTTCGATCCCCAGGTCGAGCAAAGTGTTATTGAGTTTTTCTATGAAATTCTCAGTAGCAGCTCGGAGTCTGGATTTGTGCCCGGTGAATGGCAATAGGCTCGCCCCCTATTACATGGGACCCAAACATACCGGCGAACTGTGGGTGTACATTAAGTACACCTCTGCCTAACCCTTCGGGGAATACGGGCGTGATGGTATGTTATGTTATGTTATATTTCAAGCATAAAACAAAAGAGCAATTATCGTAACTTTTAATTTTTCTTACAAAGTAAGATAAAAATAACTGAACACAAAATTAAAACATACTTAATTTCCCTGTTTCATTTTGATTAATATTTGATCTAATTTAATTTTTCTGGAATCAAATCGCCCGACCGACTTAAAATGGTACTTATTACCCAGTAGTGAACGATTCAATATCTTTTGTTGGGAAAGTTAAAAAAAATTTTTTTTCAATTTGTCTATGTTTAATTTTATTTGTTGTTTATTGACGTCATTGTTCTGTGGCCTACAATTTTATAGACCGAATACATTTATATTTAACTAGCTTTCCGCCCAAGGCTTCGCCCGCTTGGTTTCTCGGCTCTTCTGTACTATAATATTTATGTATTAACCCTAATTTATATACATAAAAACCTTCCTATTGAATCAATCTATCTTTTGCTGAAAACTAAATTAAAATCCGTTGAGTAGTTTAAAAGATCTAAGCGAACAGATAGCGGAAACGACATCATTTTATACTTTGAAAAGATTTTGTTTAACAATATATCGTCTCTGAATTGAGGAAGACACAGGTGTCGAACCAAATTAAAAAAAAAGTTTTATATTATTCTTTGTTTGGGTACCTACTCCTGTGATATTCCAAATTTTTGTGGTGTTTAGTTTTCAACTCTGAAGATGCACTAAATAAATAGCTTGAATATAGTTTTCAGTAACTGAGAAAATGTAGGTAAGGATTTGAAAATCGTTATCATACCTACTACGATTTTACCTTGAAATTTGATAAGATTAAAAATTATTTCTTCTAGTTTTTCTTAATAATTAATTTAATAATCTGCAGCATCTAGGTTTATAATAAAATGTGTAATCAAAATAATTACATATTTTATTACAAAATTTATGAAAATTTCAATAGTATTAAAATAATCATTGAATATTGATATAGAGATGATTTTTTTTTTCCACTAACATGTTACATTTTATGATACTTAAAATAAAACCTTACCTCATTAACTGACTGTGAAACGCACGCACACTTCACACAAAACTAACACGATTTTTTTTTCCAATTTAACAAAACTTTTATATTCCAAAATAGAAAAATAACTGTCACGTATAACTGTATCTACGGAAAAATAAATAAACACATACTCTATTTTTAAATGTTTAATTCAAATTCGGAATGGTAACGCACGTAAGCTCAACCGACGAGCCGCGACGCGTGACGTGGGGTGACTCCGAAAGCTTCCGAGCAACTGAGGGTTTTTACTCCAGCCTCCATGTACCTACAATGTATAGGCAAATTTCAGCTATTTTTATACTCACTATTAAGAAGAAAAATATAGATTTTACTATTCATAAATTGGTATGACTAGAGGCAAATATACAGTATTTTATTCGATTATTATGTGGATCTGACATTGCACGCTTGGCTATTTTTACTGTGAAGTAAATTTCTTTGTAATTAAAATATGTTCATAATTTTATTTTTTCTGTCGATGGTAGATACCTATGCAAACAAATTTTCGTTACGTTTTAGTAGCAACAAGTGAGATTGAAATTTGAAATTGAGAGGGAAATTACAAATAAGGCATTACCAGAAAACCTCGATGCATGGTAGTGCACTTTCAAGTTATATACAATATTTTTTTAATCAAGTCAGTCAGTCTGTAAGCTTCATATAGAATTCGACAACCGAGGACTTTGACAATGTCATTATACCTATTTGATAAAAAAATCATTAAAACCATAATACATTTAAGAAGCTTCGGTATCGGGGTGCTAAGTTTTCCGGAAAAATATTTTCCTCAATTATTTTCCCGGAAAACTTAGCACTTTTATATGAATGGCAAGTGTGGTCCCTGTATGGGCCCTATCGCCTCCCTCGTTGAAAATTATGCGCTACGTATAAGGTCTATGTGAACTTCAATTATATGTAGGGTATGTCAGGAAATTTGTAAATAGGTGTACATAGTAATGTTCTCAACTTATTTCTTTTCCTTTTGATAGATATATAACATAGTTATTTCTTGTTGATTGTTATAACTTGTTAGAAGTGGACTCTTGTAACTTTTCTACTTTATTTTGTGTTGTACTCATATGCCGAAATGAGGGTGTGAATTTGTCGAGTTAGTGGACGTCATCTGAGTGTTTTTCTTTTTTTATGGAATAACTTAGCAAACTAGCAGGCGAGCTACCTGATGGTAAGTAGTCATCGCCGCCCATGGACATTAGCTAAACCAAAAGAGTTGCAGAAGCGTTGCCGAGCCTATTTAAGGAAAAGGGAGGGGAGTGAGAAAAGAAGAAGGAACAGGACTGAGGGAGGAATTGGGACTCCGGCGCTCCACACTCACCGTACGAAACGCAACAGTATGCATACTGCTACTTGACGTCGATATTCTGTGGGAGGGTAGTACTTCGCCGGTCGTGCATCCCCATTCATCCTGGCCTCTACACATGTCAGCAAGCACTACTACTTCTATAATGTGGGTGGTTATAATTCTTTTTTTTTGTTGACTGTGTGAAATGCTTTAAGCACTACCCACCGTCCCGGGGAGAGCGATGGGGTGTGTCGGACTCCGCTCTGAAAAGAGCAATCTACCGACTAAAACCAACCTCGGCGTTTCGCGTCACCACTTTAGTGCCGCGGCTAAGAGACCGCTGTAGTATTCGTTCGCAGAGCGGTTAAAATCTCGAATTATAAACGCGAAAAAAAAAAAATCGCGTCCAAGACTCAAACCAGTTTTTGTAGTGCGTCAAATCCTCATGACCTTAATTAAGCCATTTGAAAAATGCGACAGACGTGGGACTCGTACCGAGTAAAATCCTTACTAAACTAATGACTAAAATCTACAACAACCTTCTTTAGTCGAGCTAGGGAAGGCAAGTGTCGATTTTTTGTCGGTATAAATCTCACCTTCTTCAGATCTAAAACTTTTCTAAAAGGTTTTTCGTCACGGATATAAAATTCGAGATGCAATAGAAATGAAGGGGGTAGGATTAAAACATGGGTTCTCCTGTTTGGTACACCAAATTCTATCTCTTTTGTACATCCCTCCTCTTAAGGTGACGTCATGGAGACATCATTTAACTTCTCACTTTACGTTTTATGTACACACGGCTACACATCAAGCTATTAAAAACCAGTTTAAACTGACCTCCCATTGTTAAGGTTTTCCGCCCAATTCAAGGCCAGCCTATGTTGGTTTCGTATAGCTTCATGTGTAGCCGTGCGTACTTTTGCACATTTTGTTCACAAAATAAATGCTGTACCTATTAAATTGATTGACGCCCCTACCGGTCTCTGGAGACCAAAACAGTAAATCTTGCATTGTGTCACCACCCTCATCATCATCATCATCATAATCATCATCATAACTGCCGCATTTGTCTAGTGGTACTAAACGTGACTGCTACGCTAAAGGGTCCTAGGTTGGATCCCCAAATCAAAGTGTTATTGGGTCTTTCTATGAAATGTCTAAATATTACTTAGCTGTTGCCTGCGGTTTCGCTCGCGTTCCAAAGACAAAAGTAGGCTTTGCCATCCTCAGGATACAATCAATCTTCTTGCTATTATAATGGATACATCATACATAAATCTCTTTGATTTTAATATATTATTATTGCGTGATACGTAGGGTTGTGTCTGTAACTATGTTTATTCATAAATATTAACTAGGATTTGTACTCAAATGTATGCATAGTGAAATTATGTTTGCGTTGCTGATGTTTATTATACAGTTTTGGAGGAATAAGGAATCTTGGGGCTGTTTGTATTTGCAGTTGAATATACGGGACATTGTTCTTTTAACAAGTTTACTTAAGAAAATGTATATAAAATTATTAAAGTGTATAGCTACATAATCCACGATTCTATCAATTGGAATTTATATGATGTTTCTTGGTTATTTAACAAGATAATATTATTTTATGAATATGCTCAGACAATTGACAAAAATAACTTTTTTTTATAGTTTAATTTCACCCATATATATTTCACCAGTTATGTCGTGTTAAACATGTCATGTTTTTTCCTCATAGGTGTAAATGTAAATTTTTTTTTAAACTTACTATCAATGTGCGTCGCATATTACTATTAGTCTTGTTAACCCCTCCTGTTAAGCTAAATGCTTGTGTTACGAGTGGGTTCACGTCGGTAGTACAATGGGTGGGTTTTGAACCGGCAACCACATGATCGCAAGTTCGACGCCTTTAAAATACTGAACCCAACTTAAACTTGAATGTCATTTTCTTGCCAGCCTTTCTTTAAAGCCAGCATACAAAATTCACGTCAAAAGATTGTATTATTCAAAACAAAAGTTTATAAGACTTCGCTTTACAAATCAAAAGCTCTAAGAATTGTATTGTGTAAGTACTAAGGTACTTGAAAGTTATATGCTAAAATTTTCCAAAGCCTTTCGCAATTTGGAACAGAGAAAATAGCTTGTTATAAATAGATGAAAGCATATTAATGTAATTTTCTAAGAAATATATAATCAATCTTACAATGTAGGCACATAAAATAAAGTGCAAAAACTAAAAGTAGTTTTTTTAGAATCGATTACAGTGGTATTAAACAATTACTATAGATAATAGAATAGAATAGAATAGAATAATCTTTATTGTACACCATAATAAGAAACATTTACATAGACATAATTAAAATAAGGATACAATGGCGGTCGTATCGCTACAAGCGATATCTTCCAGACAACCTTTGGATGGACAGAGAAAAAGTGATAAAATTAGGGGGGGTAGTCCGTGGTGTACTAAAAAAATTACTTACATAACCAAATAAATACGAAATTTATATAAACATACTTATATAATTATTCATATAATAAATATGCAATATTATAAATAAATTGTATGAAATTATTATACAGGCAAAATTGTAATAATATTAAAGCAGCCTGGGTAGCCAGAAATACAGCGTGAGCAGCAATATCCCTGTAGATAGAAGAACGATAATGTTATAAAAGAAACAGACTTGGTAGATTGATAGAAGGAAGAAGCAGGACATTAATTCACTGACGCGCGATAGAATTTGACGGGTTAAAGTGTCAAGAAATGGTCGTGTACTAATTTTTTGAATGTTGCTAGTGTCTGGGCACGTTGAATGTACACAGGCAATGCATTCCACAGCTGCACAGCCTGTACAGTAAATGATTTATCATAGAATTTCGTGAAATGCATTAACATTTCAAGCTTAAAATTTTCCGATGATCTCAAATGATGATAATCCCTAAAATTATGGTTCCCTTATCCATCAGTTGGTCGAATTATAATCAATGAATGTTGTTTTATGTGTCTGGCCAACAAATTTAATAATATGTTTGAATTAAGTCTTACCCCTATGACAATGGGGTTAAATTTTCCATAACTCGACCAATTGATTGATCAGGGGGCCATAATTTCAGGTAGGTACATATTTTATAATTTCGGAAAAAAATGAAAATCTAATAGATCTAGTAAGTAGGTACTCGATTTTGAAGAAACTACTTTTAAGCCTTACGCTATTTATCTTATCTTATCTCGTGTGTCTCTTTTTTTGCGGGATTACTCGGCAAACGAGTAGGCGAGCTACCTGCTGGTAAGTAGTCATCGCCGCCCATGGACATCTGCAATACCAAAGGGGTTTCAGATGCGACACCGAGCCTAATTAAGGAGAAGGGAAGAGAAGGAGAAAGGAGACTGAGGGAGGAATTGGACCTCCGGCGCTCCACGCTCAAATTACGAAACGCAGCAGTATACATACTGCTGCTTGACGACAATATTCTGTGGGAGGGTAGTATTTTCCCGGTCGTGCCGACCCATTCGTATCTTATTAGATTTACCTTCATACATATAACTTCTCGTAAACGATTTGTAAAACACTTTATCCCAAGTTAACTTCCACTATACGATCCTCTTGGTTGTAAGCCTAAGAGCCCTTACTACCGTGGATCCCGATTACTTTTATAGTCTCCGGATATTACGCAGACGAAGGCCATTTAAGTATAAGGAGTATATTTTATATACTAAGGACTAGAGCGAACAGCGAAGCGAATTAATAATAATGCAATAGCAATAGTACAGAATCAATAAATAAACAAAATATTAACTATGTAATTGAGATTAATAAAACAAAATATCTAAAGTGCTCCTCTCCTCTCTCCTACTTAAAAAAAAAAAATGTTGCTGTGCCCGACAGGGTCCTTAATTGTGTCTATCTATTATAATAACCACCTGTATGTGTACATTATGGAATGCAATAAATATATGAATATGAGAGTAGAGTATTATTTTATTTTAGTTTTATAACTATAATAGCTGTGCCCCACGATTTAAACCCACTTTGCCTGGCTCCTCATGGTCATAGCGTGATACTAAAGCCTTCCTCATGAATTTGGCTATCATTTTTTTTTTATATCCGACTGGTAGTTTCAGATAAACGCGTGTTCAAACAAATAAACATACTCTTCAGCTTTATTATATTAGTATATAGTATTATCATCATCATCATCAGCCCGTATTCGTCCACTGCTGGACGTGGGCCTCTTTAAGTGAACGCCACAGAGATCGATCTTCAGCTCTTTTCATCCAGTTGCTGCAAGCCGCCTTCCGCAAATGGTCACTCCCTGGCCAGCAGGCGTCTTACACTACGTTTGCCCAGACGCAAGTATGGTATGTTTTTGTAAATTATCAACATAATCCTCCTAGCCTTTTCCAACTGTGTTAGGGTCGTCATACTGCTAACTAGGTGCGGCTCAATATCAGTACCTACTCTACGCAAAGCGACTACAATCAGATATTCACAACTCAATTTATAGGTATTAACATACAGATACTCCTATGGGAAAAAGGCGTGAGTTTATGTACCTACATACTAGTAGGCAGAAACTACAGAACGCCATTTGCTACGATTCTTGCATACTTCTTTTGCATACTTCTTGCATACTTCTTGCATACTTCTTGCATACTTCTTGCATACTTCTTTTGCATACTTCTTGCATACTTCTTTTGCATACTTCTTTTGCATACTTCTTGCATACTTCTTTTGCTTCGTCCACATTCATACATCTTGTCATACACATGCGCCGGTTGCGTCTACTACGCACCTAGTAATAGGTAATAACAATATCCTTAAAGGGTTTTTGGACTGATACAGTACTGACGATTGTCAAAGGTGACCAAACCAGGATCGAAGGCTTTAAATGTCCTTACATGCTCTCAAAAGCGCGGGGGGTCTAGATGTGTTAAGAATGGTCAATTCGTCATATGCTTAACATATTCAAACCACATACATTGAATACATATTATGAATAATTATTCACCAAGGGGCAACGCCTGCATTTTGATAAATATTTCATGATACATTATTACACAAATAAGTGTCATTGGTCTAGTGGTCCCAAGTGTGACTGCTATGCCTGGGTCCTGGGTTCCATTCCCAGGTCGAGGAAAGTATTATTGGGTCTTTATATAAAATTCTCAGTAGCGGCTCGGAGTTTGGAATTGTGACTTAAACATACCGGCGAACTGTAGGTGTACATTAGTGCACCTCTGCCTAACCCTTCGGGAATTACAGGTGTGATGGTATGTTTAGCTGCTTATTTACTAAAATCTTTTGACAGCTGTACATACATCAGAAGATTTGGAATGGATCACAAGTGTTAACTACGCACAATAATCCTCAAATGCGGCCCTGTAAATAAGTGCGGCCCTGTGCGGGGAAGAAAGGAGCGCGGGGGCATGCGGCGCAAGCGACATAACTCAAGGAGCTCTCAGCAAGCAGTCGCCGCGGACGCACGTCGCGTTCGTCAATAGTTAGTAGTAAAACATTTTTCAGCAGTATTCAAAACTATAGTACTTAACATTTTGGTGACCCTCGACGAAATAAATACGCAACGCAATACGAAATTTCTACCTAATTTATTGGATTGAAAATTGTAACACGAAAATACCACGCATGACGCAATACCTACTTTGGATTGGATCATTGGAGAAATAAGTGATCACTGTGAAAATTATTGTGATGAGTTGATGACCATGACGCCGTTATTTGTGCCAGTGCTTGAGTCGCTAAGTATCATTTACCTACTTACTACCTAGTTAAAGTAAAAGTCCAATTCCCATTCCAGTCCGCCATTTTGTGCACCGCGTTAATTGCGTAGGTACAATAACCTGAGTTATTATTGTATATCATTTTAATATTATCCCATTCATTTCAATTTCCTACTTCTTTCATTTGGGTAAAGTAATAACATTAATTTACTCTTTAAATTCATTTCAAGAACTTACCTATCAAGCTAACTTACTACGAGCTATCGTGCTATTCATGCTATAATAATTTCAAAGTATTAACCTACCTACCGAACATTCCAGAATATTACGGGGGGTTAATACCGCAAGTGTAAGCTGCCTGGTACGCGCGGGGATATATGTACCGAATGTGCTTTCCTGCCTGCCTGGGTTGCAACCACATTGCCTATGCTTCTACTGCTGCTGCACGCTGCTGCTTGCTGACTGGTTCCCGATAAGTACCGACAAACCGCGAGTACAACTTTAATTATTACTTATCCTTGCACTACTTGTTGTTGAATCTATTGTGTGTGTGCATTGCGTTCTGGTGTTGTTTGTTCCTATTAATTGCTATATATTCATAATAATGGAAGAAGAATTAAAATCATTAATCCATCAACGCGGCACTATAAAAGGGAGACTCACTAAGTTTGAAAATCATGTCAAGTTAATAAGACAAATAGATACAAAAAATATCTCCAAGTTACAGTTATCAGAATTAGAATTTAAGCTTCACAAAATTGAATTGTTATTTAATACTTTTGATGAGATCCAAACAAATATTGAGAAAATTACCCCGTCAGCTAAAATTGATGATGAGCTTAATGAACGTGATAAAATTGAGCATTCCTTCTCTTCTCTCATTTCTATTGCTAGTGAATTAGTTGCATGTTCTAAGTCTAAAAGTGAGTCAGAACCGTCCATAGCAAGTGATAATAATTCTAGTGCAGCGTCGATGTCACATCATAATATAAAGTTACCAACGATCAAGCTTCCTACATTTGATGGTAATTATTTGCGATGGCTAGAATTTCGCGATACCTTTGATTCTTTAATCCATCAAAATAGTTCAATTCAAGCGATAAGCAAATTTCATTACTTAAGGTCATCTCTAGAAGGTGGTGCCTCTGTCGTAATAAAATCCATCGAGTTTACTAGTGATAATTATAAGGTTGCTTGGGACTTACTAAATGAGAGATTCAACAATAAAAAACTATTAGTAAACAATCACTTAAAGTCATTATTTAATTTTGATCAAATTACAAGAGAATCACACAAGTCGCTACGGTACTTAATTGACCATATTTCAAAAAACTTACGAGCATTAAATACTCTTGATGAACCCACTGAACATTGGGACACATTGATTATTTTTATGATGGCCACAAAACTAGATGCAGCCACAGGTCGAAAATGGGAAGAATACAAAGGCACACTCTCTAATGCAATAAAGTTAGAGGACTTTTACCAATTTTTGCGCAACCGCGCTGATGTCCTTGAAACTGTACAAGGTAGTAACACTAGTAATTCTAATAAGAAGGTACATACATCATTAGTGTCTTCCTCAATTCAAACTAACAAACATAGTTATGAATGTATCCTATGTAAACAAGATCATCGCCTTTATGAGTGTCAACAATTTAAGGCGAAGACACCTGAATCTAGGCTTAGTTTAGTAAATAAGCTCAGACTATGTAGTAATTGCTTGCGTGGTGGCCATCACTCCTCACGTTGCGGTCTTGGTCCTTGTAAAATCTGTAACAAAAAACATAATTCATTATTACATTTAAAAAATTATAAAAATTATTCTACAAATTCTAATGCTACAAATACTAATCAACAAAATACAAATACAGGTAATCAAGCTTCTGCTGAATTGCAAAATACTAATTCTAACTCACAACAAAATGATAATTTAAATCAAAATTTACAAAAAAAATCTGATCAACAACAATGTCCGAACACTTCAAATACTTACTTGTCTAATCCGGTGTCACTGACCACAGCTATGCCTGGGCAGGTACTACTGAGTACAGCATTAGTCGAAATTGTTGATTCAGAAACTAATAATACTTACCTAGTCCGGGCACTGTTGGACAGTGGCAGCCAATCTTCGTTCATCGCTGAACATGCAAAAAATATGTTAAATATTATTACAAAGCCAAGTGTGGTGTCAATCACCGGCATTAATAATGGTATTACCAAAGCAACTCAATGTTGCCAATCCATTTACAATTAATGTCTCATGTGTAGTCATACCCCATATTACTGGAAAGCTACCGAGTATTGCAATAAACCCATCATGTCTAAATATGCCAGCTAACATTCTACTAGCCGACCCAACTTTCTATCATCCCTCAGAAGTAGACTTACTACTTGGGGCAGATGTATTCTGGGATATAATAGATTCCCACAATCAAATAAAATTAGGGCGAAACAATCCCATACTAAGAGAAACTAAATTTGGCTGGGTGGTAGCTGGACCAATGGGCGGGAGCACTACTACTAATCGCAATACTCGCACTACACATTGTAATTTTAGCCAAGATATATTAGAAACTTTAACAAAATTTTGGGAAATCGAAGAGATTTCACCCGTTAAAAAATTATTAAGCTCTGATGAGCAATTTTGTGAGACATATTTCTCACAAACAACGACACGTCTTAACGATGGACGTTTTTGTGTCACCATTCCACTAAGGGAAAACCCCGAAAACTCTCTGGGTGATAGTTATGAAATAGCAAAAGGTCGATTCTGCAACTTAGAGAGAAAACTCTCCAAATCGCCTGAACTTAAAATGTCATACAAAGAATTTATTGATGAATATGAAAGGTTAGGTCATCTAACTGAAATTAAACGCCCTGCTGTAGGTAATTACATTCCTCACCATGCTGTCATAAGACACCAGAGTGAAACCACAAAATTACGTGTAGTTTTCGACGCGTCATGTAAAACTTTATCTGGAAAGTCTTTTAATGACATACAGGTGGTGGGACCTGTTGTACAGGACGATTTGATTTCCATTTTACTTCGATTTCGTGAAAATCGTTATGCAGTGTCAGGAGACATTGAAAAAATGTATAGGCAAATTATGATACACCCTTCACAGAGACATCTTCAGTTAATACTTTGGAGGGACGACGAAACCCAGCCTCTTAAAACACTTCAATTGAATACAGTCACATATGGGACTGCTTCTGCACCATACTTAAGCACAAGATGTTTACTAAAGCTAGCAGAAGATACCAATGATGCCACAGTGAGTGACGTTATTAAACATAATTTCTATGTTGATGATCTTTTGCTTACAACTAAATCTAAGTCTGAGTTACAAACTACTATTACCGGCGTTACTCAAGAATTAGCTAAGGCTGGCTTTCCATTAAGAAAGTTCAGGACAAATTGTCCTGAAGTATTTAATAATCCCATGTTCACTAAAGAAAATCATGAATTTTCTAAACAATCATCCATTTTAGGTTTGATATGGTCGCCTACTAGAGATACCTTACAGTTTTCAACTGATGTCAAATTACCTCTAATTGCAACTAAGCGAGCCATACTTTCTTCTACATCACAAATATTTGACCCATTAGGATTACTCTCTGCATCAATAATTATTCCAAAAATTCTACTCCAAAAACTTTGGGTAACCAAGTTAAACTGGGATGATCCAGTGTCAGACCAGATTGCAAAGGAGTGGAATGAATTTGCTAAAAACATAAGTTACCTTTCTCAAATAATGATACCTAGACATGTTAGTTTAAGTTCAGCTGTTGATGTTGAACTTCACTGTTTCACTGATGCATCACAAAATGCATATGCTGCATGTTTATATGTAAAATCTACAAACGATACGGGTACAGTAAAAATTAATTTACTATGTGCAAAAACAAAGGTAGCACCTCTTAAACCTACCACAATACCAAGACTGGAATTGTGCGCCGCATTGTTAGGGGCACGATTGCATGCAAAGGTTGTACAGTCTTTTCGTTCTAATATCATAAACACCACATTTTGGTGTGACTCACGTGTAGTACTAGGGTGGATTAAAACCCAACCAAAGACTCTAAAGGCCTTTGTATGCAATAGAGTTCAAGAAATACGTGATCTTACAAAACAAAACACATGGCGATACGTACCCACGGACGCAAATCCAGCCGACTTGGCTTCAAGAGGAGTACAACCTCAAAACTTACAGAGTGCTACCATTTGGTGGTCAGGTCCTCAGTTTTTGCTGCAAAATAAGGATCAATGGCCTGCAAATAATTTTCCTGATGTGGTTCTTCCTGAAATAAAAGCAAATGTTAGTAAAATACATGAAAATATAATACAATTTGATAAATATTCAAACTTAACAAAATTACAAAGAATTTTAGCGTATGTACTAAGATTTATAAAAAATTTAAAATCTAAAACTAATAAGGTTAAAGGTATACTTACCGCGGATGAACTGCAAACCTCACTAATATCACTAGCATGGTTATCTCAAAGAGAGTCATTTCCATTAGAAATTGGAATTTTAACTCAAAAGAAATCGTTACCTTCTAAGTCTCATGTTTTGTGTCTAAACCCATTTTTTGATAACCAAAGTTTATTGCGAGTAGGTGGGCGCATTCAAAATGCTACCCATTGCAAATTCAAAACACACATTTACAAAATTGTTATTTGCCAGACAACATATTCGGTTACTTCATTGTGGTCCGCAACAATTATTAAGTTCTGTACGTGAGCAGTTTTGGCCATCAGGAGGACGCATCTTAGCTAGAAAAACTGTTAATAACTGTGTTATATGTACTAAGATGAAAGGTAAAACAATACAACCCATCATGGGGAATCTGCCACAACCTCGCGTTACACCTGCTTCTCCATTTGAGGTCTGTGGTGTAGATTTTGCTGGACCATTTTACATTTCAAGTCGAAAGGGACGTGGTGCTAAGACTTCGAAATGCTACCTAAGCGTATTTGTGTGTTTCTCTACAAAATCATTACATTTGGAGGTCGTAAGCGACCTAAGTACAAATGCCTTTATTTTATGCCTGCGTAGATTTGTGGCAGGGCGAGGTATGCCTAAAACTATTTATTGCGACAACGGCTCCAATTTTGTAGGAGCAAACAACGAACTAAAACGTATGCTTAAATCTTGCCATGAACCAGTCGGTCAGTTAGCTGCGAGCGAGGGCATAGAATTTCGGTTTAGCCCTGCGTATTCTCCGAATTTCGGTGGGCTATTTGAAGCCGGCGTTAAATCCGCAAAGTATCATTTAAAAAGAATCGTGGGTAATTCAAGTTTAACGTTTGAAGAATTAACAACCCTTTTTTGCCAAATCGAGGCTATATTAAACTCTCGGCCCTTAACACCATTGTCAGCTGATCCTTCTGATATCTTACCGCTCACACCTGGTCACTTTTTAATCGGCCGTCCTCTGGCTTCACTACCATCACCTACGACGGAGAAGATCACACTAAACCGGTACCAACATCTTGAAAAATTGCGTCAATCCTTTTGGGACCGGTGGACTAAGGATTACCTGAGCGAACTTCAGCAGCGTGTCAAATGGCGCACCAAGGGTCGCGATGTCAATGTCGGAGAACTCGTCATAATTAAGGATGAGCACCTTCCACCAATGAAGTGGCAGTTGGGTCGCATTCAACAACTTTATCCCGGCTCCGACGGCGTATGCAGAGTGGTAGACGTCCAGACAAATAAGGGCATAATAAGGAGAGCAGTATCCAGATTATGTCCTCTAACCCTTGAGGAATCATCTTGAAAGCAGGGCTTTCAAGGGGCGGGAGGATGTTAACTACGCACAATAATCCTCAAATGCGGCCCTGTAAATAAGTGCGGCCCTGTGCGGGGAAGAAAGGAGCGCGGGGGCATGCGGCGCAAGCGACATAACTCAAGGAGCTCTCAGCAAGCAGTCGCCGCGGACGCACGTCGCGTTCGTCAATAGTTAGTAGTAAAACATTTTTCAGCAGTATTCAAAACTATAGTACTTAACAACAAGTATATTAAATGTGTTATTGTTTTGACAATTGTGTAGGTAAATAAAAAATATTGTTGCTAAAAATATATTTAATAAATTCGTAACAAATAAGTTACCTACAAAAAGTTACCATTATATCTTATACTTATCCATAATTTAATAACTATTTAAATGCTAAGGCGACTTCAAAAATAATTATGAATTAAATTATTCTCAAACGAATCAGCTGTACATACATTCAAAGAAATTCTAATTATCTTAACTAAGTTATTATCTTATGTATTCTAATTATTTGGTGTTTCCTCATTTTAATATTATGAGCGTATTTCTTTAGGAATATTATCTACTTATTTATTGCTTTATCGTACAAAGTATAACATTATTATAAAAAATATTTAAAAACCTAATTAGGTACAAAATCTGTTAACTTTTTTCAGATTTGTTTTCATACAACATATTATATATTTATTTTCAGACAGTAGTCTTAGAAACTAATTTTGATTATGTAAGCGAATTCAATCATTATTATATTGACAAAAGACCGCGGCAGAGAACCATGCCAAGTTATTTTTATTTTTACGCTTTACGCTTAGTCTAGAGAGTCAATATTAATGTTGTTGTTAAACTCGCATATCTAACAACAACTATTGTCTGGACTTTAAAAGAGACCATGATTCTCTGAGTTTGTTTCGACGTTTCTTCTCAGAGGTCGTCAGATAGGAAACGTCGGCGCCATCTAGTTAAAAAAAAAATGTAAAAATCGACTTGTAAAAGTGTCCTGAAAAGATCTATTTACAAATAAATATCATTTCAATCATTTCATTTCATTTCATTTCATTTCAATCATTTCAATGATCAATATTTTAAACATGATACAAAAAAAATAAGGATCCTAAAATGGTACACAAAAAATACCTTCTTTGAAATCTTGACGAGATAATCATTGAATAGAACCGGAAATAATTTGAATAGGTATTATTTAACCTTTTGCATTGGAAGAATATTTTCAAATATGATTTTCATTACAGTAATTAATCTTCAATAAATAAATATTTTAATCATTCGTTACATTGACATTCTATCTAAGAAACAACAACTTGAATAGATTGTTTACATCAAATCACAACAGTCAACTGTTGCCTACACAGCTGAATAAACATTAATTTAACTATATTGTTTAGTAAATATTGATTTCATAAATTACAATTAATTCAACAATAAGGCATAACTTGGCTCAAATCTGGTTGTACATTTATAGGTGTTCAACATTTCCCATAAAGACGACCATTCTAATTCTACCATCAAATCTATCATACCTGGCATTTCCCCATGTTATGTTGGGGTCAACGGGCATTATAACCAAATTCAGATGAATATCAGCATTTTACACGAAGAGTTTGCCATAAGACCTAATTTTTAAACTTGATAACAACCATTCTGCCCATCATTCTTAACAACAAAACTAAACAACTTTATAAGCCTCCAATTCAACAACAAAAACCATATAAATAGCTTTAGTCACTCTCACAATGTAACCCAAAAAATCAGTCGCGGACATCAGCCTTTAATCCACCTTCCTCGTCTTCTTGATTTCTAAGAACTTCAGGATGTTCAGGCACCAGAACATAGCGGATGCTACGTAGAAGGTTTGGAGCGAGGTCCCGAATCCTGGATTGGAAACGGTTACACTCCTGGTTAGGAAGGCCAGAGCTGAACAACGGATGACTTCAAGGAGAGGAGCGTATTTGGAGTTGTCGAACAGCATTCCGATGATGGTGAGTGAGGAGATCACGTAGAGAACACAGATGAGAACTGAGAACGGTGTCATGCCCTGTAACAATATAGAAAAAGTTGTTATTTTTTTTATAATACGACCAAATAAGTATAGGGATTGTCTGATGGTAAGTGACAGCTTATAAACGCCGTTGACATTAGAGTTTCAGATGGGCGCAGTCATGTTGAGACCTTAGTTATGAAGCCTCTATTACTGGGTAATGTCACTGGCTACATTACCCTTCAAATTGGAATATAATAGGTAATGTTCAGATGTAGAATTAAAACGATGAGACATTCGATGAGATGAGTAAAAGTGTCACAGAAATAAATATCATTTATTATGTTAATAGAAATCATTTACCCATTCACTTTCCCAATGGTGTTTCTCAGAAAGAAAGCAGTAAGGTTAGTTCATTGTCGGATTCATCCCAAATTTAACGATAATTTAACATACTTTAAGGTAATCCGCGGATGTATTATATGTGCCTATCTTAATTTGGTATAATCTACCTTTTTAATAGAGAATGAATTATTAAAATCGGTTCTGTATTATAAAACAAATCTTTCCTCTTTATAATATTAGTATAGATTAGATCAACACTTATAATAGACAGCCCAATTCCGTCTGAGGTAGATAAACTAATCATCGGCCAGACAGCTACGCTAAAAGATTAACCACAAAAGCTTTTACAACGAAATCGTGATCGCGAATGTCAGATTAAACGAAAGTAGAAATCCATCACGGAGAATAATCCTCATTGTATTAATCACATCTTCATAACAAAATGTCGACAGATTTAGTTGAATGCTTCGAAAGATAAGATACAACGACTAATAACAATTTGCGATTCAGAGATTGGAGGTTCATCCCAAAATTTACAACTCTATGACGTATCAGGGTACATAAAGTAAGATTTGTTGAGTTCAAAACTTGGAGCATTTGGTTTTATGATCGTAAGACTGTCAGCTAAACTGTCAATGTAAATGTCCATTGGAATAACTAATACGGAGTCAGGGCAATTCTCAGATAGATTTAATTACGTAATTGGATTGTTAGGTATTGCCTTCACTACTTTAATTAGGTCACCCGTCGCTTAATATGGACCATTAAGCAATGTGTAGACTCCACTTTTATTAGGCTATATTTATCTCACCACACATACATATACTCAAGTCTTTTTCCCACAGGGGTAGGCAGAAACTAAAGCGGAAGAGCTCTTTCGCTTCTTCCACATTCATACACACCTTTTTATCTCACAATATCGTCAGAATATTGTATTAAATGACACCACGATTAGTGGTCATTAGGGCGACATCTAGGCTAGTCGTCCTGGGTTCATAAACTAGGTAGATCAGTGTTTTTTGATTTTATATTTAATTCTCAGTGGCAGCTCAGATTTGGGGCCCATTAATGGCAATAAGCTCGCCCAAGGCAACTAAATATACCGGAGATCTGTGGTTATATATCTCTGCCGAATGCCTACACATATAGGAATAGAAGCGTGAAGCCCAAAATATTCCTTCTCTCCACCCTTCTTTCTAATGGTAGGCAACGTCTTTGTTACGTTTCACTCGCATTATTAAGACATACTCATTTGCTAAGAGAACACACCCAGTCTAAAGGCGATTGTTGCCACTAACCATCAGTTGGGCCTTTTACCCGGCTGCTACAGAGAATCGAAAGAAAAATTATACGGAATCACCATGGGTCTGGTTGTGCAAAGTCTTTAATAGGCAAGTTTTTAATAGTGCAAAGTGCAGTGATAGCCTAGTGATATGACCATTGGACTGACAAGTCAAAGGTCTCGAGTTCGAATCCAAGGCACGCACCTCTGACTTTTCGAAGTCATGTGCGTATTAATAATTAATTATCACGCGCTTAAACGGTGAAGGAAAACATCGTGAGGAAACCTGCATGCCTGAGAGGTTTTCTTGATGGCCTGTGAAGTCTGCCAACCCGCAGTAGGCTAGCGTGGCGGACTATAGCCTAATCCCTCTCCTACTGAGAGGAGACCCGTGCCCAGCAGTGGGACAATGTTATGGGTTGATGATGATGACCTGTCATGAGGCTCTGTAAATTTCACTTCTTGTCACGAGTCCCTAAAAGTGATTTACTTCTACTTATTAAGGAATACTTATTGAATTTGTAATTAATCTCCGCCGAGCTTATTATTGTAAGCTTATTATATTTCGAAGTCACATTATCTACTCAAGTAATTAACAGTCTGAGTCACGAGCAAGACTCGTGTAGGCAGCTTTATAACGCTATTTATGAATGAGTAAATATAAATTAGAAATCCCACGCTTATTTGACGGCGTTGGAAAAGTTCCCTCAAACTACCAACTCTTGTGCAAAATATTTGACGTCGCATATGGCATACACACCATTGGACAGCCAAGTCAAAGGTCTTCAGATCGAATCCAAGGTTTTTCTATTAAATTGTCAGTTAATAGCAGCTTGGAGTTGGGATATCTGTCCGGTTAATGGCACTAGGCTCGCCCCTCTCATACGTTAATATACCTACCCCTCGGGGAAAATAGCCGTGACAGTAAGTTATAGGTATTAAATATGGAATTTCGATAGGTTAAAGTATTTTTTTTATAAATGATAAATTATATATAAATAGATCTTTAAAGACACTCTTACAAGTCAAAGTTCTTTTTTTTTAACTAATTTGCGTTGGTATTTCCTATCTTACGACAACAAAAAAGAAACGCTGAAACTCAGAACTCAGAATCATGGTCTCTCTTCAAGTCCAGGCAGAAGTAAATAGTAGTTAAGTCTATAGTATCTACATGGGTTTTTTTATTATTCCGAAAATCACTGCATGTGTTTCAATTACAGCGTATCATGGTGTGCGTGCGTGTGTGTATGTGTGTGCGTATGAAGATTCATGAAACAAGGTATGTATACTAATATTAGTTTACAGCTGTGCTCCAATTTTATGATACTGTATAATGAGGTGATAGGTGGCGGGTTGGATACCCGATAGCTGTGACAGTAGTTATTAATTTGTTGGACCCATTTTTGGGTCGGGTTTAGTATGTCATTATTAATGACCAGTATCAAAACTTATGGTCAGTTTGTCTGTAGTACCTACCTATATATTGACTATTCTTGATACCACATTAAATACAGCATTTCGATTGTAAAGTATATTTTGACTGTTTTATTAGTCTAGTGGTCCTAAGTACGACTGCTAAAATGAAATTCTCAGTAGCATTTATTTGTTTTTAACAGCACGCCTGTATTCCCTGAATGGTTAGGCAGAAGTGTAGTAATTTGTACACCCACGTTTCCCCTCTATGTTTGGGTTCCATGTAATACGGAGCAAGCCTATTGCCATTCATCATCAACCCATTACAATGTCCCACTGCTGGGCACGGGTCTCCTCTCAGAACGAGAGGGATTAGGCTATAGTCCACCACGCTAGCCTACTGCGGGTTGGCAGACTTCACATGCCGTCAAGAAATCTCTCAGGCATGCAGGTTTCCTCACGATGTTTCCCTTCACCGTTTAAGCGCGTGATAATTAATTATTAATACGCACATGACTTCGAAAAGACAGTGGTGCGTGCCCTGGATTCGAACTCGAGACCTTTGACTTGGCAGTCCAATGGTCATATCACAAGGCTATCTCTGCTATTGCCATTAACCGGGCACAAGTCCAGACTCCGAGCTGCTACTGAGAATTTTATAGAAACCCAACCCAACCCAGGACCTCTAGCGTAGCAGTCGCGCTTAGGACCACTAGACTAATGAGGCCGTCTTATATGAGTAAATTTAATGAAACTCACCATATGCCTGGAAGCCAGCTCGAAGAAGCCATACAGCACCACTGCGTAATGAGCGACGAGGTAGACGTTGCACCAGGCTGGTAGCTGCACATCATATTTATCTCTATTCTCCACCTGCAAAGGAATGATTTTTGTAAATCTTCAAAAATAGCTTCGAATACTACTACTACTTGGATACTAGTTGAAAATTGCACAGGAATGCTTCATCATCATCATTATCATCAACCCATTATACTGTCCGACTGCTGGGCATGGGTCTCTGCTCAGTACGAGAGGGCATTAGGCTATAGTCCACCAAGCTAGCCTACTGCGGGTTGGCGGACTTCACGCAAAGGCTTCATGCGGCCTCACGATGTTTTCCTTCACCTTTTAAGCGCGTGATAATAACTTCGCCCTAGAAGCCGAGCAAATCCTTGTGTAGACGCGAGTGAATCCATTGCAGCAGCAAGTACTTAAATAAAATATTCAGATAAACAGTAGCAGGCTGGCATCTCGCTAAGAGAATGTATGATCCTTTAAAGTCACTTTTACAATTTAACGTTTTACATTCTTTTGAACTAGATGAAAAAAGCAATTCCTACTATTCTCCTATTTGACGATCTATGAAATTAAGTCAGAAACAAACTCTTTCAAACAGAGAATTATTCTCTGAGTTTATTTCTTTAAGTCCAGACAATAGTTTTATTATTAGATATGCGAGTCTAACAATATAAGGCAATATATGAAAAGCCTTTTTGAAGTAAGAGTCACAACAGCTTTGAGTTGACCCGTCCTATTAATTAATTAATACTTCTGTTTTTTCTTTCTGTTGCCAGTTATTAGTACCAGACAACTTTGTCCGTTAATTTTAAACCTACGCTAGAATGTTGAAGTTAAATCCATACTAATAATTATATAGGTAAATAATAACTCTTTCAATGTTTTTACGCCTAATCCACTGAGTAACAAACAGGCGGACATGCAGTTTTGCATTAATATTAGTAGCATGGATATTGGATAGAACCAATTTAAATTTTAGCCGTCTTCAATGCTAAATTATGCTTGAACGGTGATCTAGTCTGCGCGATAAAATTTCTTTTCAAATCTCTTAGGACTTTCTAAGTTTCGATAAAGGCCTCGTAAGGTAAGAAAAGGCCGATGCCTTTTTGACGTAATTTGGAAAAAAACTCAATTTCATGCAGGAGACTGACTCGATTTGCGAAAATTGAGTGAAATGGATTCTCTCAGTAAGTAAAAACTAAAGAGAAAAACTGTCAGGCTATTTGGCTTGTTTCTCATAAATAAAATCAACAAAAATCATTAATAACATTGGTTCAAAAAAACTGACTTTAGCGCGAAGTGCAGTTTTTAGCCCGTTTGAGTAATTAAAAGATTTTTTTTACCTACTAGCTATATACAAAAACTTCCATTCTAAAGGTTTTCCATAGAAATCAAGGCCAGCCTATACGGGTTTTGTATAGCTTGATGTGTAGCTGTGAGTACAAAAAATTACTACATATTATAAAACTAAGCCCTCTGTCGCGTCTATCTGTCTGTCTATTCGCGATAAACTCAAAAACTACTGCACCGATTTTCGTGCTGTTTGCGCCAATGGATAGCGTGGTTCTCGAGGAAGGTTTATATGTATAATACATACATATTATAGTACAGAAAAGTCGAGAAACCACGTGGACGGAAAGCTAGTAAGTGCAATATACAAAAAATGTATTGAAGCTGGATGTAATGGAAGTTTGTAATAAAATTTATAAACACACCTAACTGGAAATTGGATGTCAAATGTTTTATTTCGAATAAATATAATAGGATAGGATAGGTTATTATCCTTAAAGCCTAATCTAATCCTATTGGAATTTAATGAAAGTAATATTCATGAATACTTACGTCGACTTTCATGTCCTCGTCACCCAGGCGGGCGGTGCCTGGCTCCCAGCTAGGTCCCCAGAAGACGGCCTTCATCTTGTCACCCCAATTGTCCATCTTACGAAACTTGTCCATCACGTAAGTGCTGTAGAATGCCTGTGAAAAAAAAACAAAAAAGGCTTATTTTTTTGGCAAAGCTTACCTACTGTGTAATGCAATGTGTGTCGCACATTACTAGTATTCTTGTTAACCCCTCGTACTAAGCTAAATGCTTGTGATACGAGTGGGTTTACGTTGGTAGTGCAATGGGTGGGTTTCGAACCGGTAACTACATAATCGCAAGTCTGACGAAGGCTACCACAGCGCACCGCTTAAAAAAAATTGGAATTTATGTAGGTACAGTCGCCAGCAGGTCAAGGTATACAAAACTATCAAATTTCTCCAAATGATTTTAATCCATAAATTGTTGAAGATAAAGTTCAAAATCAACTGGGAAAATTTGACATTTTGTTGTAACTTGATGTGCTGGCCAACGTACTATTATTTTATTTAACACTATATGCTCCTCACGATGTTTTTGTTAACCGTTTAAATGTTTTTGTTAAAGCACATGATTACGAAAATTATTGGGGTTTTCTAGATAATTCTCAGTAGCACCTCGGAGTTTGTATTTGTGCCCGGTTGATGACAATAAGCTCTTATTACATGAGACCTAAGCTTCGGCAAATACGTTTGTATCAGCCAAACGTTTTGCGGATTTTAGAATAAAAGTTTAATAATAAAATATTATATAATTATTAAATAAATATTTCATTAATTCTAGCCGTCAATCAACTAAGTCAGATGAATTAAATGTCATGTTTCTACTACAATTTTTTTTATGACATAATTCGGCAAACTAGCAGGCGATCTGCCTGATGGTAAGTAGTCATCGCCGCCCATGGACATCCGCAATACCAAAGGAGTTGCAGATGCCAGATGATGCAGATGCGTTGCCCTATTTAAGGAAACTTTTAATAATAAAGGAGAAAAGTAGAAGGAAGAGGACTGAGGGAGGAATTGGGCATCCGGCGCTCCACACTCACTCATATCTCATCTAAGAAGAAGTAATTATCTCTTCAGACTCATTTAAATCTTCCAAAAATCTACAAAAGTAAGTAGGTAAAATATAGGAAAGTTGCGAGTGTGTAGGTAGGTATATTATATGTTGTAAAGCAATTTTTCTTTAACCAAATTGGTCTCACAAAATCCCGACAAGTCGTAAATTCTAATAAGCTACCTATCCTATTTTAAGCCACATACAAGCGAGCGAGATTACCTCTTTCTCATTACGAGGCATTCTGTATATTTTTTGTTGGCAATCATTGTCGTGACAGGCCACAAAACCTTATATTAAGGGTTTTCCGCACACATTGTATAAAGGTTTGTTCAGATAGGCACCTTTAGACGCGCGGTTTTTTTAATGTCATTTTCGGTTAGCACAGACTCGTTGATCACGATAAAAAATGATTAATTAGCTGTCCAAGATCAGGGCGATTGGCGCTTTTTGAGAGAGGCCTACGTTCAGTAGTGGACGGCAATAGGTTGATATGATTTTATATTATTTTCAAGTTCAGAAAACTAACAGCTAGTGATATTACTAGACTAAGGCAACTTACAAGTTTTCACAGATAATATAATATATAAATAAAATTTAAAATAAAAACTATCAAAGGCGAGATGATGATGATGAAGCGCTCATAGAAGAGGGGGGCACAAAACGATGTCAAATAGTCTTGTCAACTTCAAGATAACGTTAAGTATTATTTTATGATTCGTATCGTATCTTTACATTGTTTGTTCAGAACTATCTACCGATGAAATCCATAAATAATAACTATTAAACAACGAAAATATCCTTATCAGGTGTTGGCATTCGAAACTTAAGAAAGGATTTAAAGTCCCACGATTCTGAGACAAACAAGAGCAACAGCTTGTAAATAATACTTTTCAATCAACGCATATTTTTTCTGAAATCTAATGTTCCTAACAGATACAAGTATGTAATATAACAAAGGGAATATTAAAACGCTAAAATCATTTTAAATACTTATAATGACATGTGTGTATGTACAGTAGGTTATAGCTGTTACCTGACCCACCCTAGGTGGAACAGTGGGGTCTCGGTGGGTCAGGTAACAGCTATAGATAACCTACTGCTGTGCTATGAAAGAAGAACACGAAAAAGCACACACCTCTGAATTTTCGGAATCATGTGTGTATAATTTAATCATTACTCGCTTAAAACGGTAAAGGAACACATCGTGAGGAAACCTGCACGTGCAGTGCAGGTGAAGTCTGCCAACCCGCAGTAGGCTAGCGCGGTGGACTATAGCCTAATTCTTCTCACTATAAGAGGAGATTCGTGCCCAGTAGAGGCACAGTATGAGGTCTGATAATAATGATTAATTAAAAAAACCCGGTGGTACGTTGAAGCGCCTTAAAAATAACTTGCCGCGCCGACGGAAAAATCGCCATATCTAAACACACCCTTATAATCCCTGCTAAGTACCACTTTTTGCTGTATTACTCCGTTTTGAGGTTAATTGCAATGTTCTGTTTACTCTACGAGTTATGTTTAAATAATGGTATATATTTCATGCCCTTTATCATATAATAATGTTCGTCGGTATAATTATGTTTAAATCTGATATACAATATTAAATATTTGATGCTTAGATTAAAATAAGTGGAGAGGTTCTAATGTACACTCACGGTTCGTATATATAAGGAGCTTGCCTATTGATTGCCATATCTTAATTCAGTTTAAATTTTCCTACTTATTTCTTTTATCCTTTGTCAGATGTTTTCATCTCAAATATAGCAAAGGTGTTGTTAGCTAGCAGGGTGCATTAGATCGTCTCCACCAAATGTGGAGGGTTTTGTTGAGTATTCAGCCTTGTGTCCAAATTTTATCATCATTGCTTGCCCAAAAAGCACCGGAATACACCTGGGCCGACTTCTAACGCGATGAACAGACGGCCTGGTAAAGGTCGCTAGGAGTTGTTTTATGCAGACGGCATATAACTGGTCATTGTTGGCTAATAAGACCTCTTTTGACTGATGTGACTGTTTTTTTTTTAAATAATTACCTGTAAGTATACAGGGTTGAATGAAGGCTGGTTGTAGATGAGCCCGTAGACGATCTCAATCTTGTCAGTCTCTGGTTTGAAGGTACCGAAGAGACGGTCCCAGATGATGAGCACGCCGCCGTAGTTCACGTCCAAGCAGTATTTATTGCTACCTAGAATTAGAAAGTACATTGATTAAAACTCTACTTTTACAATACCAATGTGGGTCGCACATTACTAGTATTCTTGTTAACCTCTTGTGCTAAGCTAAATGCTTAATTTACGAGTTGATTCACGTCGTCGTCGGTATTGCAATGCGTGTGTTTCGGCAACTACATGATCGCAAATCTGACAGCTTAGCTATTAGGATACCGACGCTTATTTTTATTTATCATTACCGAATATCAGTTTGTTACACGAATAAACTGCCATTGGAACTCCGTAAACTTATTTATTTCTTTCATATAGGCCCAAAGAAATGGAATGTGAACTTTACAATTTTAGTACTTGTAGATGATCAATAGGCCGAACCGTAAATGCACTTAATGGCAGACAATATTGCAGAAGTCCCAAACTAAGATAGGGGGGTGAGCTGGACTCTTTCCAAAAAGACTGGTCCTTTACAGCAACAGACAGCGAAGTGGAAGAAAAGTGGGGAAGCCTTTGTTCTGCAGTGGGACACTACAGGCTTTTAATACTACCTAATAGGAGAGGGCTCTCGTTAAGTGGCTGGATCAAAGCCTCTATACAGAGAGCCGTACTCTTAGACACGGCCCGTATTGTTTGAAGGTTTCTTTCATTGGAGCCCTTAGCACTGGTAGCTTGGATCCTGCTTTCGATGGCGGTGGATTACTATTTCTTATATTTTTAAATGTTTTTATTTAATTTTCTCTTTCTAAAATATGTAATAACTTAAATTTCTGAAGAACTTACCATGATGGACTCTATGATGGCTTGGAGTATTCAGGACATACTCCAGCGGTCCGAGGCTCTTGATAGCTTCAGTGTGGATCCAGAACATGTACAGGTAACTGAACTGGTGGTGCATCACGAACTGTGCTGGAGGAATCACCAGGGCGAGTGGCAGGTAGAAGGCCTGAAGATGGAAAGATTTTGTTAAATTTTTAATACCACTAAACTGCATCCGTAGTCTTATGTGGGATCTGTGTTTTCTCTTAAAGATGCCTACATCAAGAAGTGAACGAATACGGGCTGATGATGATGATGAGTCTAATGGTCCTTACATTTCCTGGATCAGTGAAGTATTATTGCGTTTTAAAACGAAATTCCTAGTAGCAGCTCGTATTATTGTGCGGTTAATGGCAATAATCTCGCCCCCCATTAGGTACATAAAGATAAGAGGTAAACGTGCTTCGTGCAACGTGTAGGCGGGTTTATTTCTCCAAGCGATGGGGGGAGGATAGGTTCTGGGGTCGTTTTAGATGATAGAGCGCTCCCCTTGTTTATAAGCTGACCACTGGGGTTTTTTTTGAGTAAGATCGCCACGCTTCCTGATCATATCTGTATTTCCCAAACAGTAAGGCAGAGGTGTACTGCCGTACACCTAAATTTTACCGATGTAGTTACCATGTAATAGAACAAAAAACATTATTTGTAAATAACATACCACATAAATGCCTACATACATATTTTATTTCACCTACGTCCATCACCCCTTCTGCCTTCTCTCATATAATAGACATGAATAATAAAAAATCATGAAACATTTCTTCTGTAAATGCTTATAGCATGATTAAGAATGCGTTTTTTTCATATATACAAAATTTCGCTTAGCATGAAATTATTAGGTAGATAGTCATAGACACCGTGGGTGAAAATATCCAAATAAAATTATTTTAGACCTTTTTTTGGTTACTTAGAGAAACCTACAAAAGCCGCGGTCGGCTTTTGTAGGTTTCTCTAATCCGACTTCCGACACTGTCCAGTATAATCCCGAAAGACCGGTGTCTTTCGGGATTATACTGGACAGTGTCGGATTCTTACCCATTAAAACCAACCCGTTCGTCAGCACATGGAGAGGGTCACTGTGTCCCCTTAACATACCACCCCAGAACTCTTCTTGTGCAGCGCCTTTTAGGGCACATAAGTAATCTACCACCTCTTACGAAGCAAACAATGTGAAGGATGAACATTAAAATCAACAGCTGTGGAAACCTTTAGGGAAGAGCTTACTGATATCTTTTTTATACATCCCTAATTAACCCGGAGAACACTATGAATGTTTAAAAAATCTGATATATGCCGATAAAAAGGAACATAAAGCACCAAGCCACATGAAGTGTTAATACCGACGCCTCTAATATATTCTACGCCACGTTCCCTGAAAGTTCCAGTACGATAAACTTTCCTTATGTATTATGTATGATGAAGTGATGGAAATCATAGAAAAATATACAAAACAAAATGACCGCCACGGATAAGTTGCTTTGCTTATAAATATGGATTACAAGTGAAGAAGTCTTACGACTTTCCAGGCGACACAATACCCTGACTATTCTGAAATTGTTCGACAAATATCGACTAATAAAATGGTAAATTTTGAGTCAGATTGGATACAATCTATAGATATGTATTAATGATGAGATATATTGTCTAGTGAGAGACCTTCGAGTGCCTAAACGTGTATTGACTATGTGTAATAAATTGGGTTTTGTCAAATGATATACTTAATATAAAAAACCTGTGTGAATTGTTGTGAAGTTATTATCGAAAAAAGAATATTTTGTCACAATATATCCATAATTAGAAGAAGTCTACAGATTTGACACGCTGTCAAGGAAATATCCTTATTACATTCCTTACAATATACACTCACGCCTTTTTCCGATAGGGGCAGGCAGAAACTACAGAACGCCATTTACTACGAGTATTGTATGAACACACGGCTACAGGTCAACCTATACAAAACCAGTATAAGCTGATCTCGCATTGTATAGGGTTCCTATAATATAAAAGAACAGTATAAATTGGATTGTATAGCTTGATGTGTAGCCGTGCGTACAATATTTTTCGTAACATTTTAAGGGAGAAATAACTAAATATCGAATGGATTTATAATAGAGACCAATAAATTGGCAAGCTTATGTTCCATTTTTGGGTCGCTTAGTTCATGGTAAACATATATACAATATATATACTCACAAAGCCACACCACCCCTGCAGCATAGACTGTCGTATTCCAACGCCCATGTTGAAGTCCTCTGAAGTATGATGCACTTGATGTTGCGCCCATAATATATGGATCTCTGTTGAAAAAAGACGAAGACGTAGTTAATAACCTGAGTCTGAGTAGTAGCGTCTCGCCACTGCACTTCGTTCGGTAACCGAGAGGGCTGGAAGCCCAATTCCTTCCTCAATCCCCTTTGTTCTCCTTGCCCTCCCATTTGCAGATGTCCATGGGCGTCGATGACTACATACCATCAGGTAGCTCACCTACTCGTTTGCCGAGTTATCCCATAAACCAAAAAAATAGGTCTAATGAATGTGATAATTTATAAAAAGTTATATATAGAGTTCAGGCTGCCACCAACGATTGCCAATAATGGTAAATGTCAAAATTCCCATGGTCACTATAGGGAAGGCAAGTGCTGCTTATAGTCGGTACCACTACCCTACCACTTCTCCAAGCGGCAGTAATCCATAAGGATTTTTCACATCCCAAAAAGCGTGCCTCTATCACATTCAACACCGACAGGGGGCATCCATGGACTGACCGCGACAAGCGCATCTTAGCCTTGAACATCAATTGATCCAAGTATTACCTAACCAGCAGCCTCAGCTTATGATTTATAAACATACCATCACGCTTGTATTCCCCGAAGGTCTAGGCAGAGGTGTTCTATTTTGTAATAGTGACCCATATAATGGGGGGCGGGCCGATTGCCATTAACCGGGCATACATCCAAACTCCAAGTGGCTGCTTACCTCTAGCGTAGTAGTTGCGCTTGGAACCGCTAGACATAGGCGTTTCGCACACTGCACCGCATCACGCAGCGTAGCGCGGGAGTGCGTGTTCTTACGTTGTTTGTAAGTATCTGTGTTTGTATAGAAAACACGCGTAGTGCAACACACAGAAAACGCATTCACGCGCAGTGTTTTTGTTCTACCGCCACGCACCCCGCTGCGTAGCGCGGGGCAGTGTGCGCTTCGCCTAATGCGGCAGTTTATATTTACTGGTTATAACTTACGCGAATATTAGTCATTGAAATAAAACTACTTTTTACGGATTTTATCGCGTTATATTGATATTATTTTAAATTCCCGACGTTTCGGATCCTTTACAGCATCCATGGTCACGGGTAGACTGAGGTGTTGGTCGTCCTAACGTCAAAATTAGATGCTGTAAAGGATCCGAAACGACGGGAATTTAAAATATCAATATAACGCGATAAAATCCGTAAAATGTAGTTTGATTTCAGTTTATATTTTTTAATAAAATATTATTAATCTGTATTTACCATGACATGCTCTGTGCATCCAATAGTAACAAAAGTCAACGCCCAGAGCAGCAGCATACCACGTCACAGTACTGTCCCACGGTAGGTCTACTAATCTAAAGTTTGCGTATATCCACGTATATAAAAATGACTCCGCTCCGCGCCATAATAATCTGGAAAATAAATCAAAATATTAATAAACGCCAAGAATATCCATATCCAATATCCAGCCCGCAGTAGGCTAGCGTGGTGGACCCTAGCCTAATCCTGTTTATTTTTAGAGGAGACCCGTGCCCAGCAGTGGGACAATAATTATACAGTTTTGATTATGATGATGATGAAGAATATTTCAGATACAAGCTCTTGCAACCCATCATCATGGGAGAAGTTGCTGGCAAGAGGAGAGTTGGTTGTTAGAATATTGAGCTGCTCATGAATTTCTAAATAACACTTTGCTTTATATGGGAATCGAATCCAGAACTTGTATAGCGTGACTTACGTTAATGTTATGTTAATGATAAATTATATTAATTTCTGTCAATAGATCTTTTAAAGACACTTTTACAAGTCGATGTTTTGTTTTTTTTTAACTACATGGCGCTGGCATTACTTATCTAACGATCTCTGAGAAGAAACCCTGAAACATCATCAACAAGAACATGTTCTCTTTTAAAGTCGAAACAGTAATTAACAGATAATTATGCTAGTTTTACAATGAAGGGAAATGTCTGGACAGGCCTTCTGAAGAAAGAGCCATAGCGGTTTGGAGTTGACCAGTCCTAACTGACGGCACGCATATATATATATATATATAGATAGATACGGGTAGCTATCACGACATCTTACCTGCCTGACTCCTGAAGTATTCCATGTGATACGCTTGTGATGCCGTCATTAAGTCTGATGCCTGGCTTTCCTTTTATCCTTAGAACTATGTGTTCCAGGATCATGAAGATGAAGAAATATGGCCATGACTGAAAAGAAAATTAAAATATTAAGACATATTTTATTTTTATTCATTGTCATCACTATGAGCCCATTACATTGTCCCACTGCTGGGCTAGGGTCTTCTCTCAGAGTGAGAGGGATTAGGCCATAGTTGGTTGGTAGACTCCACACGCTGTCAAGAAAATCTTTTAGGCATGCACGCCTCACGATGCCTTCCTTCTCTCTTTAAGTGCGTGATAATTAATGATTAATACGCCTGGATATCGAAAAGTCGGAGGTGTGTGCCTTGGATTCGATCTTAAAGGGTTTGATTCAATGGACATATCACAAGGCTACCACTGTGGAGTTTGTTGCGCTGCTTCTTCTTCCCAGCCAAAACACTAGCTAGGCTAGGCTTCATGTGTTAAGAATGGTAACCCATCCCTAAAATGTCCGCAGCAAGCGCAGATTAACCTTGTAAGTCGGTTGATCAGCCTAGTTATTACTTAGCAACGAGTATAAACGTATTTTGTTTATTCTGCTTTAATTAAAATTATTTTGCACTTTGGAACACGCTATCTTCCTACATTTAAAAGTGCTGATAATTCAATTTCGTCGAGTTATGAAAACTAGAACATTATGTCATTTGTCACATTTGTTGCTAATTATGCAATGTTATGTTATGTTGCTAATTATTAAGCATAATAGGTATATTGTTAAAATAAAATGCCTACGGCACTATGTACAGTTTGATTGAAATAAATATGCCCGCCTTGCCAAATGGCTTTGCAATCAATTTCAAATATTTCACATTCATTCTTACTTTTCTAACGGAACTGAACGGCTACATTTAGACGCGCGCAGTTATTTGGAACTGAATATATAGGTATAGATTATTCTCGAGTATTAATTAAGACTCATTATTTCTATAATCTATACATAGTATGTAGTACCTGAGAAACCTGTGTACATAATAATTATGTTTTAGTCAATTTAGCTACCAAAATACATACATACATATCATCACGCCTGTATTCCCAGAGGGGTAAGGCAGAGGTGTACATGTATATCCACATTTCGCCGGTATGTTTAGGTCCCTAATAGGGATCGAGCCTATTGCTATTCAACGGGCATAAATCCAGACCCCGAGTCGCTATTTTTAGAAATACTTAATAACACTTTGCTTGACCTCTAGAGGACGTAAGGAACGCATAGGAATGCTAGACTTTTTTTTTAACTTACTAGCAATGTGAGTCGAACATTACTAGTAATCTTGTTAACCCTTTTTACTAAGCTAAATGCTTGTGTTACGAGTGGGTTCACATCGGTAGTGCAATGGGCTCAGATCAAATAAAAAGTTAAGATGGAACTTTGCGAACAGTGAAGTGAGGCCGGCTAAAAGTACGCCTAACGGTGTACAACACACAATTACACGCAGACACGTATACCGAAACTATGCCTTATCTTGTCAGTAGAGCTATCGAAGTATCGAAAGCTCGACCGACAAGATAAGGCGTAGTTAACTAATACATATGTGCGTGTAATTGTGTGTTGTACACCGTTAGGCGTAGTTTTAGCCGGCCTCACTTCACTGCTCGCAAAGTTTGTGCCGAGGGAGTAATTTTTATTGGCTCAAAATGTCTCGGCGGAAATCCATCTTTACTTATAATACTGTCTGTGTCTCAGGCAATAAACCACACAAAATCAATAACTAGGTAAGGTAATATCGTTATCCACACCTGTGTTTGCCCATGTATCAATTTACTATTCCGTTCTCAAGACTCAGTGAATGTTGATATATCGTATTCCATTGGTTTTGTTACTATTGTAAGGGAAACGTTGAGAAATGATATTTATGTAAGTATTGAGCCTATGATCTATTTTAGTATGAGTATATACATCCTTTTTAACATGATCCATCGAAATACAACAAAGCTGTACATGTATGTAGATCTTTTCATAGAAAAAAATGATTATTTTACAGTATTTACATAATTGTCATTGTTTTTACTAAATAAACAAAGTGAAAACCTTTATTTAATTATTCGAGATTATTGATTCCTCATTAGTCTGGTGGTTCTACGCAACTGCTACGCTAGAGGTCCTAAGTTCGATTCTCAGGTCAAGTATAGTGTTATTGCGTGTTTCTATGAAATTATCAATTATCATTATACAGGCGTGATGGTACGTTAGGTATAATATGGTTGGATCTTTTGTTTTTGCCAGCTACTTCAAAAACTCTTTGAGACACTTACTTAACATTATTTTTAGATTTTTTTAAATGTATTAATGTATTTCTATTTATTTTTGTTTCGAATGGTTATGCTGGGCTCGGTACTAGGCTTTACTTATGTTGATGATGTCATTGTTTTTCGAACGGTACATTTAATTGCTGTTTTAAAATTTTTAGTTATCAGATCTATGGCCACCTCGAAAGTATTCTCTTTTACTTTTTTTTTGCAAAATCGGTACGCTATTGACGAAGAAATAGGTGAATATAGATAAAAAAACCTCATAGAACCTTCTTTTTTGACGTTGCTTTTATAGTGCCCATTTAACTTCAAAGCAAGTACATTTAACCTCGCTAGAGAAAGTGTAACCCAAAAAATTTATGCTAACATGTCAAGAACGTCAAACCATTCTACAAAATAAAACATACAAATCAAATATTAACTAATAATGCCTTGGAAATGTTGCGACACGAATTCAGGTGTCAATTTTGCAATCGTGATTAAATTTCATAGGCTTTACGTTCTCAATGATAAAGGTTATTATCGAATGGCAAATGGAGTCAAGGTGCTTTAATTAAATTCCTAAAGTTGTCTTATGATTAGTTCACTGAACTTGTAAATAGTTTTGACAGTATTTAATTATTGCAATTTAGCCGTGACCGTAATCTTTGAAATACCGTTAACGTGACACGTGCAGCAAGAAATCATTTTGCCGATGTGTATGTAGTGCGAAGGCGTATGGTACTAGACGAGATAATGTGACGAGAAAAATATCTCGCAACACACATTTTTCCAATGTTTGTAGATCGAACGATCGATATTCGACTTAGTCTTGTGCCGTTGGGTTCGGGTATTCGATGCGGTTCCCGCATGGAATAAATATTTTTTAGAGAATTAATCTTTAAAAAAAAAACAAACAGGTGCCTTGAGGAGTAAGAATGCAAGTTGCATTTACATATCTAAGTACCTATCACTGGTTTCGAAGTCTTACGCTTCTTTTTTCATTAGTTAGATATTGAAAAAAATATATGTTTATAGATAAATGTCTCTCACCTGTCTAAAAAAATTAGGTACATCTTCCTTTCTTTCAAACATGGTCTCTTTGGGTGAGTGGAGGTAGAACAGCCTCCCAATCCCCTTTATATGGTCACTGACCACATTAGAGAGCCCACTCGGCTCTGTTGCGTTGGCGAAGGAATAGTCCGCCATCTTGAAATAAAACTATCTGTAACAAAAAAGAAATTGTGGAATTAATACATACTCGTAGGTACATATTTTTTATACTTTCATTTTTTATTTTTAGTTAACCATTTATAAAAGAAACAAACATAAATTAAACTATATGGCTATACATCAGTAAATAAAATAATTCACGAAGAAGAAAATATTCACGCCTATATTCCCCGAAGTGTTAGACAGAGATGTACTAATAAACTTACACAAACAGTTCGGTCCTATTAACTAATACTGTTTAGGTCATAGTATATTACCATTAAACGAGCACTAATCTAAACTCCGAGTTGCTACTAAATTCTCAGTAGCAACTCAACATAGAAAAATGTAATAGCGCTTTGCTCTTAGAATCGACTCTGGGACCCCTAGCGTAGCAATAGCTAGCCCCTAGCGCGCTAAGAACCTCTACACTCATAAGGCAGTTTGAATATAAGGCATAGTAAACTGAATTTATTTAGGTCCTTTTGCACATTGCTATACTTGCTAAGTAGTACGTTTTAAATAGAATACCTATTGGTATGTATGTTACGCAAAAATATACGAGTCGCACATTTTAATAATTTCCACATCCAAAGCAAAATTTATTAGGCCTATAGCATTAATTTATGCACGCACATGATTTTAATTATTCATAATTGTAACATGTAGGCTACAATTTAGTTGTTTGTCAAGCAAAATATAATTATCATGCCCTCAACACAAAATAGGTTGATTAATATTAACGTGCCTACATGATAAAAATTCTAAATTATCACTGACCACGGTTTCTAATTGTGGCTTGTTAAAAAAATACTTAGGTACCTCAAAGATAACTGACTAAATCGTATCTTATACGGTTGACCTTTCTTTATTAAACATACAATCACGCCTGCATTCCCCGAAGGGTTAGGCAGAGTTGTACTTACTATGTACACCCACAGTTCAGACAGACCGACGTAATAGGGGGCGAGCCAATTGCCATTAACCGGACACAAATCTAATCTTCGAGCTGCTAGGTAATAAGAATTTTATAGAAAAACGTTGCTTTGGGAATCGAACGCAATAGCTTCAAGCGTAGCCTTTATTGTAAGCACTCGAAGGTAACATATAGGATAAAACTAAATAAACACATTTCTTATAATATTTCGCTCCAATAAGCACATATATCATACACACAAAGACGGAAGTAAGGGTGACAATGAAGATATTATTAGCTACATTTCCGGATAGTATAAGTATACAGTTTAACATTATTATAACTAAGTATCTATGAACGAGTATTATAACGGTCACGACATACTGATTGACGGCGCTTATCGCGTTAAGGCTCAGATCAAATAAAAAGTTAAGATGCAACTTTGCGAACAAAGAAGTGAGGCCGGCTAAAACGCACACATGTATTAGTTAACTACGCCATATCTTGTCAGTCGAGCTTTTGATAGCTCGATAGCTCCACTGACAAGATAAGGCGTAGTTTCGGTATACGTGTGTGCGTGTAATTGTGTGTTGTACACGGCAAGGCGTAGTTTTAGCCAGCCTCACTTCTTTGTTCGCAAAGTTCCATCTTAACTTTTTATTTGATTTGAGCATTAGGCGGTTCATCTACTGAAGATGCGTCCCGCCGCGGTGCGCGGAGCGACGGGTCACATAAAGGCGCCTTCCCGCGCATTTCCGTGTCGGAAGTGTGTTGTGCTAGTCGTGATTTCTATATAAATTGTGATACTTGCATACAATGGTAAAATCTGGCATCCCGCGCTACGTGACTGGGCGCGGTGCAGTCGGTGGAGCGCCTTAAGGTAGACTTTCGTACCAAGAGTCAGTAACGCGGCGTCTATAGCCTTTCTGACGTCACGTGAGTGATGTGTCGCTACACTCGAACATTTAGATATTACGGTCGTCAGCACATCAAGTTACCAAAAAATGACAAATTTTCTCTTTTGATTTTGAACCTCATCATTAACGTTTTAAGGTTTAAAATCTTTTGAAGAAATTTGACAGTTTTGTATAACCTGAGGTGCTGGCAAACATTAATCTGCTGCTCTGATGTGCAGCGACACGGCTTGCACGCCGTACGTCTGTACGGCTGCGTACGGATGCGAACGTCTCCGTACGCGTTGGATCGTATGCTATATAATAATATTCAGTGCCCCATTGCACATTAGATGAAAGCTCTCCAAAGGGCCTCTACGCGTTAGACCTGTGTCCTCGCGCGTCTACCTCACAGGAGGCATGCATCAGATCGAAAAAGGAGATACAAATAATAATAATAATTTATTTCATTAAGACAACGCCTTACGCTTTATTTACGCTAATGACAATAATGAGTGTAGATTGCATCCTAGTCCTATTTAATCGGTCGTCTGCGAAAGGCTGTGAAACATTGATTACATTTATAGTATAAATAAATCTATCTTCTCGTTGCTGTGAAATAATGAATGTGTATAATATACTATGTATAACTTAAATAGTATATTATACACACTTATATAACACAGTTCAGGAAATGTTATTGTGATAAATTTATGTAATTCACTGATGATAACCACATTGTAGTACAATTCATAATTATGTTAATATGCGCTTTGACATTGCTAGATCAGACAATCGAGATTTGCAGAGATGACTTGAAAACTGATTATCAGTATTATTGGTTTAGTATTTAATATATTGGTTTAGTAATATGTTTGTATGTAAGGTGACTGTCTCAACAAACTAGTGGTCCCAAGCGCGACTGCTACGCTAGAGGTCCTGGGTTCGATTCCCAGGTCGAGCAGTGTTATTGAATTTTTCTAGGAAATTCTCAGAAGTAGCTCGGGGTCTGGATTTGTGCCCAATTGTGCAAATTGTGGCAAAATCACAATATTTTAAAATCTTAGACTTAATTTGAAGAATGTTTGATGTCTTTATGTAAGGTTCGATTCACATAATATATGTAGTATACTTTAGCTTATTTTCAATGTAACAGTAGTTAACAACGATGATTTTTTATTGTTTAATAAATGTTTATTTTCTAGAAACATGATTCAGCGTTGTTAAAGGTATGAGTGAGTTCATTGGACGTCCTTGCTTTATAACAATAATATCTGTTATCTAGTAAGTAGGTACGAACGGCGAGCTTTACTAATCTAGTTTACGCTGGCCTCTAACTGCAAGAAAAGCCTTTACAACACGGGATCAGTTTAAACTGGAATTATATAAGTTGACCCGGGATTACGTATGTATTGTTTTGGCAAAATTGTGTTTGTCTTTTATATTAGTTGGATAGGTCAAGCGAGTTTCAGTTCGGACATAAAAAGCTAAATTATCACTCTTATCTACACTAATATTATAAATTAATATTTGTTAATGTTTCTGATTTTATAACAGTTTCAGAAGTGATTAAAACGATATAATGATAAAAAAAAAATTGTGTAGTCTTAAACAAATGACAAATGTCATTTACTACAAAAATATCGTATTCGAAACAATTTCACTGCTTTTATGCGATGACTGATGAAGCATTCTATTTCACTGTAAGATTCCTTTACAAAGAATAACCCGAAACAGTCGTGTGTTGATTCCTCAATGCATGATATCCGACACAAACTCATACATACATCTACAATATGAAATGAAAACAAAATTTATTTACACACATTTCGCCGGTAAATTTAGGTCCCATGTAATATCCACCGATCCTATTGTCTTTTACCGGGCATACTCCTAAATTTCAAGAACGAAACGAAAGTTTTTAGTGTTTTACCCACAGATTTTAACAAAACTTCTGTATAAATACCTACTCTCATCACATTTCTGTTATAAATTGTAGGTACACTCACAAAAGATACTCAATTCAATAAGTAGTGCAAATACGTTCCGTCCATATCTTATTGATCTCATGCCAAGTCTTGTTTACGTTTATTTTTAGTTTGCAAATGTCGCAATAAAACAGCAAATTAAGGCTTCAAGCACAATCATTTGTTCTTAGTATTTTAAAATAAATAGAAAATTATGATTTATCTTCTTAAAATAGACGTATAACATTCACTACTTTCTACTACAATAACGATTTTTAAGCTTTGAATACACTATAGTCGATGTTGCAATTCTTAGCGCCATTAACGTAGAATTTGTTGTAGAGCAACATTTTGCGATAAAAAAGAAAATAGGCCACTAAGGTGGGTTTTTTGTCAATAGATTCCGTTTTAGTGAGTATTAAACTACTTGTGAGGGTGCTTATTAGGTATATGAACAGATATTAATCCATATGGTTTTTTATATAAGCCTGGCTAAGGCAAGCATTGTCATTCAAATTAAATCTTCGGCATCGACGAAGCTTAAGACGCTCGCTCCGTCAAAATTTTAACTGTGTGTGGTGTATGCGTAATGTTTTGATCAATTTTATAAGTGAGTATCTAGATAATTTTCTGACAGAAATTTTCAAATATTATTTATAATAGGGCTAGAGCTACTTTTTGTACTTTTTCATTCATGTTGATATTAATAGTAATATAAAAGAAAACCTGATTCTAAATAGTTTACTGCTACATAAATATCAAATAAATGTTTCTAAAGAACTGTTTGATCAAATGTTGCAGTAAATATTATTTCTAACTGAAATATTTGTAGAACTTTCAACTGTTTGTATAGAGAATTTGATAACTTTGTTTGACTTATTCGGTTCACATAAAACAAATCTGACATCATAAATGAGTTTAATATTTTTACAATATTTTTTATTTCATGTTACATAAAATGTATATTATGATATTTTAACTCATAACGAGGGCTTTTTGATTACTCAATAAATATAAATTAATGGACTATATCTATTAAGTCTTATTATTACCTTATTTTCATTCATATACCATCACACCATCAATGTACACTCACATTTTGCCGGTATATTTAAGTTCCACGTAACAGGGGGCGAGCTCTATTATCCGGGTCGGATTCCGAGCTGCTTCTGAGTTTTTTATAGAAAAACCCAATAACACTTTGCGCGACCTGGGAATCGAACCCAAGACCACAAGAGTAGTAGTCCCACTTGGGACCACTAGACTAATGACACAGTTAAAAATTAATGAACTCTGGAATCTAGTAAGACCTTTTTCATTGCGTTTAGCAGCTAAATCCAAAGTTTTCCAAAATAGCAAGATATTTAATTTAATTCCTTCCTTACTCAAAAATATTCTTCATTCAAAATGTTTCGTTCCATTTAGAAACACGCGGAGATCTGTTGTCACGTTCCTAAATAGAACCAATCATTCTAAGGCCAAAAAGTGTATTAAATCGCTACACTAAAATGTATGCTCTTAATAAAACCAATTGTTTTGTTCCATTAGTTGGTATAAGGAACAATGAACTGTTACTATGCTCTTACGCATGTGCTACATTTATCATGCATACACAACTTTAATTCAGTTGATTTGTTTTCAATGCAAAAGATTTTAAAACTTTCGTCAGATTTTTTCTAAATTGTGTAATATCTTGCCCACTGCGTGAGACTTGAATTAATTAAAACGCCAAACAAACAAACTTTTCAGCTTTATTATATTAGAATAGATTTACAGAAGAAGGAATGCTTATGCTTTAATTAATATTTATGGTACGGTATTTATGTATAGGTAAGTAATAACTGGGTATTTATTTTTATTTACTGAAACTGGGAATACAGATTTTATTTATATGGAAAATCTAGCTTTAGTTACTCATGTGGCCACTAGACGGGTTACTGCACAAACAATGATAATAATCAGAGACTGACTATGTTTTAATAACATAAAAATAAGGTAAAAGGAATTTGATCAAACTAACTACGTAAGCTAAACGAACTGGTTTGCTGACTTTAGATTAAAAGAAATTATGTTACTTATTTGAGTTGTATATTGAGGAAATTGATCCATATTCTCAATAAAAAATATTACTGTATTATGTAGTAACTAGCTTTCCGCCCACGGCTTCGCCCGCGTGGTTTCTCTGCTTTTCTGCATTTGAATGGAATATTTTTTCCCGTTCTTGCAACATTTTTCATTTATGCTCCGCTCTTATTGGTCTTAGCGTGATCATATATAGCCTAAAGAATTCCTTGAGAAATGAGCTATCTAACACTGAAAGATTTTTTTAAATCGGACCAGTAGTTCCTGAGATTAGCGAGTTCAAGCAAACAAACAAACTCTTCAGCATGGTAGACTATAGCCTAAGGCTAGCGTGGTGGACAATCCCTCTCGTTTCGGTAGGAGACGCGTGCCCAGCAGTGGGACGATGTAATAGGCTGATAATTATGATGTAGTGATTTCAAAGTCAGCCTGTGTGTATGTTTGTTAACCTAACTTTATCGTTCAATTACAGCGTAGCAAACCTTGTATCCCAAAGTAAATACAGATTGATGTCATTATCATTTCAAGAGTGTACATATCCTTGATATGCACTAGATATGGTGATCCTTTCACAATGCAATGTATTATCTTTTCATTACATTGTTTGTGTAGACATTAAAAAATTCACTCTTGTTTCTGGAAATAATGAATTACTTCTTTTTCATATATCGCACACCTAGATCTAAAGAGAGTTAAGTCAAAAATTTGTGTGATTGAGTTATGCTCACCATTTCATTTCCTATACGGATACCTATCTGACCAATAAAACAACAGGTTAAAACAACAATAGGTATCCGTATAGGAAATGAAATGGTGAGCATAACTCAATCACACAGATTTTTAAATTAACTCTCTCTTTAGATCTAGGTGTGCGATATGTCAGTTAAGAAATGCCAACGCCATTTAAGTTGTTAAAAGAAATTTAATCCATTGACTTGTAGAAGTATTTTTAAGGCGGATCGTCTCTCCTGGGCTCTAAATTCATATTTTTTACTGCTACTGTATTTTTACTTTACTGTACTTTTTACTACTACTGTCTACTACAATTATTATCATTGATATTACCAGTATTCAGTATTCATTCATTTATTGCGTTCCACAAAGTTTTTTTGGATGGTAAGTATACATTATTAATATAAGTACATTGTGGACCCTGTCGGGCACAGCAATATAGGAGAGAGGAAGTACTCATTTATGTCAGCTATTTTAAAGATATTATTACTATCTGTTTTAAATTATGGTACTATATTTAAAATACAATTTACAACAAATACTAATAAACAAGGTACCAAATTCGTTTATTTAGGAAGTAGGTATTAAATTTGTTATTTGTACTACATATTTCTAATGAACGATAACAATACTACGATTTTTTTGTAGTCTGGAAGATAAGTTGTTGTCACGTTAGGAGATGTGTGCACTGACGAAATTGTGGCGAAATCGTTACAAAATAAATAATAAATGTCGGTTGCCCCAAATCATACATAGATAGTACATTTTAATAACAGTACATAGTAATAGATTAGGTATTTTTTTTACCAAAGTAGAATATAATATTGTTTTGTTATTATTATCCAAATAATAAAAAAACAATATGTGCCCAGTTAATGGCAATAGACTATTACGTGGAATTAAAACATACTGGCGAACTTAAGATGTGTAATTGTACAACTTCGCCTAACCTTTCAAGTAATACAGGCGTGATTGTATGGTAATAATAAGTTATTACTTAATAAACATATTGCTTTGTTATTAGATTATTACAAAAAATATAATTTCGTCCTCGGTAAAAAAATATCCTAATCTAATACTATGTATGATTTGGGACACAATCATATTTGTTTCGTAAAGATCTCGCCACAATTTCGTCAGTGCACACATCTGTGACAACAACTTATGTTACGGGCTACGAAAAAAAAGATTTTGTTAATCGTTAGTTTTGTTATCATTTATTAGAACGATGTAGTACAAATTAAAATTTTAGTGCCTACGTTGAAACAAAACTACTTTTTACGGATTTTATCGAGATTAAATGACGTCATGGACATGGATGCTGTAAAGGATCCGAAACGTCAGGAATTTAAAAATATCAATATAACGCGATAAAATCCGTAAATAGTAGTTTTATTTCAATGTCTAATATTCGCGTTAGTTTTAGCTTTTATTTTGGACGTAGGTACGAAATACTGGTTGTATTTAGTACCTACGTCCAAAATAAAAGAATTTGATAACTTGTATATTGGAAATTTCTATGATAATAATTGTAGTAGATGGTATGCTGTTTTATTTTATTTTTGCTATAAATACCATACTTACGTAATTGGCATTATTAAACATTGTTTAAAGGATATTCAATAACATAACCAATTTTGTTTTTTGTTATAAACAAGATCAAGCCACTATTAAAGATCTAATCTTATCTAACCGGTTTATCAAAACGAGTCCTTGTGTTATTTTGACTTTAGAATAACATAATAAGTTATTTTGAGATTTTTAAAACTTATTGTATGATAAGGATATAGGAATGTTGTGATGGACATGATATTCAACTAAAAACTAAGGAATGTAGCTTGTGGACTGAGTCTTAGCTTAGATTTATTAATCGAAATAGTTTTTTATTAAGAATAATATTTACGAACTGCTAAAACTTTTAAAACTTGATTTGTGTACGGGACAATAAACTATCCACTCCGTGGCGTGCTCATACAAATAGATATCTAGAATAATCTATTTATTATTTATTCTAAGTAGATTCTAATACACAAAAGTCTCGTGTCACAGTGTTTGTTATCGAACTCCTCCGAAACACCTTGACCGATTTTTATGAAATTTTCAGTGTATATTTGGTTGGTCCAAGAATACGTCGTAGGCTATTCTTTATACCCCTACCATCACCCCCCATTTTTATCGCGATTTTAAAATGACTGAACCACGGTTGCCGTTTCAGCAATAATAAATATGAAGAGGAAAGATTCGTTTGTTTATAATCGATAAACTCTGAAACTAATTATTTCACTGTTAGAGAGCTACAGTATTCCAGATTAACATAGGGTATTTCTTATCTCAATGTCTAACTGGGATCCCATGCGTGCGAAGCCACGGGGAACTCTCTAGCAATAATGTAAAAGAGTAGCCAACGAGCTAGTGAAGTACCTGCGAATCCACACTCCAAGCTGCTACTGAGAATTGCATAGAAAAACCCAATACCACTTTGCTCGACCCTGGAATCGAAATCATCACCTCTTGTGTAGCAGTCGCGATTAGGAACACTAGAATACCTAATGAGGTAGTCAAATATTTTTTCAATTTTCAAATTCAAGTTCGGAACAATAGCAGGCCTAAAAACGGTGGAGTACTTATAAGCATTGCCATTCAACTGATTCAACGTGGCAATGCTGCCAGTTTTCTGGGCACCTTGCCAGACGTCAGCGATGCCGAGAGATACTTTGACGCCCGGTCACGCCCTATTGTGATTTGTATTTGTTATGGTTCTTTTGGAATGACACTGTGTACTTAAATATTAAATTAAAATATTTAAATAAATCTTGAACAAAAAAAAATAACGGCATTAATATTTCTGCCTAAAATGCCTCGGCATAAATGCATGTGCAGTTACGACGTTTTTTAATAAATAGTAAGTACTTAGATTTGAATTGAATAAAAAAAACAATATTCACATAATGTACGGATGTCGTTATCAAAACTTTTCCAGTGCATTTCGCTGTCATTGCATAAAACGTATGCGCAATGTGCATAAAGATATACCCATAAATGAATGAATCAGTCGACAAATAATGATATGAGTAATAGTTATAGATAAGTAGGTAGGTACTATTGTTTTGAAATTTTATCGAACACTGGAAGTAGGTAATTTTATTTATTTCGACAAGAAATACCTACAACAAAAACAAGTGTTGTAGATAATTTATCGATATTTTATCCATCGATCCTGTAGGTCAAGTGGTTGTAATCTAGACTGCGTGCGGTCCTCGGTTTAATCAGACGAAAAAAGTGTTATTTATTTCTATGAAATTTTCAGTAGCAGCAGACTTTGGATTTGGGCCCCGTTATTGGAAATAGGGTCGCCCGCTACTATATTGGACATAAACCGGCGAACTGGGGGTGTACACATGGACACCTCTTGGGGAATTCAGGCGTTTTTGTTTTGTTTATTAGCGTAACAAAATGCGTTTTATTCTAGGCCATTTAGGCAATTGCAAAAACATATTTATTTTGTAAAGATTATAAAAAGTCGGTTACATACCGCAACACTGCTTTTACTTATTTATAAATTAGATTAATAAATATATATCCTCATTAAGTAACTGCCTCGTTGGCCTAGTGGTCCCAATCGCGACTGCTACGCTAGAGGTCCTAGGTTCGATCCCCAGGTCGAGCAAAGTGTTATTGGGTTTTTCTATGAAATTCCCAGTAGCAGCTCGGAGTCTGGATTTGTGCCCCGTTAGTGGCAATAGGCTCACCCCCGTGGGTGTATTTACATAAGTACACCTCTGCCTAACCCTTCGGGGAATACAGGCGTGATGGACGGTATGTCATTAAGTAATATGTTATATTTTAAATAAAGGTGTGGGTATTTTTATCATTCGAGGTAAGTACCCTGCACTTACCTACTTAGTTTTAAGAACGTAATCTGATTTGTTATTGTCAACGGAGAAAATTGCATAAACAAGCAATCAAGCGGTCACTGACACTTTCAAATTATTTTACGCAAATTATAACCTAATTGAGGAGTTTGTTGTACCTACATAATCTAAATTATTAAACAAACCTCAATTTGCCAATTAATTACCGTCGTTATTACTTAGCAGTAAGGTGTAAAAAACCTAACCTCATATTTTTTGCCGGATAAAATAAAGTAAATAAATAAAAAATATAAATACACTTACATCTGGTATAAAATAGAGACGTCCTCACTGCATAAACCACTAAAACACTAAATCCCGCACTACCCTATAAGTCCCAACCCTAATTTGCGACACTGTCGAAAATTACCCCGAATTACGAAAACAAATACGAATTGCGATCTATATCGATCGAGCGTGCACTCGCGTTAAGAATCGAATGCAAACAGTCGCTCGGAGTAGGTCGCATTTGTATTAATAGCCACCGCGACGCTAAGTACTTTAACACTACGTCACGATATCGGTCTTTTAGGACCGTGAACTTATTTATAACAATTATTTTATTTGATATTTGTCTTTTTTTTTTATAATATCATGATAACGCTATTTTATTTTATTAATGGGATCTTATTTAATTATAATTTGTGAAAACAGTTATCATTGATAGTGATACAATAATCTCAGTCACTTTATACTTTTTTTTAAAAAAGAAGCTTACTAGCAATGTGGGTCGCACATTACTAGTATTCTTGCTAACCTCCGTGCTAAGCTAAATGATTGTGTTACGAATGGGTTCACGTCGGTAGTGTAATGGGTGGGGTTCGAACTGGCAACCACATGATCGCAAGTCCGACTCCCGAGCCATTAGGCTACCGCCGCTTATCAACTAACACTGCATAAAAATTCCCCAAAGTTAACTTGTGTGATACAAATGAATGGCAATGCTAAATAATGGTAGTATTCAATGAGGTCTTTTAAAGAAGACGAGCTATCACTCAAAGCCGCAAATAAAAAAAAAACACCACACTGAAGATACTGGCTAAAAATATTTTCATATTTTTAATATCGAAAATATACTTTGGCGTCAACTAAGTTAAAAAAGTGTTGGCCACACTTTAATATATCTAATTAAAATGCCAAGCGATTCTTTGACCCCTCTAACATTGTCTATGGGTTTAGTTCAGTCTCTTGCACAGAGTCAATATCTGACAGAGGTGTGAACAAGTACCTGCACAAAATTCTAAAACTTAAAAAAATCGAAAACTGCTAATGTACCTATTTGCTAGGACAAACTTTTCATGCCTTTTCATGGTTTAAAAAAAATGCCAAATTTAGCATTTAAAATGCCAAAACGACGATAAAGCTCCCAGAAGCCCGATTCACGTAATTAAAACCATAGCGATGTCGCAGCGACTTAATCGTTGAATCAGTTTTTCTATTCATATCGTCGTTTTATTGAAAAATCGTTGTACCATATTCACAATGCTCGTTGGGCAGGGATGGTTCTAAAACGATGGCTTGACAGTATTCACTTATCACTGGAAAACTGTTTCAACGATTAAGTCGCTGCGACATCGCTACGGTTTTAATTACGTCAATCGGGCTACTGGGGCCGTATTACCACGTATTGATGCCATCATTTTTAGGTTGTGAGAGAGGGATGCCGCTCTACAGGTTAAATAGTTGCGTCCCTCTTTCACAGCGTAAAAATGATGGCATTAATACGTGGTAATACGGCCCCAGGTCTTTTTTGCCGCAATCCGCAGTGGAGTGTTACAAGTATTAATAACACCACGTTCGTAGGTATGCCACACGTCGTGTTTTGTTTTCAGATAATGCTACTACATATAAATTGATCTTGTCTGTTATGCAATTTTATTGGCGTTATCAGAGTTCACTCGGTTTCGTTTTTTATGTATGTCTTTAACATACGAATTTATTATTTGCTACACATTTATTATACAAATGTTTTGAATACAAAAAATACATTTGCTGATTCACGAGTGCGATATCATTTTAGCACACAGATAAGTGTGATACCCTAGTGATACGACAACTGGATTGTCAAGTCTCGAGTTCGAATCCAAGGCATGCACCTCTGACCTGTAATTTCAGACTTAGGCATTCATTTAGGCAGATGCGTACTAAAAGTACACTCACACTCCGCCGGTAAGTTTAGGTCTCATGTAATAGGGGACGAGCCCATTGCCATTGACCGGGCACAAATCCAAACACCCAATAACACTTTGATTGACATGGGAATCGAACCAGTTACAGAACCAGAAATAGAACCAGAACTCAGTTCTCTTCCTTCTCCTTTTCTCCTTTCCCGCCCTTGTCCTTAAATGGGCTTGGCAACGTATCTGCAACTCCTTTTGTATTGTAGATTTCCATGGACGGCGAAGACTATTTACTATCAGGTAGCTCGCCTGCTCGTTTGCCGAGTTATCCCATAAAAAAACCGCAATAGGCTAGCGTGGTGGACTATAGACATTCTGAGTGGAGACCTGTGCCCAGCAGTGGGACAATATATTGGGTTTACGGTGATGATTTATGTTATGTTATTAATATATTTCATTTCATAGCCAAGTCGAATTATAAAATAATAATATGAATTAAATGACTTCGACTTTGCGTTATGCCATCACGCCTGTATACCCCGAAGGGTTAGGCAGAGGTGTACCAATGTACACCCACATTTTGCCGGTATGTTTAGGTCCCATGTAAAGGGGGCAAGCTTATCGCCATTAACCAGGCACAAATCCAGACGCCGAGCTACTACTGGGAATTTCATAGGAAAACCCAATAACACTTTGCTCGACCTGGGAATTGAACCCAGGACCTCTAGCGTAACAGTCGCGTTTAAGACCACTAGGTTAATGAGACAGTAGATTAACTGTTTTATATTTATTATAATTTCTGTTTTGATTATTTTGCTCAAAAGAAGTATTTATCTAGTAACTTCAATCAGGAAAAACGATGATTAAAATAATCAAGACAACTAAAAAACAACAGGTCGTTGCACCTTTGGAGCCGGATGACAGGATGTCCTGATGAAGGTCACTGGCGGTTGCAGCATCGACCTCATGTGACCTAGATCTTTCTGAACCCAGGATGAGTTCGATTTCCAGGTCGAGCAAAGTGTTATTGGGTTATTCAATTAAATTCTCAGTAGCAGCTCGGAGTTTGGATTTGTTCGTGGTTAATTACAATGCTCAGCTTCAAGACTTGCTCTCTTTTATATGGGACGTAAACATACCGGCGAACTGTGGGTGTACATTAAGTACACCTCTGCCTAACCCTTCGGGGAATACCTACAGGCGTGATGGTACCTTTGTTATGTTATGTTTCGAGTAATACAGGCGTGATTGATTGTATGTATAAACAATTTGATTTGGTCTTCGGTAAAAAAATATCATCTAATACTATGTATGATTTGGGACACATATTTGTTTCGTAACAATCTCGCCTCAATTTCGTCAGTGCACACATCTCCCAATGTGACAACAACTTATCTTCAACTACGCTACGAAAAAAATTATTTTTTAATCGTTAGTTAACATACCGACGAAATGTGAGTGTATGTATGTTGGTATATATCTGCCTAACCCTCCGGGGGATATAGGCGTGACGGTATGTTATGTTACTAATATATTTTAAAAACAAAATACGTACCTACCATAATTTTAATCATTAATTTATAATCAGGAGTGTTTTTTGTAATGTTCGTAATGATATTTAATATCCAATTACCATATTGTTGTTAGTAGGTACATAAATTACAAATAAATAAATACACGGCACATTAAACAAGTTTTGTAAAAACTTAGTTAGATTGTTGTTATTGCAAAGCCTTGATAGCTTACTTAAAAATACCTAAGTCATGACTGTAACAGATTAATATGATAGAAAAGAAGAATCATTTATTCGCTAGAGATATGGTTTTACAACATACATACCTACATACCATCATGCCTGTATTCCCCGAAGGGTTTGGCAGAGGTGTACTAATGTACACCCACACTTCGCCGGTATGTTTAGGTCCCATGTAATAGGGGGCGATCCTATCCACAAATTCAGACTCCGAGCTGCTACTGAGAATTTTATAGAAAAATCCAATAACACTGCTCGACCTGGGGATCGAACCCAGAAACTCTAGCGTAGCAGTTAGGACCACTAGACTAATGAGATTCGGCGACAGCGGAAAGGACATGAGGTACACAGACATTTCACCTAATCGTATAATAGTAGGCATGCCAAAGTTACATTTTTAATAATTTTAAACAGAAATGGCTATACCTTATTAATGTTAAATTGAGTTACTATGAAGATAGGAAATAATTAATGTATTTTATTCAAAGATAATTATTATAAAGACTACTAATTAATCTATATTAATTGTGCAAATTTTTAAAGAATATTTTTTACAAACGAAAATGTTGTATCAAAAAATGATAGCCTATTATGAATGATATATTGTGATTATTAAACTGCCTAATCATAAGTTCCGGGTTCAAATCCAAAACACGCAACAACGTTCACAATAATTAAATAGTCAATATTTTGAGTGACATTTCAATACAACACCTAGAAGGTTCTGTCATTGGCAATGAATTAACTTACAGATATAGTGAATTGATAAGTCAGTAAACAGGTTTTTATTGTAATAAGATGACAAACAAACATACAAGCCGTCTGATGTTTAGCGGCAACCAAAGCCTACACTCAGATCAAATATAAAGTTAAGATGGAACTTTGCGAACTAGAAGTGAAGTCGGCTAAAACTACGCCTTGCCGTATACAAACACAATTGCGTGTGTGTGTGTTATTGTCACGGAGGAGAGAAAAAAGCGGAGATGCCGCAAGGCAAATTTCTTTAGAAAGCAGCGTCGCTTAAATGCGGGTGACAGGGGGACGAGGTACGGCGATGGCTCCACCCCACGATAGAAAACCCGCCCTTTATTTGTAAATCCATCTAGTGGTGAATGGAATTATTACAGTCAAATTGAACTAGTTATTTTCATTTTAGTTCGTCTATTTGCCACTATGGCGTAACAAAGCATGATATTTTGATCCAGAACATTCTATGTGCGTTAGAATTAGGGATGCTAAAAATAATCGATAATTAAAAAAAACGATTATTATTTCATAAAAATCGATTTTTTATGAGCAATTATTATTTAAAAAAAAAACGATTATTTATTTATAGTTTTTTTATTTTAAGCGTCCCCTTTTTCGATTTTTTCTACTGGCATCTATTAAAATTACAAGAAACACCGCTACCCGCTATAAATTTGAGGCCAGGGGGGGGGTCGTTATTATTTTGCAAATTGTTCGTAGATAACCTTCGAGCAACAGGGAGTAGCCTTAGCGATTTATTACCAACCAAATAGTTCTGCCATTTTTTTGCGGGGGGAAATGTGCCCACAAGCGCAGTTCCGAATTACTACAAACAAAACTAAAACTGTAATGACGACACTAACACATACAAAATTAAACAATACCAACAAACATTGCACAGCGCTGAAACAGCAAATAGCCGTCTAACCAGACGAAAGAACATGCAGCACTAAAATGCTTTTTAAGTTAAGGCTCTCTCGCTAATAAGAAAGGTCGAAAGCGCCGTAAAATTCATGGCGCTTTGACGCATAGGCGTTTGGTTCAACGTTAAAGGTAACATCACTAAATTATTCATCGGCAAGAATTTGGATTTATCGCTCGACCGATACGTATTTTGGAGGGGCTAACGGACTCAATGTTGGTACACAAATCTGATAATTATTTAAAATAGAATACACGAATTTGGTGTCTAAATGTAATTAAATAGAAAAATACGGTAAAGATTTATTTACATGTGAAATGTCATACCATGTTTTAATAGATTTGATGTTCCAGAAAATAGAAATCGATTTTTAAATAGTCGATTTTTTTAGTCACATCCCTAGTTAGAATGGCTCATCAATTAAAACCGACTACCTACCAACAGATGGCGCATTTTTCTTATATTCAATTCTTGTTCTTGTTTTACGCATAAGGTATATAATTTATCTTTATACTCGTAGTAACTTTTAGTAAGCAAAATAAACATTAGCAAGTAATTTGAGCAGAAAATTGGCTACGAATAACATGCATTGATAGTATAAAAACACGTAATCTATAAGAAGTTGTTAGAAATCTTAGAATGCTTCTCTTCAACGGTAGATGTCTCTATCTTCAATCTGGCGATCAAGCTAGAAATTTTGTGTTTACAAAATGAAAATATTAATTTTGGGGACTTACACGTGAAATATTATGCCATCAACATGTTTCAGTTTTGATCCGGAACAATTGTTGCATCCAACAACAGCGCACTTCATTATTAAAACAATGTAACAATATTAAAAACCTATTAAAATACGACGGATCCACGGATCCGAACGCGATCAAGATTCATTCGAAACTAAGGTTTTCGGCCCCGCCCACTGTGACGTCATGACCTAGTTGGAGGCGCCTGACCTACTTGCCTTGTGGCATCTCCGCTTTTTTCTGTCCTCCGTGGTTATTGTGTTTCTACACGGCAAGGCGTAGTTTTAGCCGGCCTCACTTCTTTGTTCGCAAAGTGTCATCTTAACTTTTTATTTGATCTGAGAGCCTACAGACGTCAGCAGCACTGGCAGTAATACAAGCTAGTTTTCATCTTGAGAGCTCAATCTATGCACAGTATTTTCACTGGTTAAAATTGCCCTACAAACTGGGGCACAGTAATATGAGGCAATGGGGTGGTTTCACTACAGACGAACTAGTCTGGGAGTTGTGCTGGATTGCAGACTGTAGCCTGGCACAGCTCCTAGACTGAAGCCTATGCCCTGCATCCATGGCTACACTCTGGGCCTATCACAAAACCAGCGTGTGGCAATTACCTTGTCGTAGCATCAGCTGAGATAGGCACCATATTTTGGCCTCTCGTAGCCATTTTTTGTGTATGTTTAAATCTAATTTAATTTATTTTTTTAGACTGCATCATGAGTCTAGTGGTCCCCAGGTCGAGCAAAGTGTATAAGAGTCTAGATTTGTGCCTGGTTAAAGGTAATCGGCTCGCCCCCTATTACATGGGACCTAAACATACCGGCCAATTATGGGTGTAAGTATATTTAGTACACCTCTGCCTAACCCTTCGGGGAATACAGGCATGATGGTATGGTGGTATATTACGTAGTTTTGTTTGATATATTTTTATATACATTTAAGTGTAAGTATCTAATCTATACTTTTGCTTACTTATAATAATATCATAAAGCGGAAGAGTTTGTCTGTTTGCTTGAACGGGTTAATCTCAGGAATCACGGGTCCGAATTGAAAAATTCTTTCAGTGTTAGATAGTCCATTTATCGAGGCAGGCTATAGGCTATATATCATCGCGCTAAGACCAATAGGAGCGGAGAATAAATGAAAAATGTCGCAAAAACGGGAAAAAATTAATGCAGAAAAGCTGAGAAACCACGCGGGCGAAGCCGTGGGACGAAAGCTAGTCTAAAATATGCCAGGCTTTGAGGTTGCAAAATAAAATATTTTTCTTTCTTTCAGTGGCGTCCAAAACGGGTTGATAGTGATCATGACTGATGATCATTTACATAAACGTCACTCGTTGACGTTCTCCAAGTTTTCCACCAATGACTCATGAAAAGTCACGCAACAATCTTTCCATATAGGGGTCGCCATAATTGTAACCCAGAAGGGGTGTAACCGGACTAGGACAAAGACGAGGACGAAGTCGAGGACGAAGCTCTTTGAACGCACCTCAAGCATGCCACAAATTACTCATATAAAAATCATTCCACAGTGGAACAGTTTGGCATAAATTGACCCCGGAAGGGGTGTAATTGTGATTCGAGAAGGACAGTCGAGGTCGAGGTTTTGAATGCTCCTTAAGGTATCCACAAATGACTCATAATAAAACACGTAAAAATCTTTCCGCAGTGGAAGTGTTTGCCATAATTTGAACCCGGAAGGGATAAAATGTAACTAGGATGAACTCGAAGATGAATTAAACTTCACTTTGAATAAAAACCTTTATCCTTTTCAACCGACTCCAAAAAGGAGGTTTTTTTTTGTATGTTTGTTACGCGATATCTCCGTCAATTATGGATCGATTTTAATGATTTTTTTTTGTTTGGTAGGTCATACTTTGGAGGTGGTTTATCCCCATAACCCATTTAAATTTTATCGAAATGGGTTCAACGGTTTTAAAAAATCAACAAAAATTTTTTTTTTTTTTATATCGACGATATTATCGTTTACTCCGAAACATCGCTGTCTCGTTGGAGCAGTGCGATAAGTTGGCTTACAAGTACTTATAAGCAAAACTTTACACTAAAAATAAAAAAATAAAATTACTACTATTGGTTAAAAGTAATTTGTTTAAGAATATTATAAAACGCCGTATTTTTATACTGCGTTGACTTGAGAACGATTTTTTTACTATATAAGTTATAATTTGATTTTTATTTTCCACGCATTTCTAATAAAAAAGAATATTAACAAACCGATCAACAGACAGATGGATCCCTTTTTCTTTTTGAGGTACGGAACCCTTAATAAAATTTAAACGTTATTTAGGCAAATAAAAGATGGCTATACTCGTATAAGTAGATTTGTCACTTCCTCTTACAAGCCTAGAATTTAAATAGAAACATTATGTTTGTTATTGTTTCTGAGTTTCGTTTTATTTAAGGCTAATGTTTTATTTGTAACTATTTCCTTCTTCCTTATTTCTAGAAAAAAATATGCTAATTGAATGTTTTTGAAAACCCAAATATTGTTAAGGTGGTTCTTTGTTGCATTATTTTTGTTAGGTATTAATTTTGATAGTACTTATATTATGGTGGCCTCCGAAACTTATGAACTATTTGTTGTTGTCTCTTGTCTTCCAAAAGGAAACTATTATTATCTACTATTAATTTTTGAGACAATCTATAATCATACCATTCTTCAGGAAGCAATTCGTGGCGATATATATCGAAATCTGTTTCGTCTAATTCGTAACATAACATAACATCACGCCAGTATTTCCCGAAGGGTTAGGCAAAGGCGAACACCCACACTCCGCCGGTATGTTTTAGGTCCCATGTAATAGGGGGCGAGCCTATTGCCATTAACCGGGCACAAATTCAGACTCTGAGCTACTGAGAATTTATTAGAAAACCCAATAACACTTTACTCGACCTGGGGATCGAACCCAGGACCTCTAGCATAGCAGTCGTACTTGAGATCATTATACTAATGCGGCAGTCTTTATTTCACTAGACTAATGGGATAATATATATATATTTTTTATTTTTTTTTATGGCTAAACATACCGGCGAAATGTCGGTGTCATTAGTCTGCCTAATTCTTCGGGAAATACGTACAGGCGTTATTTATTTATTTAATATTTGGAAAACCAACAGCTAACAATAAGTTACTAAACATTAAAACCTAAGAAACAGAAAGCCAATTACAGGTCTTCACGATTAAATTACTGAATATAAACCTAATTTGAACATACACAGATGCTTCTTTAAACAGCTAATACATATATGTGCATTTATATCTATATTTATATTTAATACTTATTGAAAAAATCTAGACTAAGCACCCGTCTCACTGGTTCCAGGTTAGTGTTAAATATGTCAAAATGAAATAGTTTAATTTTTTTATTTATAGAATTAGGTATAATACAGAAATACAGCGTTACAACTGAGATGGTAAATAAAATGCTCATGCTATTTGATTAAAAAAGTTACTCTTTAACTTTAGGTAGTTCATACTATTCCTACCGACACTTTGTATTTCTAATCTCTGATGAAATAATTTTATTCGTTAAGTTTTTTTCCACAGCGAACGGGAACTTGCTATAAAAATATCATAGGTCAGTTCATATAATTTATCGTTGGTACGTGAATACAATAATATATAATTATGATAATTTCATTATTATAGATAAAGCTCGCATCTCGGATCTGCGAAGGGTCAATGGGTCCTTGACCATTCTGTACGGTTGAAGTATCAGTGTTTTTTTTTTCTTATTTTGATATTTTCCGCTTTCAATTGGGTTTTCTCATTCGTTTGGATGCGACACTGAGCCGTAAAAAATGTATTCATATGCTTTTCAATTATTTATACAGGGTGCCGATTTAACCACTCAACAACTTTTCCCACGAAAACCATGGTTACCCTATTGGTTAAAAAAATTAATAAGAATTTATCTTCCCATACAAAATTAAACAGATCATATTAATTTAGGCATGTATGTAAAGTTATCTTTTCTTTATCGTATCAGGGTGCTGCTTGTGGTGATTGGTCGACTTGCTGGCCATTGTGTCTTAAATATATTTTTATTTTTCATTATAGTGGTCTGAGTTGCCTTGTAGGTCCTAGTTATGTTGCATAGTTTTATCATCTGTACTAATGTAAATTGGAACATTGTCTTTGGATATGCTTTTGTTTTCATTTCAAATGTGTATATTTAATGTTATATATAAAAAAGGATAAAAATGTAAATGTGAGTACTATGTAGGTTAGCTCTAACAATATTAAGATTTATAATACAAGATTTCTGACAGCTTTGAGTGTTTCACATGACCTACGCAAATGTCTTGCTGATCTGGTATCGTCATGCGACGGATCGTTGAGCTCCCTAAAAAATGGTTGAGCTACACGAGGACTGATGTATGCGTACCGTCAGTTAGGACAGGTCAACTCAAAGCTGTTATGGTTCTTTCTTCAAAAGGCCTGTTTAGATTTTGCCCTACATTGTAAAACTCGCATATCTATGATATAACTATTGTCTGGACTTTAAAAGAGACCATGATTCTCTGAGTTTGTTTCGACATTTCTTCTCAGAGGTCGTCAGATAGGAAATGTCGGCGCCATCTAGTTTAAAAAAAAATATGTAAAAGAAAACGACTTGTAAAAGTGTCTTTAAAGATCTATTTACAGAAATAAATATCATTTCATTTCATCATTTCATTTCATTTTATCATTTCATTCAGGGTCTTCATAGAAAGAAAGGAAAGTGGGTCAGTAATACGGGTATAATTACCCTTTTTACTTGGGTTACCATGCCTAGAATTTGGGAACTAAGATAAAAAGCGTAGAAAAATATGTGTCGGACAAGTTCACGGTATTTTCTTTAAGTAATTCAGGTTAAATAAAATATATTTAAGAAAAACTAATACAGGGGGGGGGGGTATATTAGAGTAAGAGAATCTACACCAACAAATTTTTAAATTTTTGTCTGTCTGTCTATGTAATTGTATACGCATCACGCAAAAACTATTGCACATAATTGGATGAGGTTTTTACAGTTGTACTGCTGGAGGTAACTTAAAATTTTGTGCATGTTTCTTTATAGTTAGTAAATCCTGTGTGCAGTACAGAAATGTTAAAAGTGATTGCTGATTCTTCCCCGAAATTTAAGTCTACAAAAACAAAATACGTCTTTACATTTTCAAAATGCATGAGTACCTATCATAACAATTTTTTGCGATACTGCACCGTATTATATACAAACAAAACCCCTATTTCTTGAGAAGTTGGATTTCTCAAGAATTTCCTTTGTTATATTTTCCCTGTCGTAACCGCATCCTTTAATCATTATCACGATTATGCCACTCTGATGTTAATCATATTCATCATAATAATATTGATAAAAAAATATAGTCATGATTCGCAGGAACTAAATACTTTAAGTGTATTGTCTCTTCAGAAATAATATCAGCTTGGTTTTTCCAGATGTTTATCTTGTGGATTAGATTTGAGAAATGATGAAAAAAGTAGCATTTAACAGACAGGCCAGAAGCCCTATACACAAAATCCAATAGAAGAATAAATGTTTAATATAATGTACATTATGGCAAAATAATTAGTTTACGCCAGGTATTCTCTCCTCACAACGAAGATAGTTATATTTGTCTCGGGTGGGAATCGAACCATTACCATTTACCAGGTCGAGCAAAGCAGCTCTGAGTCTGAATTTACATACATACATACACTCACGCCTTTTTCCCATAGGGGTAGGCAGAAACTACAGAACGCCATCTGCTACGATTCTTGCATACTTCTTTTGCTTCGTCCACATTCATACATCTTGTCATACACATGCGCCGGTTGCGGGTACTACGCACCTGACCTTTCTAAAGGATCTCACCAATAAGTCTGAATTTATGCCCGGTTAATGACCATAGGCCCGTCCCCTATTACATGGGACCTAAACATACCGGCGAAATGTGGGTGTACATTAGTACCTGCTGCTAGTAGTTGCTGATCTGGTATCGTTGTGCGGCGGGTCGTTGGGCTCCCTAAAAAATGGTTGAGCTACACGATGACTGATGTATGCGTTCCGTCAGTTAGGACAGGTCAACTCATACCAGCTGGTATGGTTCTTTCTTCAAAAGGCCTGTTCAGATTTTGCCCTACATTGAACTCGCATATAATATAACTGTTGTCTGGACTTTAAAAGAGACCATGATTCTCTGAGTTTGTTTCGACGTTTCTTCTCAGAGGTCGTCAGATAGGAAACGTCGACGCCATCTAGTTAAAAAAAATATGTAAAAAAACGACTTGTAAAAGTGTCTTAAAAGATCTATTTACAGAAATAAATATCATTTCATCATTTCATTTCATCATTTCATTTCATTTCATTTCATTTTACACCTCTTTCTAACCGTTCGGGGAATACAGGCGTGATTGTATGTTATGAAAAGAGCATAAACTATTATTATCATACTGTTTCAATTTGACTATTGATTCTCATTAAGACATAACATATTTTATTGTTTTTTTTATAGTTTTAATTGAGTGTCACCACCACGCCAACGCATATGCATGCTATCTACATCACAGTTTGTGACACCTTCAGGGAATACAGGCGTGATGGTATGTTATGTTATGTTATTGTTTACACATCATTGTATAGGGGGTCCATCATAAAGCGGCGTGTTTAAAGTGATAATAATTAGGTCCGTGACAATTAAGTAACTCCATAAAAAAATAATATGTTGTAACAAACTATTTCACAATTATAAATGGTCTTAAACAATTAATTATCTAACGGTCACTGATAATGTTTTTATGATATTTTTATTGTGTAACTTTATTAGATTTGACGAGAAATAAAGAACTTTGACCTTTTGTGTACCTGATAGTAGCATGATGTGATAAAATGTCATAGCCCCGAATTTTAGAAGGCTGTTAGAGAATCTTTATCAAAACTCAGATTTCACACTAGCATTACATGCAAATTCATCACTGAAACACAAATTTAACGGGACGGTTGCTATGCCTACGTCCGTGCTTTAAAAATATATATATTTGGAATAAGCTTTAATTGCGAAACGATTATGTCAAGTTGTTTATATTATAGATTTTTAGTACTTAGTAGCAGCGTCTCGGTCGGCACAACCGGGGAAGTACTACACTCCCACAGAATATGGCGTCAAGTAGCAATATGCATACTCTTGCGTGTCGTACTGTGAGCGTGGAGCGCTGGAGGGCCAATTCCTCCTAAATTCCCCTTACTTCTCCGTTTCATGCCTTTTCCTTGGCTCGGCAATGCCTCTGCGACTCTTTTGGTATTGGCATATGGCGGCAACGACTCCTTACCGTCAGGTGACTCACCAGCTCGTTTGTCGAGGTATCACATAAAAGAACTTACTTACATTAAAAGGCAAAAATCTTCATGGATCGTAGGCTACCAATATACCTTGCCGCCACCCTAGGTTAGGAGGCTTTAGGGTATACTTATTGGAGTCGAACGGATTAAAAATCGCATTTACCTCCTCATACCCTATAGTCACGCCCTTGAGATTCGTGATATATGTATAACCGCCTAAACCACTGAACAAATTGCGATATATACCCACTAGTTTCTGACATTATGCGAATATAAGGCGTTGTTCACACCAAACGTATTGTCCGCCGCCGACTGTGAGTATGCTCCAAAGCGACAACGGACTACGTAAATAGCGTAAGTCGGTTCGGTGTGAACTGGAGAAGCGATAAACTACGTAACGGGCGCTCACAGTCAGCGGTCGACAATACGTTTGGTATGAACAACGCCTAAGACATTGAAATAAAACTACTTTAAGATAATTTTTTTATAGAAAAACCTAATAAAATTATAAACTTACCAAAAAATACGCTTGCAAAGTAGCGACCACTACACTAATGAGGTAACGTTCAGTACCTATATCGTTTTTTTAGCACAAACAAGTAGCTTTATTAAAATTTAATTGTAAGGTTGATATCGATAGTAGCGTCGCTGGCCGATAAACGAATTGCAAGTACATATTATTGAGAATTAACCTTCGATTTTAATTCTTCAACCCTGAACTTGGAAAGTGTTTTGTTTAATTCAAACGTGAAACATTACCTTTTATTTTGTCAAGCACAATATTATCATTATCACATTAAACGTCCCACGGTTTTCCTTTCATAATGAGAGGGGTTAGACTAGTCCACCGTGTTAATCTAATGAGGGTTGGCAGACATGGCGAAAACCTTTGCAGGTTTCCTCGCAAAGTTTTAAATTAGTCTGCAAAAGCTTAATGAGATTACCAATGACGTGCTCAGACGGCCGATTGCAACCATTTAAAATGCTCAAAGTATGTATAGTTTAATTACTCGCCTTGCAGTTAATACGTAATTTTTTTACTTGAGTTGACATCTAAAGCTTTAGGCAAATAATTTTGAACCACCACAAAGTTGAGTAACACACTTAGAAATAAAAATAACTCACATCATATTTATAAAAATGTAAAACGTCCAATACATATTCTATTGCTATATTGTGTTTTGTCTTCTTTTCCCTGTCACAAAATATTACGTGTCAAAACAAGACAAAACATATTACAGTTCTAAGAGGCTTATAAAACATTTTATATTTTAATGAATATACCATCATACCATCACGCCTGTATTCCTCTAAGGGGTAGGCAGAGGTGTACTAATGTACACGCACAATTCGCCGGTATGTTTAGGTCCCATGTAATAGGGGGCAAGACTATTGCCATTAACCGGCCACAAATCCAGACTCCAATCTGCAACTAAGAATTTCATATAAAATCTCGACCTGAAACGAACCCACGACCTCTAGCGTAGCAGTCGCTTATATGACCACGAGACTAATGAGTCTTATGAATCAGACGTTACAAATATACTTAATAATAAAATAAATGCGTGATATTCATTAATACTGTGTGTATTCAAACATCATTGGCCCAGTTTCAAACTTCCGTATGAACAAAACTTGTTTTTAAATTTAGTTTAGTCATTCAGGATATAAAAAATGGTGCTTGTTTACAAACAATCTTACTACTTATTGAAGTCGCAATGGCGTCGTTATACAGTTTTATGAAATTAGCATTTTTTATATGTTATGCTGCTGTTATGTAGAATAATAATTAATACGAGTCTAGACGGCTTTTTTCTAATTTATCAATTGCGACATATAACATTATGAGTGTTTGTGCTGTATAATTACTAAGTTGGCGATTAATAATAATGAGTCATAGGCCATGATTTTGTGACGCACATAAATCCACTGTTGCTAACGTTATACATATTTTTTCATCTTCGGTATCCCCTTTATCTGTATAACACATTATAATCATTACACCTGAATTCCCGAAGGGTTAAGCAGTTTTAGGCACTAGTGTATGTGTATTTAATAGGAGACTAGTCTATTGCCATTAACCGGGAAAAAGCCCAGACTCCGAGCTGCTACTGGAAATTTCAAAGAAAAACTCAATAACACTTTGCTCAACTTGGAAATCGAACTCAGGAGCTCTAGCGTAGCAGTCGTATACGAAAGTATAAACAGTTAATATAGGCGGAGAGACACAATGATAGAGTAAAAGACTGCCAGTGACGGAGTGGGTAAAAGACATAGATATGAGAGAGAAAGGGGAGATGGACAGGGAGAGAGATAGAGATACGGGACAGACAGAGCGAGAGAGGTAAGAGGATAGGAAGACAGTGGGGCATAAAGGTAGAAAGAGAGTCAATCAGCATTTGTAGGTCTAAAAACGATATAATATTTTTTTAAGATTCCCACGGTCAGTACCTCGTCAGTGTAAATAATATTTTAACAAGTAGCTTATTATAATTTTAACGATCTTTATCGAACAAACCGACGACGAGGAACGGGAACCTATAAAGTCATTAAGGTGCTTTAAAATAGTTTTCTATGTTAATGAACTTGATTGTAGGTGCATGATGCAACAAGCGTGCCTCCTTTCATAATAATAATAAAAAAACTGGTTATTAATAGCAATAATTTTCATATTAATAAGATATAAGAATAGTTACACAGCTTGCACGTGTAGGTATGGAGAGGTAAAGGGAGATCAAAGAATAGATGGATTGTGTGAAGTCAGATATGATGCAAAAGGGATTGGTTCTGTTAATAATTTAGGAATATATAACTACTTAAAAGAGAACTAAACTATACACAATATATGAAAACAAATTGTCACGCCCAGGCGTCGAAGTATTCCTCCGCATCACTGTCGAAAAAAGGGATTGAATGATGAGATCACAACTAACAGGGATGAATGGAAGAAAAGGACAGGCTGCGCCAATCTCAAATAATTTGGGAAAAGGGCAGGATGATGATATAGCTTGAAGGCTCTATTGGAGTAATGATTAAAGCATCGGCTTCTGGTCATAGGATCGATCCAACAGAAATGTTAGATGTGGTTAGGAGCCTGGATATAAGTCTGTATATAATATTTGGATCTGTAAATGCACCAATTTAGATAAGATAATTACAGTCTGAGGCAACGTCTTTAAAAAACATAGTTGTGATAAGATAATGAACGTAATTAAAAGGTATTGAGTTTTAATACAAGACATACTTTTCGAAAACAGGTGCGTAGTAATACGTTAATTACAAGGAAAATGTTGTAAGAAAGTCTGCGTGCAGTATAGTGGATTTGAGTTTATTTTTTTATGAGTTAAGTGAGGAATGACCGGGCGAGCCACCTGATGCTGATGTTAAGTACATATCATCGTCTATAGACACTTGTAACATCAATAGAGTTGCTGATGCGTTGCGGAGCGTTAAGTAAACCTACGGGCTGTAGACTTTCAGACCCTCAGCAACTGAGGGGAAACTAGCCCTCACACAGTCGAAACACACACCATGGTGCTAGACTCCCTCACAGATCTATTCTCTAGCAGTGGACTATTGGATAATGATGATAGATTACTAATTCATAAAAAAATATTGTTACAGACAGAGATTACTATTATTTATTAGTAGCCAAATTCGGCCACTACCAATATAAATATGAAATTTTCCGTTCTGTTGGAAACTTTCACCTAGTTAGGCATAAAAAGCGTATAAAAACATTCATGTACCGAAATGCAAAATTGCATAAAGCTTTCAAAACAATCAGAATTTTACATTATAAAAATACATGCATACAAAGATAACAATCATACATACAATTAATAATACACGATGATGATCTGACCTGAATAAATCGTAAAAAAATTGCATAATAAATGCCAGTAAACCCATGTTATTGGTTTAATTTATATTAATAATGTATCAGGATTATAATTTTATGCCCATAATATGTGTAACTCGATGTATATGCAATGAATTGTGATAACATTGTTGCTATATGACATGGTTCCGTATAATTTAAAGCATTAGCTCCCATTATTGATTACAGATTAATTGCTCTAGCGGTTGCATAGGATCGGACCCAAGATCGAACCCTGTGGAACACCGCACTTCATCCCTTGGCAACCCTTTAGAAAGGGCCTGCTGCATGCTTACGCCCTGGATGAGTGAGGTACAGGCAAGGAACTTGAATAGGGTCACAGCCATTGGATAAGGTGAGATGTACTTAATTATGATGATGAACAAGAGTCCGATCAGATTCACTTCATGGCGACATAAACAACATCCAATCTAAAGTTGGAATCAGAATGCAAAAATTTGACGATCAAATTGAAATAAAATGTATGGAAATGAGATGTAAGGACGCTCAAATTATCAAAGGCCTATAACAATTCCATTTGATCTATTCAAACACTCGGTTGCAATGCAATATTTATGTAGGTAAAGGAGTATGTATCTTATATCTAGAAATAGCCGGCGCCAGTTATTCATTATACCAAATTGACATCTAATTGAGCGATTACTCAATTCATTTTTTGTTTTTATATTTTTTTCCTGGTGCAGCTATTTATTGTCTATTAATAACGTAATAAAGGAAACTCGTTAATTAACTCGGGTAAAGTGCGAACGTGAAATAATTTGTTGGGTTGAAATTTTGAGTATATTTTCGTCCTAGAGAGAACGAGACAAAATAACATAATTCTGCAGTTTCTGCTATTATATTATATGAATGTTTGTAAAATACTCTTTTCGTAAAACTTTGAATACCTACCTAAGCATTATTCAAGAATATTTTGAAAATTTATAAAGACATTGTTATTCTCAAGAGTTTTTCAAGGATCCATCATCGATTCGATTCGCATTCGATACTAAATAGCCTAGGTAGTTCGAAAACTTTGATCCAAAAACGAATAGTAGGTACTGAGTAAGACATAATTGATAATAACAAATACTCTCGTTTATATTAAAATATGCATTGCGGCTACTAATATAGAAACATAGATGCATAATTTTGCTATAAATGAAATAATACATTCTCCAGTAAATTGTCTCTCGTATAATTTTTCAATTTCGTAAAGAACCCTAAACAAGAATGCAAATTATAACAATACAAAGTGTATCTAATTATATTTGTTTGATTTGTTTATAAGTTAAAACAGATAGAGCAACGAACTGAGTATATTGCATCATAAACGTGGAAGGTTGTTGAATTAATTAAATCAACACTTAGTGATGTTGTTAAAATGTTAATGTGATGTTATTCGATTAGTTTCGATAAAGTGGTCTAGTTCTAGAAAGGTTCAGTTGTTGATGTTAACGATTAGTTTCCACATGATCGATTTTTTTCTGGAAGTAAATAATGCTTACTGGTCTTAGTGAAGTAGACGCTATTGCAGTTTAAGCCGTTTGTCTATGATAAGGCAGTATATAGTTTTTTAATGACTTGAATTGTTTGCAATAAAACAGTACATCATTTCAATCCTTTTAGCCCTCAAAGAGTTGGGAGCCAAGGTCATTTTGATCTCTCATTCATAAAAAAAAATACCAAAAATCTGATTAGAAAGTTACATTATTCCATCACTACATATATTATCACGCATAGTCCTCTGCCGCGTCTTCAGTCTGTTCGCGATAAAATCAAATACTACTGCAACGATTTTCATGCTGTTTTTACCAAAGCATAGTGTGGTTCAAAATAAACAAAAACAAACTTAGAACTTTTGAATCCAAAATTGAAAAAAGATTTCACGTCGAAAATTTTAATACCAAAACCAATCCACATAATCAATTAATTCGATGGTTTGAATCCAATTTTAAAGTACTTGGGTACCTGATTTACAATGCCTGCTCTCAAATTGGACTTATAAAAAGCATTATTGAATTTTCTGCCAAGAAGGCAATAAGGCATTTTTATTCATACCGTCTAACTAATAAGCGATTTTTTCAGCTTTAAGCGCTGAATTTTCATAACCTTTCATTAATTTCTTGAACGTATAAGCATCTACTTACTTATATTAAATATTCCAAAGTACCTAAAACGCTTTATAATAATACTACAATTGTAGCGGTGGTGATACCGTTTCTTCAACCCTTTGGGAATTTCCCAAAAACCCCTCTTAGTGCTCCACGCCTGTGTTTCCCGAAGGGTTATATATAATTTTATCGATTTACTGATGTACACACGACTACACATCAAGCTATACAAATCCAGTATAAGCTGGCCTCGCGCTGTGCGGAAAGCGTTTACAATGCGAAGTCAGTCGACACTGGATTTGTATCGTTTGATTTGTAGCCGTACACTACTGTTTCTGGATTATCCAAGAATGAGTCTTTCAATACTACGGACTGAAAAAATTCAATCACACTATTCGACCTGGAAATCGAAGCCACAATGCTTCGCCGAGTAGCCGCGTTTGCAACAAATACACCACTGAGAAGTAAACAAATGTTAAAGAGCTAATTAATTAACTAATCTGCATCCAGCCAAGTATCTTCAAATAAACCAAATTTATTTCTATAGGGCTATTTCGGAAGTAGGTAACCTTTCATACTTGAAATAAATTCGTTATTATCTTTTCCGTTCTTTGCCAAAAAACAAAAACGATTATTATGAAACATAAACACAAACAATAAACAAAACTTCTAAGAGCACAACAAAACAAAAACCATAACGGTTATGCACGGAACCATAATGATAAATGTACCAACTTCCACACGAAGTTCTTCGCGGCCTTTTGAACAAACTGATTTAGCGGCGAAGTTCTGAGAAAGTATTGTTCTACTAAGGTTTTCTTTATTTCAACTGCCTCTTTATTTTGTCTTCTATCGACATCTCTTGGGTTTGTGCTTCATCATCATCATCATCAACCCATTACATTGTCCCACTGCTGGGCACGGGTCTCCTTTCAGAACGAGAGGGATTAGGCTATAATCCACCACGCTAGCCTACTGCGGGTTGGCAGACTTCACACGCCGTCAAGAAAATCTTTCGGGCATGCAGGTTTCCTCACGATGTTTTCCTTCACCGTTTAAGCACGTGATAATTAATTATTAATACGCACATAACTTCGGAAAGTCAGAGGTGCGTGCCTTGGATTCGAACTCGAGACCTTTGACTTGGCAGTCCGATGGTCATATCACTAGGCTATCACAGCCTCATCACGGGTTTGTGCTTGTTTAATGGCAATCGGCTCTCTCCCAGGTCGCGTATTTTTTTTTTTATTAAATTCTCAGTAGCAGCTCGGAGTTTGGATATGAGCTCGGTGAGTGGCGATAGGCGAACTATGGGTGAACATTAAGTACACCTCTGTCTAACCCATCATACAGGCGTGATAGTAAGTTATTTGATGGTATGTTAAAATTAGTATAAAAACGTTGTAAATAAATTGAAAACGTTATAAATTCAGCAAAGCCTTCATATTTTATGTACGGTATTTGCTATCGTAAGGTTATTACTCTAACAGACTCTGGCATCAAGTTCCATTTCATTTCTTGCATACTCCAGCACAATACCTAATAAAGTTCGCGGAGATCAGAATAATCTTCAACGTTGAAGTATGAAAATTACTTGCAGGGCTTTTAAATGCAGTTTGTTTCCTTTCATATAACGGGGAAAACGTTTGGTATGGTTTTAAAATAGTTATATCTATATCTGATATAAAGGCATGCATCTTGACTTTTCTAAGACATGTCATTGTGCGTATTGATCATCACTACATAGTATAAAACAAAGTCACTTCCCGCTCTCTGTTTGACCCTATTTATGCTTAGATCTTTAAAACTACGCAACAGATTTTGATGCGGTTTTTTAATAGATAGAGTGATTCAAGAGGAAGATTTATATGTATAATACATATTTAAGAACAAAGAAAAAATAAGCTCAAAGAATCAGCATTGCCATACAACGTGGCAATGCAGCCAGCCTTTTGGGTACCCTCCCGGCTGATAGCGATGCGGAAGAGTTTTTTGATGCCCTTTTTTATTTTTTCTTTTATTTATTAATATAGTTTAGCTGTTAGTCTAGTTTAATTTAAATTTAGTTCTATTTAGGTATTTATTTAAGAACAGAAAAGTCGATAATATACGCGGGCGAAGCCGTGGGCGGAAAGCTAGTTAATAATAAATTCGATATGATCGCTGAGCCCCTAATTTCTTTAAGATGACTATCATTGCAGTCAGTAAGACCATGGTTCTCATCAGGCTGATACATATATATATATATATTTATATATCTATAATTATGTATTATTTTATATATTATATTGATTATTTTTTTATAGTATTCGTTTATAGTATTATTATGTATTTATTATGTAACTTTTGTATGTAATTTTTTTTTTCTTCGTTTTTTATGTATCTTTTATTAATATATTTTTCTTTATGTTTAGTAAGTTAGTAATTGGTATTTTTACCATTGTTTATTTTTTTGTACCCAAGTATTTTGTTTATCATTTTAACCCGAAGGTTGACTGGTAGAGAATGCCTCACGGCATTAAGTCCGCCTTATGTACCAATATCGCCATGTGGCAATATTATGGCAGCCATGTGTTAGTCTTGTCATTATAATTATAATAGGGATATGCCTCAAAAGCATAAGCAAAATTAATTAACCAATATTCCTTCCTTACCCACATCTCTTGATAAAATAACAATATTATTATCACTGAAGCTTGCGAAAACAACGCTCTCAATTTGATCTGGCATTTTGCACTAAATTTGTGTCTAAATATATTACGCTAGGTGTACTTAGGCTCCCTGTTTTATTAATGAAATTAGGTTGAATGAGTGTTTCATGCTACAACAGTGATACCCTAGTGATATGAACATTGATGGACTACCAAGATAATGGTTACAAGTTCGAATTAAAACAGAGCTAAGCTTTTAAACAAGGTGTGTGTATTAATTATAATTACTTGTAAGGGAAGAAGCACTGTTCTTTCTCAATGTTCTTTCACCAATAATCGCGACTAAACCTGTATGCATGAGACATTTTCTCGAACGCGTGAGTAGGTAATTTGTATATTTAAGAATCTCAATAGATACTTAGAGACATGAAATTTACCCGGGTAAAAACGGATGAACTAGACTGGGCCTGGAATATGGCCTGGATATTTGACCATATTTTTTTATTTCAATTAGGTGGAAAATAAGCATGCGGCTCACCTGATGGTAAGCCGTTACCTTAGCCTATTCCTGCAACTTGCAACCGCTTGCAACGCCAATGGTATCACTCACGTGTTGCCGACCCTGTAAATGAAAAGGGAGAGGAAGGTGCAAAGAAGAAGGCTGGGGACCGAGGGAGGATTGGGTCTCCGGCATGTCAAAACTATTCAGTTCAGAGTGCGGGACATAGATTTTTATAGCCAGAATAAATGAAATAATACGCACCGAAAATAAACACTACGACGCCGACATGCCTGGCTCGCCTCTGATAAACGATTATAGTCTCAAACCACGCCATGTTTGCTTTCAGTTTATTGTATGTGTGTTGCTATTTATTTCATTGGTCTTAATTCAGTTCTCATATATACTCGTACATATTTAATATGGCTGACGCCCGCGGTATTACTTACTATAAAAACTCGCAAGTATTTACTTACTATAATTCGGGTTCTGTGCCAAGTAAAAAAAACAACGAGATACGTCCATACGGATGAAAATGAAGGCCGCCTCGTGATAATTGCGAAGGCTGATCGACGGTATCAACGGGCAATCGGCAGTAACAACGGTACATTAGCGGCGTGAAAAGCCAATTGATTTCATCGACGACCGATCAGCAACAACGACGGCCGATTTGCAGCAACGGCAGCCGATCAGCGGCAACAACAGCCAATATCAACGATGCCTGATCGGCAGCAATGAAGGCCAATCTGCAGCAACGACGGCCAATCGGCAATAATGACGGACGATCGATAACAACGACGGCTGATCGGCAACAACGACGAACGATCGGCGGTGCTTACGGGCGATCTACTTGATGCGATACATGTGGTAAGTGATCGGCTCAAGCCGGATCCGGGTCGATAAGTAAGTGTGGTCACTCCTTAACAAAGATGTCGGAACAAAGCTGCATTTTCACAGAATTCTGACTCAAGAGAATTGCGGTATTTCAATTTCAGGAGTAATTCATTTCAGCAGTAATTTGAACTACAGGATTATAAACTAAATTTATTCCGTTCAGGACATAGATAAGTCTCAAAGGAATTTATATTATCACTCGCGTAGGCAGAGTAAAAAGTGTGGGACCTGGGAATTGGTGCTTGTAATTATTAGATTAATGAGCAAGGGTGCCGCATTACAGGCTATTTGGCTACTAGGGTATATAAGAGACAGCCTCAATGCTAAGCTGATTACGTGGGAGCAGCAACATCCTACCTACATATGATAGCCTATAAGTTAGATAAGCTCTCTCTATTGTGGAACCTTACTTAGAGGACTGAGTCACTCTTAGTTATTAAATACCTACTAACACTCGTAGTTTTTTAATATAGTAGAACAATGGTTGTCTGAATAAAAATCTATCTTTTTATTGCGCCATTTCCCTGTAACAACCTAAAAATTATACAAAAATATTACAGTACTTGTAAGACAATGTTATTCTTCCATTTGGGACCCTTTAGAAGAACGGTCAACCAAAAATAGTCCTTGACGACCCCTCACAGCCTATTAATCTTCGCTTTTAATTTCTTTTGTTACGTATTTGCGTAAGTAACGACCTTACGTACGCTTGGAATGAAGGGATCGGAGAAAAATGAGCCCTATGAGCTTCATTGCTTTTTTCCGACTCATTTAAAACTAATATAAGTTTTTCTCTGGAGAGAAAAGCTCTCATTTTCCTCTTATTTTTGCAGACTTGCTAAAGCTAAAATGGAAATCCCTCTAAATCTATTAATAGTTTGAGTTTGTAGAATTCCGTAACGATTTTATCATAACATAAACACATAACATACGATCACGCCTGTATTCCCCGAAGGGTTAGACAGAGGTGTACTAATGTACACCCACATCTCGCCGGTATGTTTAGGTCCCATGTAATAGGGGGCGAGCCTATTGCCATTAACCGGGCACAAATCCAGACTCCGAGCTGCTACTGGGAATTTCATAGAAAAACCCAATAACACTTTGCTCGACCTGGGAATCGAACCCAGGACCTCTAGCGTAGCAGTCGCACTTAGGACCACTAGACTAATGAGGCAGTCTGTGAGGTATCATTATGAATCATAATATTGTCCATTACACTGATTCATTATTCTAGTGGCTTTAAGCGTGCTACGCTAGAGGAGCTGTGTTCGATTCCCTGGTCGAACAGTGTTATTGGGTTTTTCTATAAATTCTCAGGAGCAGCTCAGAGTTTGGGATTGTGCCCAGTTAATGACAATAGGCTCGCCCCCTATTACGTGTATATGGGACCAAATTATACCGGCGAATTGTGGGTTAATAGTGGCAATTTGAATCCCCACTGCTGAGTTCATAAATGAATTGTAGCTTGAGAAATTGACAAATATGGCTAATTAGACCGCCTGAAGTACCTATATAATAACTATATAAATTAGTAACTGACTCAGCAAACGTTATTCTGTCATACTAAAATCGATTAAAAGTGGCGGTAAGAAAAAATATCCAAAAAAAAAACATTAAAATCGGACGAGCCGTTTCGGAGGAGTGCGACCACAAACACCGTGACACGAGATTTTTATATATTATATTATTTAAGTTCCAAAATAAACTTTGATTATCTTAAACATCATTGCCACTTACTATATATCAGGGCTTGCTCTTCTGCCACAGTTCCTAGACTCAGCAAGATAGATGTCAATGGGCAGCGATGACAACTTACCATCAGATAGCTCGTCCGCTCATTTGCCCTTAAAAAAATACTACAGTTTTTCTATTGTCCTCAGCATAATCATAATAGCCTTAGTAATCACTTGAGTATCCTATGATAATGGGGCTTTCAACAAATGAAAGCCAGTGGAGATTGTTTATATTTATTATGTAAGTAGGTACATCTTTCTCAACGTAATTGTATTACATCTAATTTAGTTAAAAGCATTGCCAGTTTGCAATCAGTGAAAGATGTTTTTTTTTTCAATTGAGCGAATATAACATAATATACCATCACGCCTGTATTACGCTAAGGGTTCGGCAGGGGTTTACTAATGTACACCCACATTTCGCCAGTATTTTTAGGTACTGTAGGAGTTTGTAACAAGAAGTTTTTATGTGCGCGTCCCGGCACATAGAATATTTGAACAAAAAAAGTAAGTAGTGTTTGAAATATGTCTAGAAAATAATTTTATTAGAAATGTCATTACATTGAGAATTCTTCCATCAAGGAATAAACAAGTCGTGATTTTTCCCTGTCTGAGTTTGTGATTTATAAAGCCCCAGATATATTGAAAACCGGTACCGCTCCAACATATGGTGGAGGCGCCGGCTACAGCAAGAATACAGTATTAATTGGTATTGTGAAAATTTTCAGAAAAACATAAAACAAATATTCGACTGCGCCGGCAAGCAATGTGCCTCTCGCATATGTTGGAGCGGTACCGGTATTGATTATCGTAAATTGAATAAAAAGGTAATCACAGATAGTTATGATTTATACTCCTAGGAGAATAGATGGTAAAAGTTTAAAATTGTGTAGGTTATATAAAGGGCCTTATCAAATTGTAAGAAGGATTTCTAATGTAAATTATGTAATTAGGAAAATAAATAATAGTCGACATAGAGATATAGTACATGTAAATAGGTTAAAGCCCTTTCATGTTAGATTATAGATAGTTTCATAATATTTATAGTTCATTAATTTTGCTTGGTAAAAGGAGAATATTTAACACTAATGATTTTGTTCGTTTGTTTTCATATATCTGATGTGCTGTCTGATGTGCTGTCTGAACGAGCTGGGGAGAGGGAAAGAGATACCAATGCGTTATAGATGAAGACGTTATAGATGAAGACATTCCGAATATATTCAAAAAAAATTTAGAGGGTTTTTTTTGTCTAGTAGGAGGGGGACCCTGCTCATGCTGTATCGACTTCGTGAAAGGGATATAATCCTTACGAAGGGTGTCTGAGTTGGATACATATGATTCAGCAAATATGATTTTTTATTATATAATACTAGTCTCGGAAATTAATTAATTATAGTTCGGAATGAATTCATGACAGGGTTAATATGATTTCTCAAGCTTTCCCTTTCTCTGACTCAATTGCGTTAGAAGAAGATAAAGTTTTCGAATATGATATTGATTCTTTTTATATTTAGTTTCATAAACCCTTAAGGTATGATGCTTAGCTTTCAATGTAATTAACTTTGAAGCGTCATTGGATAGGAGGCCGTTACGCATCTTTTACAGGCGTTTTGGTGCGTTAAAGTTTATGGCGTGTTGTGTTTATAAACTATGCTGAAGCTTTATTAATTTTAATGATAACTTAACCATGCACATGCCATAAACTATCCCATTATAAGGGACCAGCCTCACGCATCAGTGTAATAGGTATAATAAAGACTTCTTCGCCTGATAGTAATTTTTCGAGTTAGGTCTTAGGCAGGTAGTTAGTTACTTTTTTTGTTTGGAGTTGGGTAAAACTTTTTTTTTAATTTCTATTGATTTGTTTTACCCAAATGCGGGGGCGTAGCTGATGTAGGAGTTTGTAACAAGAAGTTTTTATGTGCGCGTCCCGGCACATAGAATATTTGAACAAAAAAAGTAAGTAGTGTTTGAAATATGTCTAGAAAATAATTTTATTAGAAATGTCATTACATTGAGAATTCTTCCATCAAGGAATAAACAAGTCGTGATTTTTCCCTGTCTGAGTTTGTGATTTATAAAGCCCCAGATATATTGAAAACCGGTACCGCTCCAACAGTACCATGTAATAGGCGTCGAGCTTATTGCCATTACTTGGTCACTTGCCTTGCTGTGGGACGAAAAGCTACAATCTAAAAAATAATTCACTGGCTAAATTGTCTTCAAACCAATAATGCTAGCACATTATTGCTTAACGATAGAATATTTGGCAATAAGGTGGTACGCAGAAGAATACCCGCAGCGGAGTCCTATCACATTTGAAAGGCTTATTACTGGTAGTAGTTACAATGTTTTAGATATTGTCTACCGAGGTATCGTTTCTTTTTTTGTCAAGAGGCTTCTCTACACCAATTGAATTAATTAATTTAAACATGCGTGTGAATGATCTGTACATGCAAAGGGTTGTCCTAATGCCAATAGCAATCTGACAGCTAAACATCCTATCCTACTTCCTACTTCCTACTAATATTATAAATGTGAAAGTTTGTGAGGATGGATGGATGGATGGATGAATGGATGTTTGTTACTCTTTCACGCAAAAACTACTGATCGGATTTTGATGAAACTTGACAGTAATATAGCTTATACATCAGAATAACACATAGGCTACAATCCATGAAGATTTTGTGTAATTTTGGCGATAATGTTACGATAAGTATCAAGTAAATCGGAAAAAACCTGACCTCTGAGAGCTATCTTGGCGAGCGCTGCCTAAACCGTTGGAGTTAAATGAAGATAATGTATCGTGGGATTGTTTGTCTTAAACAGCTCTAAATAAAAGTCCGCGGCAGTATATATTATCTACCTTTTATGTGGAAGCCAATATATCCCAAACTATACGTTTTGTCACGTGTTTCGTATTCGGAAAATCTAAATGTTTTCGCTGAACGAAACAAATCATGTAATATAGTTTATAGGTGCATATTGTAGTTAAAAAAATTAATCTGCTGAGCCGTGTGTCATGAAATTTGATATGGATAGTCTGTAGCCTGGAGAAGGACATTGGCTACTTTTTTATCAACAAACCATGCGGGCGAAGCCGCGGGCGGAAGCTAGTATTGTAGATAAACTGTTTACATAATACTAGCTATTGCAGGTGGGTTCATCATTATTTTTTGGGAAAAGGCTGCCTTTCCCTCCATCTCATTTAAATGGTAACAGACAAATCGAGTTGCTTTTGCATTCATAATATTTGTAAAGACTATCTCAAATTACTATAGAAATGCGTATATTCGGCTCAATTTCTTATTTAGTCCCGTTCCCTCTCCTTTTCTACTTCCCCTGTCTTTCTCTTGGATCGAGAACGCATCTACAACTTGTTTGGTATTGCAGATGTCCATGGGTGGCGATGACTGAGTGGCTCGCATACTCGTTTGCCAAGTTATTCCATAAAAAAATCAAAATCTTCAGCAATAGAAGCAAGCAGGGTGTGAACATACACTCGTCCTTGCAAAAGAAAACCGATTCCTACCTAGGATGATTCGTGAGGCTATTGAAATTAAAAAACATCCAAATTTCAATAGAGAAGATGGCTGGGTCTTACCATCTGCTTGGAACGCCATCATAGATTCCATTAAATCTAAATCCAAACACAAGACTGCGAGATCTAAGGATACGGTGAGCTCATTCTGCATGACCGGAATAAATAATAATCACCAAAATGTAGGGTAGGTAGCTGTTGATAATTTTTACATTAGGACGACCAACACCTCAGTCCACCCGTGACCATGGATGCTGTAAAGGATCCGAAACGTCGGGAATTAAAAATATCAATATAACGCGATAAAATTCGTAAAAAGTAGTTTTATTTCAAAATCAAAATATTTTCGTATTACGTATTAAACGAAAGTGAAGTATAAGAGGCGTACCGTGCAAATGGGAGCTGGTGTCTTAATATGCTTGTATTTCTTTTTGCACCTTTTGTAAGGTTATTGTCGGAAGATGAACGGGCATTCTCAAATGTGAGGGTTCTGTTCTTTACGCAAAGAAGGTAATTGTAATGAAAGTACAGTCGCCAGGTCAAGGTATACAAAACTGTCAAAATACTCCAAATGATTTTAAACCTTAAATTTTTGGAGATAAAGTCCTAAATCAACTGAGAGAATTTGTCATTTTGTGGTTACTTAATGTTCTGGTCACCGTACATCATCAGAAATTATTGTCCACTGCTGGGCACGGGTAACCTCTTAGAATGAAAGGGTTTAGACTATAGTTCACCACGCTGGCCTAATGCAGGCAGACTTCATACGCCTTCGAAAAAATCACTCAGGCATGCAATTTTCTCACGATGTTATCCTTTGCCCTTTAACCGCGTGATTAAGTAGCCTTGGATTCGAATATGAGACCTTTGACTTTACAGTCCAATGGTCATATCCGGCTAGGTATCACTGCATAATGAAAGTCCGTACCTAGATACCTATAAAAACAAATAATTGACATATCGAACTCTTAATTATACTATCAATTAAGGAGTACATTCAGAAAATAGGTGCAACATATGAAATAATTATAAAATATTGTGAAACCAATATGATTTGTGTTATTTAACTAATTTCTCATAAAATACCATCACGATGTATTGCCGAAATGTACTTATGTACACCCACGCATCGCCGGTATGTTTAGGTCCATGTAATAGGGGTGAGCCTATTGCCACTAATCGGGCGCAAATCCAGACTCCGAGCTGCTACAGAGAATTTCATAGAAAAACTCAATAAAACTTGGCGTGACTACTACGCTAGAGGTCCTGGGTTCGATTCTCGGGTCGAGCAAAATTTTATTGAGATTTTTTATAAGGGATATTTTTTTTTATCACTAATTCTGGTTATATAAACCTATTGATATTGAATATCAACCTATTGCCGTCCACTGCTGAACGTAGACCTCCCCCAAAGAGCGCCAACCATCCCGGTCTTAGGCAGCTCGCATCCATCCGCTGCCAGCCATCTTCTTCAAATCATTGGACCATCGCGTCGCAGGGCGTCCTACACTGCGCTGGCCCAACGCGGTCTCCACTCCAACACTTCCATAATAGTAGGAAAAAGGCTAGAAATAAAAGTTAATTAATACCTACCAGTGAAATCATATTCGTGGCGCCATCTATACAATATTTACCGTAACAACATTTTAGTCTTGTGAGCTAGTCTCTGAACTTTGACGGTACTGTCATCTATATTGGTAGATAGTTAGTTACTTAGTTTTTGATTAGTACGATAGATGGCGGTAGCTAATTGCATGGCGTACAATGTAGTGGATTACAAACAGTATATTTACGTTAGGTATACCATCACGCCTCGATTCCCTGAAGGGTTAGGCAGATATGTAAATACATCGCATTCGGGCAAAATTTATAATTTACTCTCTGCAACGATAACGATTTAAAGCAACAGTTGTTTTACTTAGTTGTGAATACATTACTTACATTAAAGTTGATGTTGCAAATTCTACTGCCTTGACCTAAAATAAGACGAACAATTTGCGAAATCTTTAAAATTGTTGTTTGTGTGCATGTTTGTATACGAAAAACGCTAAAACTTCGGAACAAAATTATATGCACTATTCACATTTGTATTGCTGGAGGTCTAACTTACAATCTGGTGTATGTTTCAACTAGACATATTTAGTGCTTAAAAGCAGAGTTATAGTTAGAAAATCATTTTCAATCGCAACTTTTATAATATAATTAAGTACGGTATCTCAAATATTTCTACTATGTTGATGATGTGCGTGCAAATTGTCGCTGCGTGGTTAACTATTATAAATAACAAATACTCTCACAATAAATATTATCGAAAAATATAGTGGAAAAACAAATGTACAACAATTTGATTACATAAAACTTTATTAATCAAGGAAAGTTGGAAATTAAACATCCGTTGGGTTTATATAGAAGTATTATTTATTTTGCAATGGCGTGCAAAACTTTTATACCAAAAGTTTTATGTATAATTGCGTTAGCTTCTAGTAATTACATCAGTCGTGTCCCGGAGTAATGTAAAAATTATGGTTGCCCAATTCCTCCCTCAGTCTCCTTCCTTCTCCTTTTCTCCTTTACAGGGTCGGTAACATGCGAGCGATACCCCTGGTGTTGCAAACTTCCAAAGGCTTACGGCAAACTTTACTATCAGGCCTCCTCGCTTGCCACCTTATAAAGAAAAATCAAAAAGTTTAGTTTTAAATACCTAAATGCGTTTAATCCCTTCTTTATTCACAGACACCTGTAACGGTCGCTGATAAGCAAAACAAAAGATTTTGCAATGTGTTTATAATATGGAGCTTGAACGGTTAAAGAAAAACACAAAATTTTGTTATAAATATATTGTTAACAGTTCACTCGCATCCAAGATGTATTAAAACAAAAGCAGTATTTATCCATTTTCGAAGTGTAATTTTATATCTCTATACCAAAATTCGTCAAAATTGGTTCAGTAGTTTAAGCGTCAAAGCGTAACAGACAAACAGAAATACGAAATTATTTTCGCATTTATAATTTTAGGGTAATTTGAATGGAAGACACTAACAACAAGGTTATTACATAATGTAAGACCTAAGTAAATATTTTTTTCTTTGATCTAGATAAGCTAGCGTAAAATAAAATAGGTTTAAGTAAACTAACTTTAAATTAACCCTATCCCCCCACTATATAAATAGGCGTGTGTATTGGAGCGGATATCGAACACGTGACCCGAGCGAGCGGCGGTCAACTGTGTTTAATTGACACGAAACCTTTGTGGGTTGTTATTCAGGCGTTACTTTGAAACTAAAACTAAGTTGATAAATAGTATTGCGTTGTATGTAACTTTGATCTAAAATTTACGTCTGTGAAGGCCTATATCATATCTAAAAAGCTTTTTACAAAAAAAAATCGCGTGCAAGCAATGTTGGTCGCAGATAACTAGTAATCTTGTTAACCCCTCGTACTAAGCTAAATGCTTGTATTACGAGTGGGTTCACGTCGGTAGTGCAATGGGTGAGTTTTAAACCGGCAACCACATGATCGCAAGTCCTACGCCCTAGAGTTCATTTATTTTTGTACACTTTAATTAGTTTTAGTTGGTTACGGGTAATAATTTATTAAGTGCAAACATTTTTGTCAGATTGCAAGTTTTGTAGTTAACTCGTCACTACCGTTGCGCTGCGAGTCGTGGGTTCGATTCCATCTTGAGGGAACAAAACATGTTTCCACCACTCCTTTCCACATTGTCCGATCTAGTAAACGAATCTAGGACTTCGTGGCGAAGTCACGCTTAAGACATTTATGTGAAAAGCTTGCGATCTATAAATTTATAACGCACCACGTCACAATGCTTTCAACGTATGCTACACCTACGTACTACCTTCCACCAGAGGTTCCCAAAATTTTTTTAAAAGTAATCTTAATAGCAATGTGGGACGAACATTACTAGTATTCTTGTGAACCGCTCGTGCTAAGCTAAATGCTTGTATTACGAGTGGGTTAACGTCGGTAGTGGAATTGGGTGGGTTTCGAAACGGCAACCACATGATCACAGTCCGACGCCCTTGCCAATTTAAAATTAGTAGGTACCACACTGTTTTATTTAAAAACGAAAAGGGTGTCTTTTTTCGCCCACATGGCCATCGCCCACATGGCCACGCCCCCAAAAAATGTCAGCACAATTTGCAAATTTTCTCTTAATATTGTACAGACGGCTACACATCAAGCTATACAAATCCAGTTAACGCTGGTGTCTTATCGTACGGAAAGACTATACAATGCGAGATCAGCTTAAACTTGTTTTGTGTAGCTTGATCTGTAGCCGTGTGTACACTACATTAAACGGGCTTAGGACTGTCAAATTGCGAAAGGCATATCGGGCTTGTACACTGTGATTCGAAACCTTCTACCTACATATTTTTTTCTAAGGTGGAATCTATGTAAGATACCCAATGCCTAAAAAAATTTGGAACTTGATAAAAAAAACCTTCCTGTATAGATATATCACTTTGGGAATGACTGACTTTACTTCATTAGGTATTGATGGCCCAGGCAAGCCACGGTTCCCACGTTCCCACAGGGAAATTCCAGAATGCAGTATTAATTATTTAAAATTGCGTCGTACGTAGCATACAGTTCAAAGCGGGCGGGTTTGACGTATTATAATGACATTATTTTAGTAAGAAGAAATATATTGTTTAGCGACAGAATTTGAAAAATACCTAAAATACTCATTGCTAAATTTAACATCATAATTATTTCTGACTGCCTCATTAGTCTAGTAGTCCTAAGAGCGACTGCTACGCTAGAGGTCCTGGGTGCGATCCCTGGCTCGAGCAAAGTGTTATTGGGTTTTTCTATGAAATTCCCAGTAGCAGCTCGGAGTCTGGATTTGTGCCCGGTTAATGGCAATAGGCTCGCCCCCTATTACATGGGACCTAAACATACCGGTGAAATGTGGGTATACATTGGGATACCTCTGCCTAACCCTTCGGGGAATACAGGCGTGATGGTATGTTATATGATGATGGTATGTTATAATTATTTCTTATCTCACTTACTAGAGATAGCAGTGGAAGCTTGGAGTCTGAATTTGTGCCCAGTTAATGGTAATAGGCTAGCCCCCTATTACATAGGAGCTAAATATACTGGCGAAGTGTGGGTTACATTAATGCACCTCTGCCTAACCCTTAGAAGAATACAGGCGTTATGGTATGATATTTAGCACAGGATTCACATAATACTTACTATCTATTCCAATCACGTCTCCAAAACAATGCGAGAGGGATGAAAGTCGAGATATTTCTCATATAACCCAACCCGGGATATTGAAGGAATATTAATTTAAAAGGGGCCGCTCTTCGAGCGCTTTTCTCGCAGATTATGTAACACAGGTATTTTGGATGTAGTATGCGTACTTTTTTTATGAAGCCTCTTTTGTGTTCCCGTGCTGGGCAAATGCCTCCCCTAACTTAGTTCAGCATTTTCTCTTCTGGACTACTTTATTCTAGGCTGGGAAGACTAGTGTTGTGTCAATCGTTACTTCGTATCCGCACGCTGATAAGAAACTCGTGTTGTGAAAGTAAAAAACCAATCTTATTGATTGAATTTATGATATATTTTTTGTAGTAGTAGTAGTGCCTGCATTGTCTACATGTCAGCACGAATGGGTCAGCACGACCGGGGAAGTACTACCCTCCCACAGAATATTGACGTCTAGTAGCAGTATGTACCTTTACTGTTGCGTTTCGTACGGTGAGTGGGGAGCGCTGGAGGCCCAATTCCTCCTCCCTACCTTCTCCTTTCTCCTTACCTTCCCTTCTCCTTAAATGCGCTCGGCAATACATCTGCAACTCTTTTGGTATTGCAGGTGTCCATGGGCGGCTACTACTTACCATCAGGTATTCCATAAAAAATAATAATGGGAAAATCCTCGTGAATTGTGTAGCATCTGGTGAGGCAGGAAGGTATGTCGAACACGTACTGACTTGAAACCGCCCTTACATACCCTTGCCCTATAAGCCCGTAGTCCCGGCCATGGAATTTGCGGCATTCGCCACGACCATTGGCTTTGCCTCACGTTCGCTGGACTCCTCGAGGGCACCCATATTTGCTATACCTGCTCATTATGCCTACTGGGGCCGTTGGCAAGCTACCACTTTTCATATACAAGGTGGAGGGGTCATCGTCGCACAAACGATTACCTTGAATTCAGTTCATGATTCTGGACGCCCTAGCGGTGAAATTTTTCGTCGCTTATTAAAAAAAAAACAGCTGTTCCATACATTTTAACCGTGTAGGTCAGTTATATTTTTTTTTTCAATAACCGACGAGAGATCAATGTAAAGGTGTCCAGATTCATGAACTTAATTCATGGTAAGCGTTTGTGAGTTGATGTGCCTTCCACCCTGTACAATGGTTGAGCTACACGATGACTGATGCATGCGTGCCGTCAGTTTGAACAAGTTAACTCAAAGCATATGTGGTCCTTTCTTCAAAAGACCTGTTCAGGTATTGTCCTACATTGTAAAACTTACATATTTTTGATAATACAACTAAGACTATAACTTTAAATAAAAGAGATGAACCATGATTTTCTGAGTTTGTTTCCGTGTTTCTTCTCAGAGGTCATTAGATAGGTAATGTCAGTGCCATCTAGTAAAAAAAATATAAAACTGATTTGTAAAAGATCTATCTAAAGAATAAATAGGTATGATTTATTAGTATTATAAAAAAAAACATCTCATGACTGCCTCATTAGTCTAGTGGTCCTAAGCGCGACTGCGAGCAAAGTGTTATTGGGTTATTGCCCGGTTTATGGCAATAGGCTCGCCCCCTATTATATAGGACCTAAACATACTGGCGAAATGTGGGTGTACAATAGTACACCTGTGCCTAACCCGTCGGGGACTACAGGCATGATGGTATGTTATGTTTATGTAAAAATAGCCTTAACTCATAAAACAAATAAATGCAGTTAAATAAATAACAGATATTGTAAAATCTGAATGTGCCTGATAGGCCGTTGTCCTAGTTTTTCTACAACTCATTTGGCAGTGTACACAATTTATTGCTCAGCTATTGTGCTGCTGCATATGGCCAATTTCAACAATATATTGCGGTGCATTTTGTGGATGACTCATTCAAATTTAATTTAATTCTGCACTGCTGAACATAATGGTAATAATTTCGGAAACAATATTTTGTCGGATAGTCCTAAATTAATTTTATTGGAAAGATAGATTTTTAATTTTGTTAGAATATAATAATTTATTATCATGCGCTTAAACTGTGAAGGAAAACATCGTGCAGAATCCTGCATGTCTGAGAGATTGTCTTGACGGCGTGTGAGGTCTGCCAATGGTCGTTAGGCTAGCGTGGTGGACTATAGCCTAATCCCACACGTTCTGAGAGGAGACCCATTTGCAGCAGTGGAACGTTGAAGATGATGATGAAACAAGAATGGTGACAATCATTTTTCATTCGCATGTGAGGTTGGTCGGGTATAGAGAGAAATGACACTCACGAATGTTAGATTAAGACTGACTGTTTATTAGAAACCAATATTAAATGATATAGAATACACATTTACATAGTGCATACATGAATACAAAACTTACTACTACATCCTTACATCTCCCACATTTATAGAAAAAAAAATGATATATATATTTAATTATTTTTTTGTATATAAAATAGGTTTAACAATTTACTTATCTTTCTAGAGATGATACATCTTAGTTCTATTCTTATGTACTAAATAAGGTTTTCCATTTTTTATAACTTCAACATTTGGAGACAGTTCACGTAAAACAGTGTGTGACCAGAATAAACATTATCAAATTTATTACCATTTTCATTTTTTATAACAATTAAATCATTTGGCTTGTATGAAATAGTTTTAACATTTTTATCATATTTATATTTTCTTTTTATTTTACTAGCAAGTAGATTGTCTCGTGCCTCTTTCTGAGAGGTCTGTATACGATATTTTAATTCTCGAGAATAATTGTCGTGATTATAAAGAGGTTCCACAATATCTCCTAACAAATTACTAGGAAGAATGCATTTCCTGCCAAACACTAGTTCAAAAGGTGTAAATTTATTTTCTGAATGTACTGAAGTGTTGTAACAAAAACACCAGTAGGGTAACCACGAGCTCCATGTCTCAGGATGGTTATCCGTTTGAATTCTAAGGTAACTACTAAGGTGTTTATGTGTGTTTTCCAACGCACCAATGCTCTGATGGTGGTAAGCTGTCGAATTCAATTGCTTAATTTTTAAAAGTGTGCATACCTCCTTAAATACTGATGACATGAACTCCGTACCTTTATCTGTCGCAATCTCCTTTGGAACTCCATACCTTAAAATAAAATTATTAACTAGAGCCTTTGCTACCTCTTCCGATTTCTTTGAAACTAAAGGATACGCTTCAATATACTTGCTCAACTCGCATTGAAGTGTTAATATGTAGGAGTAATTATTTTGATCTCTTTCTACAGGGCCTACCAAATCAATAAATATTTTTTCGAAAGCCCAAGTGGCTGTCGTCGTAATCGTCATAGGTTCTTTAATCGGTATCGTATGTTTTTGCGTTTGACATTTATGACAACGTTGAACGAAAGATTTAATATCTTTTTCCATACCTGTCCAGTAATAATATTTCTTGATGTTATTATACATCCTTCTCATGCCCGCGTGGCCACTTGTGGGCAAGAGATGGAAATCATTCAATATTACTCGTACATCGTCTTTATCTATTATTCTTTTTACATTCTTAACTATGCATATATTCGGTCTGGACCAAGAATTATTTTTATTTTTTATTTCTTGCAACATCTTTTCTATAAAATCCTCATTATTTTTATTTTTAACTATGCATATTTCTTTCGTATTTATTAATTTACAAAACATATCTAACTCTTTCACAAACTCGCTTCGCGATACCCGTGATGAAGAGTCTAAGTATTTTATAAAAATTGTATTCACAGTTGGTACATAACAAAATATTTTACTTTCTTGACTAATAATCTTACATCTTTTATATTTCAACAATTTATCCCTATCTATAAACGTCAACTCGACTGATTCTTTCGGTTTAATATGTGTCTCTACAACTTTCGGTTGATCAGGCCGATCGTCCGTAGGGACAATATCATCCGAAGATTCAACGGGTTTAGCGTCCATACGTCTCTTTTGCGCTCTTGTCATAACATTAATATGTTCATGCATATCTTTTAAATCTTGGCTGGAGATTCGTGATAAGAAGTCTGCAGCCGCGTTTTCAGTACCTTTCACATACTCTACTATAAAATTATACTCTTCCAACTGAAGCCTAAATTTTGTAAGTCTACTTGATGGGTCTTTTATATTAAATAAATACACTAAAGGTCTATGATCTGTTCGAATAATAAAGGATCGTCCATACAAGTAAGGTTTAAAGTATTTAACTGCCCACACAATAGCTAGCAGTTCCTTTTCAATAGTTGGATAATTTTTCTCAGCTTTGTTTAAGCTTCGACTTGTATAAGCTACTGGTCGACCGTCTTTGTTTGATAAAACTGCTCCTAACGCAAAATTCGACGCATCAGTTTGCAATATGAACTGGTTGTGCTCTGTAAAGTCTGGGTATTGTAATACTGGGGGTGTGGTTAGGCTTTCCTTTAATGACTCGAAACTTTTTTGACACTCGTCTGTCCAAACAAAAGGTACATTTTTCTTAGTTAAATAATTTAGATTATATGCCATTTTAGCAAAATTAGGAACAAATTTCCTATAATAATTTAGAAATGCAATAAATCGTTTTAATTCATTAGCATTCGTTGGGCAGGGGTAATTTTTTATTATGTTCGTTTTTTCAGGGTCAGGCAGTATGCCGTCGCCCGATACAACATGCCCTAAATATAATATTTGTTTTCTTAAAAATTCACATTTCAAAGGGTTGAGCTTTAAATTAACTTTTCTTAGTCTGTTAAATACTTCCTGTAAATTTTTATTGTGGTTTTCTAAACTCCGCCCAAATATAATTAAATCATCCAAATATATGAAACATTTCTCGTATGTTAATCCAGCTATAGCCATGGTCATCATACGAGAAAATGATCCAGGACTAGTTTTTAACCCCATTGGCATTCGAGTCATCTGGTACTGTCCAGAGCAAAACGCAGTGTATTTTCTACTATTGTTATCTAAATTAACGTTAAAATAGCCTTGGTATAAATCAAGGTGTGTGAAATAAATGGAACCTGATAAGGAATCTAAAATTTCTGATATATCTGGTAAAGGAAATTTATCATCTTCGATGCAATTATTTAATTTTCGGTAGTCAATTACTAACCGCCATTTTTTATTACCGCTTGAATCAATTTTCTTTGGCACCAATAATATTGGGCTGGACCACTCGCTATTGCATAGTTCTATGATACCTTCACTCAACATTTTATTAATCTGATTTTTTATTTCACTCTTTTGTGCATGTGGCAATCGGTACGGTTTTGTAAAAATAGGACTCGTATTCGGTTTTAAAGAAATCGAATGCGTGTATGTATCTGTGGTGTTCAGCTGGTCACCCGGTAAATAAAATATATCACTATATTTTGCACACAATATTTCTATAGATTCGCGTTCTTCCTCAGTCAAATAATTTAATTTTAATTCAGAAAACAATTTCTTCACCCTATCTGCATTTTTGTCAGTGTTTTGAAAAGAACATAAATTGTACTCATCGAGTTTATGTAACTCACATTTAAAGTTAGTTAAGGTCAATGCTTCATCTGTGGTATTTAGGATTTTTATTGGTATAACCCCATTGACCGGTTTAGCTATCGAACTTGCTAAGAAAACACCTTGTTGAATTTCAGACGAACAAACTACACATTCTGTTGTCATATCCGTCTGTATGTAATGAATTGATTCGTAACGTGACCCTATTTTTAACGAATTATCGGTAGTAATTAATGGCAATGTTAACTTCATATTGTTTGTACTTAGGAAAGAAACTTGCCTGTTTTCAAAATCCAATATTGCCTTATAAGTTACTAAAAAGTCTTTTCCTATTATACCGAATGGTTCGCAAGGTAAACTTTCAAACACATAAAATTTATGCTCAAAGTACATGTTACACGCGTATAATTTTAAACAAACATATCCTATAGCTTGGACTTTGCCCCCAATGCCTTTTATTGTAACACTTTGTTTAAACATAGGTATCTTATGATCTAACACATGTTTATATTTAATAGCAGAAATTGATGCTCCTGTATCCACGAGCCACAGACATATTTGGTTATGCAAAGATAAATGTATAATACAACTACTATCGCTAGCAAAAATAACGTCATTATTAGTCACGAAAAAATTTTGATGCATTATTTTCATTTAAATTTTCAGATTCTGATAAAACATGCAAATGTTCGTTGCGTACCCTTTGGTTTCTCGGAAATCTATAATTATTAAACTTACCTCGATATTCACCTCTCCATGCACCACGTCCTCGACCTGGTTGCGCCTGATAATAGCCTCGATAGTTGCTGTGTAAGCTGTGTAAATACTCGACCAATGTGCCTACCCCTCGGAGCTCTGTAACGGTTTGTCCTTGATCTATAATTATAAGAATACTTATGAAAATTCATAATTTCTCCTGATGAGGACGGGGTCGATACCTCTTCGTCCTGGGCTGCTTGTACAGCATCTTTTAAAGAGTCAAAATTTCTCGCCGCAATTATAGTACTGATTCTACGATTTCGCAGGCCATCGGCGAATCTTTTAATAGCATATTTCTCATTTAATGGTTTCAATACATCAAAACTGGAAGAATTTCCGTTTGCCTGTGAAATAGTAAGATCTACCATTAATTTAGAGATTTCATCACCGAATTCCTTTAGAGATTTTTCATTTTGTCTACTATTTTGAAGCTGACTTTGAATAGCTGAAGACGATTTCTTTGGCAATAAACGCATCCGCATATCGCTCACTAACTCACTGACACTCGAATAAATTGAATTTAATTGTAATTTAGCTGATTAAGACAATCTACTTTTTAGTACGAATTGAATTAAATTATCTTGACATTGTTTATTTGTAAGCAACATACCATAGTATTCCACATTATCTATAATTTGTTTAATATTCGACTCATCATTTGTCATAGTCGGTATCAGATTCAAGGCCACCTTTAACTCAAAAGTATTCATTTTAGTCGTAATTTGAGTCTCGTCTTTCAAAGAAAAATCTGCAGAGACCTCACACAATTCTCTTATTTCCTTATACAATGAACGAAAATCAGCACATAGATTATTAATTTGTAAAACATAATTTCCCTTAATATTACCACTTTTTATCTCTGAATCTAAATATTATTTATTTATTTATTTATTATTTATTAGGAACAACAAACAGCAGTATATTAAATATTACATATGATAGGAGTATTAACTAATAGACTTAACAAATACACTACTCACGACGTTATCCACAGATTACCATATAAAATAATTAGCATAAGTACTGTTATTAATAACAATAAGGGCAAACTTAAAGATAAACATTACAAGGTTAAAATTAAAATTAATACTCGGTTTGTTATTAAAATGTATCTCGGAGAGCATAAAATGAAGGGGAAATATCTAATAATATCTGCGTACTAGATACTGGGGACTAATATAAAGGTTTGGAACCAGATAAATTCGGCAAAAAAAAAATATCAAAAAAGGAAGGACGAACCTAAGGCTATGTAAATACATTAGGTATATTAATCAAAATTGAGTAACATCGAAACTTATGGCTGTTCCTTTAAAGTGGAAATAACTTGAGTTTTGAACCTATTCTTGTTCAGAAATATAATATCAATAGATCCAAACTTTTTATTATATGTGTCGACCAGTCGGTGCAGCGGAGAGCGTGCGCCTGCATTGGTATGGCAGAAGTTAGTGGCAAACAAACACCGTGATCGTACTTCTCTGCTCTGTACTGTGCGAGGGACCCGGTAGCACAAACTTCTCACAAGATCAGGACAATCAAGCTTGTTGCGGCATATACTGAACAGGGTCATCATTTCTAGGAGTATGCGTCTAGATTGTAGGGACAGGATATTATATTTTTCGAGCAATGATTGGTAGGAAATCCTTTTACGAAAGCATCTATAGTGCACAGAGCGAAGGTATTTACGTTGGACTAACTCCAATATTTCTATATATTTTTTGTAAAAAGGATTCCAAATAGGGACTGCGTACTCTAATTGTGGTCGGATTATCGACTTGTATAAATGCAAATAAGTGGAAGGGCGGCGGAATTCTCTAGAAGCGCGCATTACGAAGCCAAACATTTGATAAGCTTTATTGACTATATTATTCACATGCGCATCGAAATGGAGCATGGAATCTAAATGAACACCAAGATCGCGGAGACAAGTAACATTATTTAGGACAGTATTGCCAAAACAGTAACTAAATCTGATGACCAATTTCTTTTTGGTAAACGTAATACTATGACATTTAGAGTAACTAAGCTGAAGTTTGTTAGAGGAGCAGTATTCTAAAAAACGATCAAGGGCCTTCTGTAAATCTATGCAATCAGATTGATTGGTGATATTTTTATATATCTTTAAGTCATCCGCGTATAGGAGAAATTTCGAAGATTGAAAACAACTTTTAACATCGTTAATAAATAAAATGAATAATAATGGACCTAGAATGGATCCTTGCGGTACTCCAGATGTGACTTTAATGGGGCTAGACTCATAGCCGCTTATCACCACTTTTTGAGTCCTATCAGTGACGTAAGAAACGAACCAGCGAAGCAGATTTCCTCTGATGCCGTTAAATGCAATTTTATCTAGTAGTAATTTGTGATCCACTTTATCAAACGCTTTTTGGAAATCAGTATATACCGCATCAATTTGCTGTCTATTATCGAGGCTTTCAAATAACTGCGATGTAAAAATGAGGAGGTTACTCACGCAGGACCTATCCTTTACAAACCCGTGTTGTTCTTTTAATATCACGTGGCGTAGGACGGGGTAGATCTCGTTGTGAACGAGCTTTTCAAAAAGTTTAGAGAGCACCGACAGCAAAGATATTGGGCGGTATGTGGACACATCATTTTTAGAACCGCTTTTGTGGACCGGAACAATGTTAGCTCGTTTCCAGATTTCTGGGAATACGCCATTAGTAATGCATTTATTAAATAGTATGAGTAGAGGATAGCACAGTGTGTCGCAGGTGTTTATTCTACCACAGGAAGGTATTGCTCATATATTCTACTGGCTTCCTGTAATTTTATTTTACATATATTTATTTGCCGTCTCTTTGGGCCGATTTTAATTAGATATACTCTAATAGCTTTTAAATCGTTATATAATTCATTTAATATATCTGCCATTACCTAGATACATAATTATTAAAAAAATAAGTTACCTGATTATGTCGAAAGATAACATGAACTTAAAATCTAGTAGATAGTAAACAGAAATCAGAAGGTTAAACTTAAACACTTATACATTATTAGATATTCTACATTTGAAAGGTATTAGTAAAGTCCATATATTGTAAACGTCTCTTTTTTTTTATCACTTCATAATTTGTTTAATTCTAATTACCACATTCACTTTTTTTTATTTTTTTATTTACGCACTTTGAATATTATAACTGCACTTCTCGCTCACAAATAACCTTTTTATTTTTCTTCGTTCACTCCATTGGGACACGAACTTCGCGATCATCTCCGCGTTTTCCTCGGGAACGGTTGAAGGACCGTCGAAAATTATTTTGTACAATTTGCTCGCTGATCCATGAATGGTGACATTTTTTATACAGCTTGTACATAAAATATATAGCGCCTAGACCCAAAAGTGTACAAATTATCAGCAGCACAATACTGATAGTCGACATGTGTACCTTCATTTCTTCTATATGGGCATTATTTGAACCCGCAGCATTCTGGTTTACGAAGAGCGTCTCAGTTTCCACCTTTGATCGACACATAATTATTGTCCACCGACTTTTCCGACTTTAATATAAAATACGTAGATCTATTGCACTCAATATACTGGATAGAGTCTAGAACAGAATCACTCGGAGGCCACATCGCGATATTTGTTTAAAATAACTTGTCCATATAGGGAACGTTACTTGACGCCAGCGAACTCGCGCATGGCAGGGTCGCCATGTGAGGTTGGTCGGGTATAGAGAGAAATGACACTCACGAATGTTAGATTAAGACTGACTGTTTATTAGAAACCAATATTAAATGATATAGAATACACATTTACATAGTGCATACATGAATACAAAACTTACTACTACATCCTTACACGCATCTTTCGAAATCATTGTCGAAACTGTAATGTAAATTTTTCTTTCCTTATTTTTCATCGGTGGCTTCAGCAATATCTAGTGGTGATCGATTACATTGTCACACATTATGTAGGTAGGTATACATTGTAAAAGAGAGTGAATCTTGTTATTCTCCTCTATTCGGTCCGTAGTAACAACCTATAAACATCAATGCACGATTCGATAAAATTTAACTGCGCCCCCTTTTTAAACATCCACTTTTAATCTTCAGTACGTGTTCGCTTCGTAAGGAACATCTTAATAGCTATGAAAATCCGATTCAAAGTAAAACCAGCTCTATCTCTCACAGCTGAAAGATCGGTTTGGTTTGTGGCGATAAAACTTGATTGTCTGCCAAACTCAGACAATCAATAAGTTTATTTGGCTACTGGGGCACCCTAAGAAACCAGACGGTGAGTCCGGATTTAAAAGGAAATGCGGCGTAGATGATTTAGTATCTTCATTCTACATAACTGTCAAATCTAAAGCTAAGATTCATAGAGGGATCTAAGCGTTAATTATGCTTCCTTATGTCAAAATTATGTGGCTTTTTGAAAATGGTCTTAAAATCAGTGCTTACGTCTGTATTGTTAATTAGTCTAGGGGTAGGAGGATAATGAATCAATATTTATTCATTTTAGTCAAAATTATGTTGTTTCAAAACTTATGCTACATCATCTGATTCTTGGATGGCCTTTCGTCTGGTGATCGATAAGTGGAATATACCGATTTAAAATGATTTTGCGAACAGACACTTGCAAGGCCCAGCACTACATCAGATTTGATAAACCACAAATCCTTGCAAAAGAAAACCGATTCCTACCTAGGATGATACGCGAGGCTATTGAAATTAAAAACATCCAAATTTCAATAGGATGGCTGGGTCTTACCATCTGCTTGGAACCCCATCATAGATTCCATTCAATCCAAGCACAAGACTGCGAGACCTAAGGATACGGTGAGCTCATTCTGCGTGACCGCAACAAATAATAATCACAAAAATGTAAGGTAGCTGTTAATAATTTTGACATTAGGACGACTGACACCTCAGTCCACTCGTGACCATGGATGCTGTAAAGGATCCGAAACGTCGGGAATTAAAGATATCAATTTAACGTGATAAAATCCGTAAAAAGTAGTTTTATTTCAATGTTTAAAATGATTTTTAATATTAAATCCTAGCCATCGATCTCGTCTAGTAATATCCATCAACTTTAAAATAGTTGGCGAAATTGTGATTTTCAAGAAAGAACGCTATACATAAAGGAAATTTCCCCGTTCAAAGAGGATATCAATGATCAGTCTCTAAGCCGTAGTAGGCCCATATCTACTTAATGTAACAATGGAAACGGACATCCTGCGCACATAATATCAGTGCCGAAGGGGTGTGATTATGTACCCAAATCACATATGCAAATGTGTAGCCCCGGAACGAAGGGTTAAGCTTCTTGCAAATAGTACTCAAAACTAAGTGTTACATTCAACATTAAAACAATATTTATGCACAAATTGCAAATTCTGCCTATTTGCTGATAATGTAGGTACAATTGACTAAAGAGTTAAGTATACAGGTAGACATCAGTCATCAGACAGACATCTTCGTTGTAGCAAATATTAGGTAACAAATGCTATTGTTCACTCACACACAGTTCACCGGTATATTTAGGTCCCATGTAACAAGGGGCGATCCTAATGCCATTAACCGAGCACAAATCCAAACTTCGAGCTGCTACTGAGAATATCGTAGACAAACCCAATAACACTTTGCCCGATCTGAAAATTGAACCCAGGACCTCCAGTGTAAGTCGCGTTTAGGACAACTGGACTACTGAGGCAGTTTGTGGTATGTATAATCTTTTATCTACGACAGTTAATCTACCAGGGTTGTCGATCGTCACCATTCTCTTAACGACTTCATTTTAAGTGTCATTAAGTTGCTTCTGCGCTCGCAAGCCAATTAGGGCAGCCCTGAGAGTTTAACTAATAAACGAGTCGTAATTAAGTTGTTGAGAACTCATTCCTCTGTAAACTTTTTCAGATTTGTTTTCAGCAAAATTTATTTCTATGAACAATAGTACCTATATTCTATATGTAATTTCGTGTAGCTATTGAATAAATAATAATAATAATATTTTTTTATACTTAAAAAAATACAAAAGCTTCCATTATTCAGGTCAGAATATACAGGTCACTCACCTTTAAAGCCCCATAATATAGACACAATGCAAAATCTATTGAGTCGGTCTCATGAGACCAATACTTGGCATTAGTGAATTAAATTGCGAATTGGCTGATTTCGTGCCATTATTGACCTTTAATGCCAAAGTGGACGAATAAAGGCTCACGTCATGATGGGTCGGTTGTAATTTATTATAACATACCATCACGCCTGTATTCCCCAAAGAGTTAGGCAGAGGTGTACTAATTTAGGTACACCCAAATTTCGATATATTTAGGTCGCATGTAATAGGGGGCGAGCCTATTGCCATTAATCGGGCAAAAATCAACACTCCGAGTTGCTACTGAGAATTTTATAGAGAAACCCAATAACACTTTGCTCAACCTGGGAACGAACGACCAGCGTAGCAGTCGCCCTTAGGACCACTAGACTTAAGTGGCAATCATGTAATTTATCAATGTTTCATTATTACGTTAATTTTAAACATCACTGAGTTGCAGCGTACTAAAACACCTTCTTCTTTTCGTATGAATGGTATACATTTTATGTACTGTTTTTTTAAAAGCTTACTAGCAATGTGTGTCTCACATTGCTAGTAATCTTGTTAACCCCTCGTGCTTAACTAAATGCTTGTGTTACGAGTGGGTTCTCGTCAGTAGTAAAATGGGTTGGTTTCGTACCGGAAACCACATGATCGCAAGTCCCGCGCCCTTGTCATTAGGCTACAGCCGCTTATAATTATTTTTATATTGCTTGAATCTAATAGGTAGCGTTAGATTTACTGTAGCATCAGTGGCGTAAGAGATAGTAAGGAAACCAAAGATTAACGATCTCAAATAGCCAGAACGCAATGAGCTACGGGACGTGATAAATGGGCATTCCTTTTTTCTGTATTACAAGATATGTCTTGCAGTTAAAAGACTACATCAAAGAACGAATAGTATTAGGAACTATACATGGAATAAAGGCTTATTTTCTGCTCATCTTTAGGTTTAGAAAATACCACTTCTAACGCTTCGTTGTGAAGTTCTTTGTACTTAAAACCAGGTTATGCAGGGGATATATCGCGAAGCAAGATCTTGAAGAAGCATGGTAGTACCATGTAGTATACCATGTGTACATGCCAGCATGAATGGGCCGGCACGACCGGGGAAGTAGTACCCTCCCACAGAATATCAACGTCAAATAGCAGTATGCATACTATTGCGTTTCGTACGATGAGTGTGGAGCGCCGGAGGACCAATTCTTCCCTAAGTCCAGTTCTGTCTACTTTTCCCCCTTCCCTACCTTTTACCTTATTGGCATTTTTAAGATCATTTTGATTTTCGCGATGATTTTTTAACATATACACTAGTATATACACTAATCATACACATAATATATTTACACAAAAGCAACACCCGTTTACGCACATATTTGAACGTTTAGTAACGTCATCATACATATGCTAGTTGTAGGACCACGATTCTAAAGGACGGTTCCAAATACTTCAGTCGTACGTGCAAATTCAAATAATAGGTACAGCGAACTGGAATAAACTTTGATAGCCCAATAGAGATGTCTGAGGCTGTAAACGGGTCCACCGTTGATCGAGACACAAGGGAATGATGTTATTTTTAGTTACTAAATGTTTCAAAACCTATCTTCTTTATTACGCCCGTTTCTCTGGAGGGTTAGACAGTGATGTACTTATAACTCCCACTAAATATAAATATAAATGTAGCAAAACGGTTATGTTTCCACGTCCAATGTTGATGTGATGTAAAGAGGTGTTTAAATCAGACAAAAATTCTAAAAATTTCTTTCAATATTAATCCTATCTACAATGTGTAGTATCTGTATATACCTACACAAATCCTATATAATATTCCGTGGCAGTGAAAAGATTACCCGGAAATAATTTTGACTTGGGACAACAATGGCTGAAAAATAAAACTCCAAAATAATAATTATGCGTATCGGATGATTGATTGATTAGTCTTCCTCAATAGGTATGCACGTACGAAATAGGCAGGTATTACACAGTGTATGTGTATCTGCCTTTATCAAAGTTTTTTTACTTTGTTTTGTAGCTTACTATATTTTATGACAGTGAGCGATGATATTGTGAAAATGTTTCTGCTGGGGTGTACCTATCAATATATTTTATACTATAAAGATAGAGTATCTCAAACGTAATACTAGCTACATAAAAGTAATCCAATATAGGAACTTACGAAGACAAACGTCTTATACTATAAGGGTATATTAAGACATAGTTCACTGGTTGTTCCTGAGTCGCAAATAATCATTACGGTGCGTACACTATCGGTAAAAAAAATTGCTCTTCAAATAAATCGTAATAAAAATTGTAAATGTAAATTAATAAATTACTCGGTAAAATGGAATTGGGCTGTATTGGGCTGCGGCAGGCTAAGATGGGGCGGCGGGATGAGCTTAGCGAAGGGTTTTAACAAATTCCTAAGCTTAGAATAACTAACAGTATTTTTTTTTTTTTATGGGATAACTCGTCAAACGAGCAGGCGAGCTACCTGGTGGTAAGTAGTCATCGCCGCCCATGGACATCTGCAAAACCAAAGGAGTTGCAGATGCGTTGCCGAGCCTATTTAGGGAAAGGGAGGGGAAGGAGAAAAGGAGAAGGAAGGGGATTGGGGGAGGAATAACGGCCTAGTAATATGTATAAAATGGCCACTGTCCACCCCACTACTTTAGATATATTTTTAAACTATCCCACACTGGAACAAATATGCTTAATTTCAGAAATCAGTCTGGGAACAAATACCTCCAGTCATTATTATTTTTGTATCTTGCTTGGAATAGAACCCAGATCCAGAAGCGGATCGCTCAGTTAAGTAAGTACAATACTAATATTGTACCTATGTAAATTGACATGAATATTACATCATTTCACATACAATAACTTTATTAGGTTTCCGTTAAGCATTTAATCATAATTTAATTTATCATTAAATGCATTTAACCGTTTTTAAATCTTTAAAAAAGTTGATGCCAAAACTCCAAAGCTATAAAGTTTTAAGAAAACATAGCTTCGCATAGCTGTGTAGAGCCACAGTTGACTCAAATGTATTATTTACCGCAAAGACGAATCTACGTCTTTTGCGCATGTGCAGAACATTTATAGGGAAGGGACGTGGCTCCCGAACTGTAAGAAGGCGAGGCGGTAAATCGGTAATTTTACTACTGCTACTATTTTCGAATAGTAAATCTATTGTTATATCCTCATAAGTGTTAGGAAACATGATTAAGAAAAAATTAAACAATAGGTACGAGAAATATTAAAGGAGGGATATATAAATGGAATTAAATAAACAATGTTCTATAGCAAAGGTACAAGTTAGCTTCTAGTTGATTATAAAATCTATAAAACTTTATCAGCATAAATATTTCTAGTAGGTATTATAATCTAATTTTAAAACTTTGGCATGGCTATATTTTATAAAGAGGAGTCATTGATCAATTTTACTATTTATGTTAGAGTGTACAAAGTTTAAAAATTACCGGTAGTGAACAACATTTACTACACATTTTTACCGACAAACGTTACCTTTATCCCATCCCTATTTTGCCAGAGCAGGGTAGTCGGCGGCCGTACGGTAGTGGCCGCGCCCGCTTCCACGTTACATTGTCGATATTCCGCATTGCACTACCCTATAGCTCATCAATATCCAGCCAAAAATGCAATTTTCAAATAGTTCCGAGTGACGCGTCCTTGATAAGTGTTTCAAACAATAGTGCGAGCGATTTTGACACATGTGGCAGAGGGGAATACGATTCAATACCGCTTGGCACAAGCCTGGATAGCTCAGTGAAAAACAGCCCTTTGTGCGCCGGAATGACACGGTGAGTTTCTGTGTCTAATTTTAATACGTTCCAGGGATACTTTGAGGGTAAAAATAGGCTTTTTATGTGGGGAAATGTGTGGGCTTTCCAACTGCATAGGTACTTTTTTAGTAGACTTTTATTCGAAGATGTTTGCGTTTATTTCTTCTTCTTTCATAAAACTTCAAAAGTTAAGTTGGAGTTTTACGGACTATACATTGAGTAGTTATTTTAAGTTATTTTAGTGAAGGAAAGGGCAGGATTCGAACCTGCGTCTTCTGGTTAAGTACACCAGACGCTATGACCGCTAAGCCACCGCGAGTCCCACCCGTCTTTGCATGGAAAATGCCAAAAAAAATACAAAAAGATAGTATACTTACATTAAGTATTTTCTTTTATTTAAAAAATATATATTTAGAATATTATTTAAAACTTTGTTGCACTTAGGCAATATTACATTTCTCCGTATCTATCTCTGTTTTTTTAAATCACTATTATAAGAGTATTTTTAAGGTAATCTAATTATATAAATATTAGTGTATAGTACAGTGAGCTCTATAATTATTATTACATCTTCTTATACTATTTAATAAAACTTTAATTGCGGATGTTCTTAAAAAAGGCCAGGTTCCGAGCACCCTAAACCGACGGTCATGCATGAAGAGATTAATGAATGTAGATGAAGCGAAAGTAGTGTGCCAGGATCGTAGCAAGTGGAAATCTATAGTCTCTGCCTACCCCCATTGGAGACAGGCGTGATAATATGTAATATGTATGTTAATTGCCGTTCGTTAGTCTCACCAAATCTTGAAAATGCCTCGACCATATTTGAATTTTTTTATGCGTCACAATTGTAGCTAGTACGTGGCATTGTGATCGAGTTTGGGAAGGACAATGTCTATCCACTGGTCCACCAGTATTTAATAATTTCAACCAATTGATGGTAAATCAATAGGACTGATATGTAAAGACATTTCAGCCACGAGTTAAGGTAATAAAATAAAAACACCATTTACTATAACATTTATATCCCCATGCAGTTTTTGAAAACATACAGATATTGATGATGATTGATCCTACCAAAGTAGGATCCTGCTACCAAATGTTTTGTTATAAATGGCGATGGTTATCCACCAATTGAGTGTTCACATCGTCTGGTATAATATTACTAAAACTTGGAAGGATTGAGTAATGCAAAAAAAGAAGGCATAAAAAACAGAAGGTAGACTCAAACAAGATGATATGATAAGATAAAGGGAAGAAGTAAGGGATAATTTGATATTCCCATATATTAAGTCTATTATAAAGTCCTCCTAATCACTATCTACTATTCCACTCACTCCTGGTATGGGTTTTGCTCTCTGAATGAGACAGGATATAAAATGTATCAAGCTGGTCTAATGAGAGTTGGCAGACTTTAGAGATCGTCGAAACATCTCATAAGCTTTCATGTTTACAAGAAAAACATAAATTCCCGGAAAGTCTGCCAACTGCCTAAGATTTTTCTTTTCATATCGAATTCATTAACTAGCCGTGACGCTCCTGAAGAGTTCTTATTCTATTCTATGCTTTTTCTAGTTCGTTTTGTCTGTTAGTTGTTCCTTGACAGGTTAACCGAGTAAATCAATCAATCACTTTATTTTCTCACCATTATATGAACATGATTTACATCTAGGTTTATCGTAATTTAGATATTGTAATTAGACTGGTACATAAACTAGGGTCAAGGCCTGTAGTTCAGGTTACCGTCATACATTTATCCATCCGTCCAAAAGTAAAAGATGCGTGGATTCGATTCGATTTAGATTTATGACTTGGCTGCTCGTGAGAATATCACTGCTCTCTGAAGTTTTATACCACTATCTATTTTTCAGTGGCAGAAAACTTTAAGCCGCGGCTGCTCCGCATCGTCCTCGCCCTTAAAAATCACCCATATATTTCCAACACAACGTGTAACATTATGCGTTTTTCCGTGGCACTTTGCCAGCTCAAGACACCATGAAACCAGGCCATTGTTCACGGATTAAGAGCATAACGACAACGGCTCACTATGCCACTAAATTGTCTGGATTTTTTAATCTAGGCTTAATGTAGGTAATGGATTGAGCGGGGTGAATGTTTCCGTGGGAAGAATCATGTGGTTCCGTGAGCGTTGTTGTGGAGCGTTTTATTGAGGAGGTGAATTATAAATTGGTTCACTAGGTATTGAATGCATTACGAATCAAACAATGACAAAGCGTTAGTAAAACGCCAACTAGCGTTAGTAATGAATTTGATAATAATGATGATTTTTAGGAATGTCGCAGTATTTGGGTATTTAAATTGTTCCTGGAAGAACACCAAGGAAAATTCCAGAAAGTATATGATTAAAATTGGATAATAGCTGACACATATCAATGATTAGTCCATTTAACTACCAAAAGATGAACAAGAGACTATAAAGTGCTTGATAACTTCTCTTATTGCAAGCATTAACCGAGTTCAAACAGGAGACTTGAGTGATATTTTGGGCGCAACCTTTAAAAGGGCTGGTCTTCAAATTTAAGGCCAGCCAGTGTGGATTTTTCACTAAAACCACTCGGTTGACCACCATCGGAACGTAAATGGGCTACCGTATCCTCATAAAGAACTATAGTGTAATCACTCTTTTCAACGCCTTTTAGGTCGTATCTCTAAGAAGACTAAAAGTCTTCCCTGACCCGATGTGATTGGCTGCATCTAACTATGTACTGTACTGCTGCTTTCCCAGAGGACTCTTTTGGGTTTGGATCTGCTTTTAGGAACTCTGTGGAGGCAGTGTCTTACAATACGCCACAAAACGCAAAAAAATCGCACTACTACCCACTCACAAATAAGGAAAGGTACGCAATTTACATAATAAATAAACACACATAGGTACCCAAGGAATTTAAATCAATGCTAAAGTGGAACATATGACTTCGAATGGTACCATTTATCCCTGACAAGGAAGTGTCGAATGAAAGTGGAGTTAGGGTAACAGATTGCCAAATGTCATGCCTTTTTCCGTAATAGAAATGTAGAAAGCCAAACTTGTGCAATTTTGCTTTGCGGTTGAAGGATTTGCTAGTGAAAGTTGTACAGTATGACAGTTGGATGGAAAGGAATATGGATTCGTTTCATGTTGGTTCAGGAAGAGATATGGGCCGCATTAAGAGAGCTTCTAAGATTGAAGATATAGTCATAAATAGCTCTCGGCTATCAGGCTCGGTTTAAACCTACAGACAAACCAGTATTGTTATAGTGTCATCATTGTCATTGTCTAGCTCAAGTCAAAATGATTATTTGTTTCGGTATTTTGTTTTTATGTTTTTTTTATGAAAATATGTACAAAACGAGCAATTGAACTTACGTAGCATATGCAGATGAACGTATCAAATGTTGGGAGAAAAACCAAGCTAAATTGGAATTGGGCAGACCATGTTGCTTGAATGCACCCAGACTGATGGGTAAAAGTGGTCGCCAACTGGACGATTAATAAGGCACAGCGACTTTGAGATCGCGACGTAGGTGGCGTGATGATAATTATATTTTTTGGGGGAGGTATGGCCGCAGGGTACGCAAGATAGACAGATATTTAAGAAGGAGAAAGTGAAGAACTTTGCCCAGCAGTGGGAAACAAATTGGGTAATACATATTTTTCCAAAATAAGATATTTACTGATAACAGTTATCTACCGAGTACCATATTACAGACAATGCAATGCTTTTTTAGGTCGCCACTAGAACGAGCGTCAGTGAATTAAAAAGTTAATTTTCCGCCATAGAAGGTTAAAGTCTGTCTAACTTTAACGCAGACTAAATAAATATCCATCATTTTCAGATGCTAATCAAAACTGAGATAGGTTAATTTAAAACCTCTGTTTTCAAGACATCTTTTATAATGTCCCTGACATTAAGATCTGTGTGATTTAAAATGGATAGCATTTAAAACATCTAAAAATATTCAAGGAATATGAGGTTTTATTTCATACTTAGCAGTGCTTATATTTCAAGCATCGCAATTTCTTGTAATTTTAAGATGTTTTTTACCATCTTCGCAAAGCTTTCCCCTAAATTAAGTATTACGTCTTTCAAAAGCATCATAATTATTTCCTTCTCCCTTTGCAATTTAACTTCTCTCATACTAAGCTTTTCGGGTTCATAATTTCTGGGAAGGCTGTATTGAATTCGGTAGGCAAATATTTGTCAGCCAAATGGTTTCTAGGGAAGCGGAGGTAGGTCGTTTAATATAGGGCGACGTATGCGACACCTCATTTTCAAATCATGAATTCTGATCTCAAGTCTAGACTGAGATGTTTGCGTGAGAATGCTTAGATGATGGATTTTGACGTAAAAGGATTCAATTCAGAAATATTTAAAAAAATGTGTTTTGTAAACATAATATTTTAAATTATGTTTACAAAAAACAAATAATCCTTTGCAATGTTACACTTTCCGGTAGACATAATCAGGACACCGATTATTTTTGAAGTTGTTATTTTTGCGTAATTAAACGGGAAAACAATATCGTTGTTTGTGTTATGAATGTCAACATTCAAAGTTCATTCAAATTTGGTTTATCGGCCTTTGTGTGTTGTTTGTTTGCGGAACAAACAAAACCTCACAATAGACTTGGGAGAATTCAAAATAAGTTAATTACAGTTGGTATCGATTGAATTAAAATTCATCAGGTCATCGAATAAATTTGCTATTCATAATTTTGCACGTAAAACAGAACATGATCGAATTTTAATGAACTGCACGATTGTGACGGAAAACACAGTCAATGCATACAAATTCATCTTTTTGAGCTTCCATCCCAATTTGTGTTGCTTCGGAAAATGTCGTTTCATTTGAATGGTTTTCGTTGACATCAGTAACTTCAATACACATAATATATCATTTTTAACTCAACTAAATATATTTTAGTACATTTCTGTACATTATGTCCGTGTATGTCCTTATACTCGTAGTTGTAGCTGTAGCTTTGTTATATGTTATAGTGTCAGTTTAGTAAATTAACATTATTAAAGTAGGTACTATTTCCGGGTAAACTGATGTCACTACAAAATTGCATTTCTAACTTGTTGCCAGAAAGTACTATTAGTCCCAAGTTTCCTTCGCTCTTAAAACTTGTACGGAACGTTAGGCAACTGATGCATTGTTCTCTCTCTTCTTGATGTTACTTAGGTACTCACAAAATGGCGTCCTCTGAGAGTGTTTCCACAGTAAATGGAATCACGTTCTGGTAATATTATTCAATACAAATTTTGTTATTCAATTTCAAAGTACTTTCTACTTTCGTCTCAACATTTTTTCAGAAACCCTTCTCGAAATGAATGCCGATAAAATTCAACGTTAGCACCCTATTATTGTGTTATGTCTACAGCGTTCCCGACACTTCACCCGCTTTAAGTATTCCTCGAGGAAGATAACTGCTTGCAAACGTCAAGCTTTTGTACTTATCATGTATCTGTAGAGTTGAACGATGTCAATAGTATTCAAGAGTTGTTGACATTATCGGGCTGTCGTATTCCATCGTCCTTGTAACTGATCTCAGCCACTAGGATTTTTTTTTCAAATAATGTCGTACCAGAACTGTTTTCTTTTTATTTATTACCTAGTAGCTTTTATAACAACATCGTTGTGCTGATAATTGCATGGGTAGGTTTAACGCCTAATTCAAACAAGTAATAAAGGAGATCTAATGGTAAGTACGGCTTGAGAAAATATTTTTGTGGTATCATCAGGAACATGTTAAAGCTAGACAAAACTTGAATTTTCAGACATTGTATGTCACCAAACTCATGAAATAAAGTATCATCGGGCACAGTAAGTATAATAAAATCCATCCTAGACAGTTTTTTAGATTTCAATTCAACGCTTCCATTCAAAACAAACTGCAATGCTACCCGCATCCAATCTCTCTTTGGACTTATTTATCTAAAAGCTACTCAAAAATATAGCGTAAAATATTCCGTGCCAGCATTAAAGGAAAATGTACCTATTGTTATCCAGTCGTGTGGAAAACAGTCACGTTTGTAAACTGATCCCACCGCCATCTAGAAACTCCTGAAAAAAAAAAACCTTTACACATTTTTTCAAATATAGATGTCGACGTTTTTCGGCTCTCGAATTTTCATCACGTAGTTTTTGACCTGCTTTCTTATTGGTTACATTTAAATGTTACGGCCGAAGCTGGTTGAAGTACGGAGGTAGGTAATTTTTTGACTGAGTACTGGGGTGAGAAATGAAATAAAAACATGATGCTCACAAGGAATTTTTCATGGGATGGTAAACCGTGGGTGAATTTAAAGTAGTCTATTTGGATGATTATTTTATTTGAATAAAGAAAGAAAAAAGCTTATGAAAACTTCTTATTGATGGGATGGAATCCAAAGCTGTTCATGATCGCAATCATATCGAAAGAACTGCCAATCAAATCAATATTTAGTTATTGGAACATAGATTCTTATTGGTTATTACAAGTAACCAATTAGAATAATAATAATCTAATAATTATTATTAATAAGGAAGAAATATCTGGTACATAATAACTGGCTAAGAAATACGATAAAGCCGTGACAACTTTCTTTAGGAATCACATTAAATTAGATATCGAAGGAGAAACGGCTAAAACAACTAACACGCGTGTAAACGAAGAAGTTTCTAATAGTTGCGGCACAAGTCTTGTTATTACGAAAATGGGATCGACGGCGAATGAGTTTTGATGTAATGCTAAAAGTTTAGATATTATTTCCGAAGATAAAAACTTTATTGCAATTTTTCTCATTAGGTATTACTTATCTAAATATGTTCAGATCTAAGTCGCAAAAATATAAATTCCTTTATTCGGAAATGAACAGTGATTTCAACTCACGGTCTAGCAAAGTAACAACAAATGCTACAAATTCTTAAATCTGTAAAATAGGTACTTTAATCTATTTTTATTTTGCAAAGTTATACTGCTTTATAAGAGAACAACTCAAAAGCGTGTACAATATTAAAAATTGAATCTGAATTCACTAGCCTATATAATATTCTATGCTTTCCTTGTTCCTTATACGTGATGCCAATACCGATATTCCTAAAACTAAATAAATATTTATTTATCACGTTGGTCGTGTTTGTAGTCGTCGTCAAGTAGGTCGTGGTTTCACTCAAAAGTCAAAAAGGATTTATTTTCTATAACATTGCTTCTAGGCAGCATATCTACATGAAACATGAACCAGCTTTTGATTTTAAGATGACCTTCACCAATACAAGCTTGTTGTGGAAGGGTCACGCTGTTCGCAGCTTGAATAGGCCGGCTTGACCGGGGAAGTACCACACTCTCGCAGAAGACCGACGTCCGAGTCGAATACCATAAAAAAAATACAACTATAAAAACATCAAATCATCCCATACAGATGGAAAAACAAAAATTCAAAATAAATTATATCGTCATCGTTGTATAATTATGTCATTGCTCTAATAAAGACCACTTTATTCGTTTTTCTTCAATATCTATAATGCACAGATTTTATTAATTGTATAAATAACGTGAAAATTCACCGGCCACCTGCACGAAGTCTAGATAGTTACAACCAAACACAATACAGCTTCATTCAATATGAAGAACCTAAGTTTGCTGATCTAGTTATTGATGAACCAACTCAGTTAATATTTAGTAAATCGTTATACAACTTCAACAACATTAATCTTGAGATCCAAGTTCGTAATCAAATTCATTAAACTTTGACGAACTTCGTTATTAAGAGACTGTTCTGGCGTTTCTGTTCTGTTTATATTTCTCGCGGGATATTGCGGAATATTGTCAATTTTCTTCAGACATTATTAGCTTGATTTAGGTAAAAGGTTTTTGGTGTCACTTCCATTAGTAAATTGTTTTTATATATTATTATATTCTTCTTCTTAGTCATAATAGCATTTTGTGGGCATATTATCATTACCGCCTTGACTAAATTGCCGCTTTGTAAAATCTGAATGGCTCATTTACGGGCTAATGAGTTCATTCATCCATTGTGAGCCGACTGTATTTCTCTATTTGCATCTATCGCAATCTTGCCGCTGAAATCTTTTAAAGCTGAATACTATTCTTTAAAAATCTTTTTTATATTTTCAGCTTATGATTATTGCGGTGCATTTGTGTATGCAGGTTTTAATAATTGCGTGTAACTTGTAATTAATGTCAACTAAAAGACAAGTTAATGTGGTGTTTTTCTACAAAAATTACCCTGTTTTAATGACTCTTGTTTTAATAGTTTTACTGCAGTGTGTTTTGGAATAGTCGTTTGACTTTATGAAATAGCTCTGTGCGACTTATTTATATTCACTTACGGTCAAAACTACTATGACTCATGGGATTTGGAGATGCAATTATCATCAATTAATATGCTTACTGTCCCACTGTAGGGCATGGGTCTCCTCTCACAATGAAAGGGAAAAGGCTTATAGTCCACAACGCTGGGCTGGTAGACTACTCACACTGTTGAGATAATCTTTCGAGCATGCAGGTTCCCCACGATATATTCACATAGTTCCAAAAAGTCAGTGGTGTGTGCCTGGGATTCGAACTCGAGACCTGACAGGCACATTGGCAGGCATCATTGGCAGTCCAACGGTCATGCCTCAACGCTATCACTGTTTTTTTTTTGTCTTATCAGATTTCTTTTAATATATTCTTTCAAAAAGTTTTCAAAGTAGGTAAGTACTTTGAAAACTTTTTGAAAGAATATATTAAAAGAAATCTGATAAGTCAAAATGCTTACATTTTCTGACTTCCTTCAAGTATATAACTTTTCAATAGCCAGAACATTATTATACCAGTTATCACAAAATGAGTTCGAAGAATAATATATAGAATATGGTTCCTGTGAGCATCGCAGCAATTTCCAAGCACCGCTTCAAACTGCATCGGGCACTAATTTATTCCGTCCGGAGAGCATTTTTATCACAGTAATTACTACAAGAGACTCGGGAGGCGACAATGGAGAATCTCAATTTTCCGGCTTCAAATTCGAATTAATGTGATCGATAAATTTCTTGCCTCCTACCATATTAGGATCTAATACTTCCATTTGTTTTCCATTCTATTCCATTGGAATTACAGCACGTTCAACGATAGTCGCTTTGTCGTTTACTCGAGAGGGGTGCATTGAACCGTGCACTGAGATATCCAAGATAAATAAAAGATTAAGTAGAATAAACTAGACTAGACAGACATCTGGAGACTTGGGAAATCTTAGAGTGAAGGTGACATTAATACTGGCTATATGTATCTTTTTATAACTTATTTTATAGTGATGATGGCTTACATTGCGGCTTTCCCAAAACAAAAATACTTACATTTTCTTAAATTATATATTTTACGCGATGGACCAACGATTTGAAGAAGGTGGCTGGTAGCGGATGGATGAGAGCTGTCAAAAACCGTGATGGTTGGCCTACGTTCAGCAGTGGACTGCAATAGGCTGATATGATGATGATGGTACTTTTTATTAACAAAGTTAATTTTGACTTAAGAAATAATTTAGCATTATACGTAAAGGCACAAAGTAAGATGAAAATATTAAACAAAAAATAATATTTTTAGATATTTTCATTAAGACAGTGTTAATAAAGCTTTTTCATAACATTTATGCAACCGGGGAGGCATCGATTACAGGGTTCAAACTACCGGATCCATAGGACAAAATATTCTGCTAGATATAATTAATTAGAATATTTTTACTAGATCATTTTAAACGCCCCAGACGAGACGAGTGAATCGTCTCGTCTGGGGCTATTTTTTAAATTTAGTACATATTTTAGTATTTAGTACACTTTGTTCTATTTTATTTTCATCAATCAGATAAGTTTTCTTCAACACACATAAAATTCAACCTATTAATATTAGTAGCCTCTACGTATTTTATGTCACAATGCTGTACCAAGGGGTGCCTTGTACCGCGTTCACTGATATACAGGTAGATATATATATATGTTTATCACTAATGAATGCTAAAATTAATGGTAGCAGACTGTCAAGCCTTTTGAAAATGCCATGGTTTTAAGATTTATGATGTCATTTAGATAATTATGTAAATTAACTGTCTGCTTCAACAGAATGTTTATGTTCAGTTGAACTAGATATCACAAAACCTAACTAGATGTATACACTATTCATTGTATAGACTAAATGTAACCCAGACTGCCTCATTAGTCTAGTGGATATTATATTCGATCCTTAGGTCGAGCTAAGTGTTACTGGGTTTTTCTATGAAAGTCCCAGTAGCAGCTCGGAGTCTGGATTTGTGCCCGGTTAATGGCAAAAGGCTCGCCCCCTATTACATGGGACCTAAATATACCAGCGAAATGTGGGTGTAATATTAGTACACCTCTGCCAAACCTTTCGGGGAATACAGGCGTGATGGTATGGTATGTTATGTTATTCACATCGGCCCGTAATTCTAAATAACTAGTAATATTAATATAACCGCTTTATACTAAATGCATTTAGATGTGTGTGAAAATATATTTTTATAATTTTTTTCTGTTTGTACAGTTTGTTCGAAATAAGTAAGCCGTTCGGAAGTTGTCTGCAAGTGGTTTAGAAGTGGTAAATTTTAATAGAAAGAGTCGGTGTAAAGATAATTAGAGTCGTATATGTCTCATATTTCTAATGATTTTGTTTACTAAATTCGATATTTATATATTAAAACACCTATTTAAACGATTTTAGCTCCACGGTAGTTCGAGACGGCTAACTTCCGATCGTCTTACTTATTTCGAACAAACTATAACGGCTAATCTCTGAAACCGCTGGACCGATTTTGACGGGACTTGCACTGGCAGATAGCAGATGTACCTAATAAGGAGTAAATAAGGCTTCTTTTATCTTTCAAATTTATATATTAAATAGAATAGAGAAAAGCCGAGAAACCACGTGAGCGGAGCCGCGGACGGAAAGCTAGTTGTAATAGTAATTAGAAAATATTTTTCATGTTACCAAAAACCTGTTATCTTTTATGCCAACTATCGCTGTCCCTTGTCTTAGTCATTCAATTTCCTGCTGCAATTTTTTTTGTTGTGTTCGTCGAATGTTGTAGACTTCCCTCTGAGCAAAGCTTTGGTGATCCAATAAATAATTTTAATTACAGATATCACATATTTTGAAAACATAAAATATACAGTAAATGCACAAATAATATAGAAAAAACTTCATTTCAACATTTGAACGAATGAAAATGTAATTAAAGTCAACGACCCACGAGTACTTGCCATCAAAAGCACTCGTTACGTTCAGAAAAATATTCACATTTTATTCATAATAATAATATTCGTATATACTCTGACTTCTATGAATAAAATTAACATCTATGGAGGTATCTGATTTTTGTGTTGTGGAGTAGAAACATATCTACTGATATGCAGTACAAAATATACAGAGTGACTGGTGATTCACTAACGATACGATTACTACGACCGCATAGTTGTTTTTTTCTGTCAATACAAAAAAAAACAGAAAGTTACTTTTTTATTTTATTTTACTAAGCGGCGTTGGCAGTAGCCTAATGGCTAAGGCATCGGACTTGCGATCATGTGGTTGCCGGTTCGAAACTCACCCATTGCATTACCGACGTGAACCCACTCGTAATACAAGCTTTTAGCTTAGTACGAGGGGTTAACAGAAATACTAGTAATGGGCGACCCACATAGCTGGTAAGCTTTTTTTTTAAAAAAAAAAGAAGAAAAATGGTCCCAGTAGTGGACCATTTTTTTTCTTTTTTCAAAGGCCTCCCATAATTCTTTTCAGGCCCCCTTTTCTGCACCAACTCGAACTAGCGCTCGTAGTAATAATCACGCGCGATTCCAATTGACTTTAACATTTTTGGAACCCATCAACCCCAATAGAATTTGTAATAAAACAACTGAAAATGAACCTTAAATATTCAGTAACAGTACCTTCATTTAGTAACCCTTAATAACTTTGTACCCGTGGAAAGCTCATTAGCAATTTGTCTTCACGCGCAACGGCTTTGCCTTACAAATTATAATGTACCTTCTCGAAACCTCTTTAATAAAATAATGTGAGGCGAAATAAAAGTTACAAACTGTTAACTAAATAGGCTAAATCTCTAAAAAAAACATACCATCACCCTGTATGATCTAAGTGTTAGTAAGCTGACAGCTTCGAGCTACTATTTGGAAGTTAATAGAAAATCCGTTTGCTCAACCTCGAAATGGAATAAAGGGACTAGACACTCATTTTTCTTTAACAATAATTCAATTCAATACAATTTTATTGCAATCCATAATGTATACAGGTGATCAACTTATATTTATTGAAACAATTATGGACCCTGTCTGGCACAGCATAGTTTAGTAGGATAGAGTCATTTATAATATAAATGAGTAATTCTAAATAGTCCAGGGTTCGTGAGGGTGACTGCTACGGTTAAGGACCTAGGTTTGATTCCTAGGTGGAGCAGTGTTATTGGGTTTTTCTATTCTATAAATTCTTAGTAGCAGCTCGGATTTTCATTTTGTGTCGAGTTAATGGCAATAGGCTCGCTTCTAACTATGTGGGACTTAAACATACCAACGAAATATACGCTTATAGCAATATCTACATACCTGCCTAATCCTTTAGAGAATACAAACCTGATGGTTTGTTTTAATGTCAGTTATGTACAAATCCAAATCCTACTAAATAACAGCTCATTTTGCAAATTTTGCTTATCGGAAGTGACGGATGGGCGGCGGATATTACGTTATCTGACACCGGATATGGTTGCCGGCTACCAACTCGATTAGCCGTGTGCCATCGATAGAATTAAATACATAATACTTTTCTCTTTAAGGTATTAATGACAGCTAAACTTATTAGGGACAATTAGAGGTAAACTATAGTTAGCAAAAATGCAGTAGATATGACCATTAGATTCCCAAGTCATACACCGCTAAATGAAAATCATAATTATTTATCGCTCGCTTGTACGGTGAAGGCTCACATCAAATAAAAAGTTAAGATGGAACTTTGCGAACAAAGAAGTGAGACCGGCTAAAACTACGCCTTATCTTGCCAGTCGAGCTTTCGATAGCTCGACTGACAAGATAAGGCGTAGTTTCGGTATACGTGTGTGCGTGTAATTGTGTTTGTACACGGCAAGGCGTATTTTTAGCCGGCCGCACTTCTTTGTTCGTAAAGTTCCGTCTTAACTTATTTTGATTGATCTGAGGGTGAAGGAAAAAAATTTTAAAGCTTCTAATGTCCAATGGTTCCATGACTAGGCTCTTCGTCTCGTCTCTCTCTTCCGTCATGGTCGTGGCGAATGGCACGATTCCCATGGTCTGGACTAGGGAAGGCCAGTGCAATTTATAGTCGGACTTAAATCATGCCTTCTCCAGGTGGCGGACAATCTATGAATATTTTCCGGGTATCACTCTCTTAAGAGAATTATTATATACGAGTATCTACAAAAACGTTTCTAGAGACTGCAATTCACCAAGGCACATCACTTAAATTGTAGTGATATTTCAAATGGGTGTACATATCTTGGTATTTATTTTAAGCGACGCTGGAAAATTTACGAGCTCTCTCCATTGGGAATGAGCGCTGCACGATGTTTAAGAAGGCTTAAGGAAACTTGGTGAATCCGTGAAATGGAAAAATTTAAGTTATTCTACGTTTGAAAAGTGATTCATGCATAAAAGTATATTCTGCAGTTTGCCAACGGAAAATGTATTACTTGATTGTAAGTCAAGTGGCAGTCACTTTGTTTAAAATACTGATATTCACCCGCATTTAATTAAGGGTAGTTAAAACAAACATTATTTGGTATAACTTAGACGGAGAATGTAGTATACATAGTATCGGTTCGTTATCACGCTCGAAATCCGAGCTTAATTGGTATTATTCGTGTAATTATAGGATGTTGTATTATATTATGTTACTAAAAGGCAGTTACCAGGAAAATGAAACACAAACTATAGGATATGATTTCTATTTAGATAGCTAATGTATCCACATAGTAAATGTGACACGCTCTAAGAACATAACATACCATCACGCCTGTATTCCCCGAAGGGTTAGGCAGAGGTGTACTTATGTAAATATACCCATATTTCGCCGGTATGTTTAGGTCCCATGTAATAGGGGGCGAGCCTATTGCCATTAACCGGGCACAAATCCAGACTACGAGCTGCTACTGGGAATTTCATAGAAAAACCCAATAACACTTTGCTCGACCTGGGGATCGAACCCAGGACCTCTAGCGTAGCAGTCGCGATTGGGACCACTAGACCAACGAGGCAGTCAACTACGCACTAAGAAATAACTTGCTAACATTGTACTGATTTGAAAGGTCATGAAGCCAGTAAAATTACAAGACGTATTTGTTCGAGGTCTTAAGATTTTTTCATTTCCGTGGCAAGATAGGACATTGTTTTGCCAAAATTTGCCACCTGTACAGCGTTTTCAGTGGCTGCGCAAAGATCGCTTTGATTTTTGGTGATCTGTTACACAGATTTTCCTACTGCAGATACCAGACTCTTACAAAGGAATAAGATTAGGCTTGTCTTTATCTAATTTGTTACTTACTCGTACCTTTGTGAAAGGGAAACAAATACCTTATTTATTTATTTTGGGCTTCGAGGCACAAAAAACAGAATAGGAGGTGAAACCTGGTATTCAAAATTTTTCCACATCCACATTGTAGAGATACCCTCACTTTATCAGGATAGCTGTGGTTCTCACTTACCTACCATCGGGCGGCTGGTATGTCATCTTATTTATTTCATATTTATGCACACAATAAAAAAGTAAATAAAAAACAGGGCTATACAATACAAAGATACAGCTTATTGTTAAAGAAATCTCTTCCAGCAGACCTACGATAGAAGAATTTAAAACAAGCAATGTAGTAGACAACTGTGTGAAAATAAAATATGAATAATTATGTACAATAAAAAAGCGGTGATCACTGTCTTAGCCCGCCATTGCAGTAAAGATTATACAGTTTACTCGCTGTGAACGAGGCAAACAGTTTTTATTTGAAATTGGTTGCAATAACACGCGTGCATATCTGCAATGAATACCTAACTAAAAATAAACTCTTAAAAGAGTCAACTTTATTGGCCACTTGGTGATCACACACGGTTTCGTGTCGCGTACGGAATACATAGTTCATTGGGTTTTCAAGAGTTAACTTTGGACTTTCAGTGATCCTTCTACGAGATTTATTAGTAAAACATCTTGCCTCGTCTTGCAAGACCTTAAATTCAGTAAGTCTCTTTTCTATTCTATCTGCAATTTTGTTATTTGATGAGTTAAAATTTCTGCTCACGCCGCATTATGACCGTGTTATGAAAGTTTCGGGCACGACGAAGTTTTCTCAAGCCCACTAGAAGTTATTAAGAACTTATCTGTGGATCTTTTGTTATGCAGAGTTGGAAGCAAGGGCTTCCAATTTCGACTTATATTTATGCATGTATTTTTTTATCTTTACTTAATTACTATTTGTTATTTGAATCGAATAAAGGTTTCTTTTTCTCTTTCTAAATCATAGGTACTATGACCTGATAGTACTTGATTTGTAATCAATGTTATTACTATAAATACTATTACTACAAACTTCACGGGGTATTTAGAACCCATTAAAGCTCCCATGCAATATTTTAGTTATATTTCATCCAAAGAAGCAATTTTTTGCATTATGATTCATATTTAGCGACCTAGTTCTAAAAAAACAAAACGCCGTTCTGATTACGAGACAAGTAAATCGGGTAAAATCCAGTTTAGACTGACCTCACATTGTAAAGGTTCTCCGTACAATTCAAGGCCAGCCTATACTGGTATTGTATAGTTTGATGTGTAGCCGTGCGTACTCTTGTGCCTAAATATCCTAAGCTGTATTTACCATTGGCCTTGTATAGGCCACACGAATTCCAATAGATTGGGCCAATCGATACAATTAAATAAATCGAATACAACGAGTATTCTATTTATGTTTCTATACACTAGGTATTCTTACTAACTGTCTATACAATTAATAATTAATTGAACTTTGATATGTTGAGAGTTGCCTTTTTTGTGTTTCTGACATTTTATTTAATTAATTAATTGAAGCTTTCCTATGTAGTTGTCATTGATAGATGTTGTTATCGTAAGTCCTAACTACTTTCTCTTATAATCATTAACATCTACAATCAACATTGTCAAAGTAGAGCATCTGATTATACTACTAATGGCTGGCCTTTAATAATTTAAAAATACAATTTAATATTTTTCACCTACTATTATTAAGTCGAAGATTTTTTTAAGGATTGTTATGTTTTCTTATCACAGTTAAAAATTTTGTCCAAGATGGGAAATTTCCTCCTTCTAAAAAGTTGTTTGTTAGCTTGCAATATTTTTTTTATTTGTAAATTCTCAGTGAGAACTCAAAGTGTGTTTGTGCCCGGGTAACGGCAATAGGCTTACCCCGTATGGAATCTAAGCATACTAGCAAACTGTAGATGTAAAATAGTAGTTACACCTCTCCTAACCTAACGGCGAATACAGACGTGATGGTATGCCATGTTTTTGCAAAGGAAGAAAACATTTACATGTTCAAATAATCTTTACATCGTTAAATAACTTTTTATTGAACTTGTTAATAACTACTATAATACTTGTTAGTGACTGCCTCATTAGTCTAGTGGTCCCAAGCGTGACTGATGACTGACTGATTCCCAGTTCGAGCAGTGTTATTAATTTTTTCCATGGAATTCTCAGTAGCAGCTTGGAGTCTGGATTTGTGTCCGATCAATGGCAAAAGGCTCGCCCCCTATTACATGGGACCTTATCATACCGGCGAAGTGTGGGTGTACATTAGTACAACTCTACCCAACCCTACGCGGAATACAGGCGTGATGGTATGTTGTTAATAACTCTACCGCTTAGTCCCCTCGTTTAGTCTTTATCGTCAACCTTGACACTTGACTTTACAACAAGCTATGTTGTAGGCTGATAAGTAACGAATAACACAATAAACTTATCAAATAATTAAATGTCTCTGTCTGTTTTGATTTAAGCGTCGGTATTATAGACATCAATCTTAGTGACGCTAGTCGTATTGGCGTCCATGTTGTAAAGCTTCTATGTTAGTATAGGCGCTGGTGTTATAAATGTCTGTCTTACAGGCGTCGATCTTACTGGTGACGGTGTTATAGAAGTCAATCTTATTGACGTTGGTCTTATTGGCGTCAATATCATAGGAATCGGTGTTATTGGCGTCGTTGTTATAGGAGTCGGTGCAATTGACGTCGGTGTTATTAGCGTCGTTGTTATTAGCGTTGGTGTTATTAGCGTCGGTGTTATTGGCGTCGTTGTTATAGGAGTCGGTGCAATTGACGTCGGTGTTATTAGCGTTGGTGTTATAAGCGTCGGTGTTATTGGCGTCGGTGTTATTGGCGTTGGTGTTATAAGCGTCGGTGTTATTAGCGTTGGTGTTATTAGCGTCGGTGTTATTGGCCTCGGTGTTATAGGCGTCGGTGTCTGACGATGAATTATCTTTAAAGACGCGCTAGTTACGTAAATCAAGTTTTTTTAAATCTACAATACAGAATCCTTAATATTTCCTATTAAAATATCTATAGAAATTATATTAACGAGTCCAACAAAACTTCATGGGACCTTGAACTGGGACATGGGACTTTATATCTAAAACTGCAACTTCCTAGATCGTTTACGAAAAACCTCGGAAAATAATTCCATTATACACTGCAGTCGAGTCCAATGACACTTCGTCACGTCAAACTTCGTGACAAACGTTGGCCCAAATACTTTAACTGTTTCCGATTAACCAGACGTTTGTACAAATGTATGTGCAAACATGGTTGAGCTATTTTTTTTCTGTAGGTAATGGGGAGTCCACACGCTCCGCGTCGGGTCTTACGGGCGCCGCGCACTGCGGTAACAAATCTACGCATGCGTAGAGCTTTCAATACAAAACCAACCTTATTTATTTCAGTTGTAAAGTATATTTTAAGTTCGTGCGAAAAGAATCTCAGGGTGGAAATTCTGAAGTAAAAGTTGATTGAAAAAAGTGTGATTTCACGCTGTATATACATGGAAAACTAACAAAGGCATAGTTTGAAAGTATGGTTGAATGTGCCAAATTTCTTTTGTATGTAATCTTGATGCCACGAAGGGCTACGCAATTTTAAATAACAATGTATGTTTTAACAAATTGTAGAGCTCTGTCTGGATACCAAAATCGGTATAATTTTGTTGATAAGGTTCCGTATCCTAAAATAAATTAAAACGGCAGCCTTTCCTATTTTTTAATTAATGGATAAACTTATAATAGTGAATCTCTATTTTCATTGATCACGCCATAACTTAAGAACGACTTTGCCGACTTATTTCATGTTTTAAAGTTTTCGAATACTTTGTTTGACAAACAGTTTATTAAGAAAATTGCGCAAAAAATAATTGGTAGGTATATTGTGATTTAAAATAAAACTAACTACTGCTTTCATTTTAAAATTGATTTAACTTAAAAAGAAAGAATTTCAATTTCATTTATTCATTTTAATAATTATAGCATTATCGATGTATACGTTCATTGAACTTAGTTGAACCCGTATCGATTAAAAATAAATACTTAACCGGTAATAAAGCTGAAGTTAAGGAGTTGCGACTTCCCAAGAAAGTTTGCGTATATACCTACCTATGTTCCTTGTTATGTGCCCTATAATCAGTACATAGATGACACGTGGATAATTATTGTTTTTTTTTATTACTTACATAGGTAGGTACCTACTAGCTAATGCCCGCGATTTTACTAATACCCTAAAAGGATTTACTTATACTATAACTCGGCTTCTAACCCACTTATAAAGATGAAACATGCAACTTTTAACTATAGACCTCCAACAACACAATTCTGAAAACGCGGACCAATTTTCTGCAGAAGTTTTGGCGTTATGCGTGTACAAATACCTATACAGACAGTCAAAAATCTAAAAATTTTTGTTTCAGCTTTTGTTACTCTAATAAAGTACCTATATAATATGTTTGTATTCTGATGAGAATTCGAGAATAAGTGAATTAACTGCTCTTTTTATTGCGGAAGCCATTAAAGCAATAAAGTAAATAGCCCAATTCACACTCTGGCAATCCAATTTGCGTAGTGGGCAATTGCAAACATTATTTTAATTAACCAATATATGTTTTTGAAACAAATTAATAAGGCGGGCAGACTGGAAAATATCCGTAGCGCTAGATGTCGCTACAGGCAGAAAATAATACTAAAAGTACGAATTGTATTTTTGATCAGTTGATTTATTTCCTGACTGCCTCGTTAGTCTAGTGGTCCCAGTCGCGACTGCTACGCTAGAGGACGTGGGTTCGATCCCCAGGTCGAGCAAAGTGTTATTTGCGTTTTTCTATGAAATTCTCAGTAGCAGCTCGGAGTCTGGATTTGTGCCCGGTTAATGGCAATAGGCTCACCCCCTATTCCATGGGACCTAAACATACCGGCGAAGTGTGGATGTACAGTAGTACACCTCTGCCTAACCCTTCGGGGAATACAGGCGCGATGGTATGATTTATTTCCTGATTGATGAATTTTATTTTTAATGCGATAAGGCCGCCCTTTGTATCTATGTTTTCAATTTAAATTATGTCCTGTCTATGTTATTGTTTTCGGTGTTAAATAAAGAGTACCTATATAAATATATAAAAAGAGGTCTAGGTCTAGAGGTCTTGGGGTTAATCCCTAGTTCAAGCAAAATGTAATTGGGTTTTACTAGGAAATTCTCAATTGCAGCTCGGAGTTTGCATATATTATGTGACCGATGCATGGCAATAGGCTCGCCCTTATTGCATGGGACCGAAATGAATTAATTAATTAAGTGCACCTCTGCCTGCGTGACATGACAGCGATCGTAACTGTAGGGTATGATTTATTTCCTTGAGTAAAGCCCAAAAATATATTTTGATCCATTCCATCGACAAGAAGAGAGACACTAAGATGAAGACATACACATACAAATATGTACTTGTGGTAAACATTTCTATAAGATACAAGCACTACAACCGGTTGTAGGTAGTGGTTTATAGTAAACTATATGAAAAAAAAATCATATTTCTGGATCTGCGAGAGTTCTGCTCATATATATTTGAAATAATTTACTCTATTGAATAGAGGAATAAAAATTGGATGACCATTTTGCCGGTCACACTGTGCAGCCTTATAAACTTTCTACCGTTTAAAACATTATACCTTTTTTTCATACATTTTATACTCATTCAGCACTCAAAGCTCAATTAGTGCAAATACAATTCCATACATATTTTTCCAAGCGTATCCTGAGGGTAAGCATATTGCGGCTCAGTGCACGATAACGGTCCGTATGTTTTCACAATACATACACATAATTATACGTGACTGAACAGTGCATGATGGAAATTCCGTGTTAATAGCTGATATACATTATCACTTAATAATATAATGTATATCAAATAATTATTTATTATTATGTATGACTATCGTTACGGAATAAAATCGAATAACATTGCAATGCAACCATCTAGTGCTAACAATTTTCAATATTCAAAATAAAATTTCTACAAAACATAAGTTCATTAATAAAAAAAAAGAACAAGCCTAAATGCATATATCACGTCTTTTTCAAAGGGTTAGTTTTTCACTATCATGGATATTATTTTTGCTTCATCCACATTCGTATACACACATCGAGGTATACATTTCCAGTATAAGTTGACCTCTTACTATACCAAAAACCTATACAATGTGAGGTATGCGTTTTTTGTGTAAGTGGTATAAAAGGTGAATTACTTTTGTTAGTCTGTGAGCTACACAGTCCGTATCAATATTAGATCAAAACTGGATAAAATTCAATTGAGCTAGGTTTACTTTATCCGTATGTTTGTTTAAACGGATAAAGTGGATCGCTAGCTCTTTGTATATTGTGTTTGCACGTTGGAATTGTTTCTTGTAGGAAAAGGAAAATGGAAAATATTGAAAATGTTGGTTTAATTAATGTTGGATTTCCTTTTTCACGACATGGATGCTTTCAACCTCTTTGTTCAAATTAATCCTGTAGTGGATTTATAGATTTTTTGCTGGAACATTACCTATACAAATTTTGTTGCGGTAGGGCCACGCTGTTCGCAGCATGAATGGGCCGGCTTGACCGGGGAAGTACCACACTCTCGCAGAAGACCGACGTCCGAGTAGTAGCGTTTCGTTACTGCGCTTCGTTCAGTGAGCGAGAGGGCCGAAGGCCCAATTCCTCCCCCAATACCCTTCCTTCTCCTTTTCTCCTTCCCCTCCCTTTCCCTAAATAGGCTCGGCAACGCATCTGCAACTCCTTTGGTTTTGCAGATGTCCATGGGCGGCGATGACTACTTACCATCAGGTAGCTCGCCTGCTCGTTTGCCGAGTTAGCCCATAAAAAAAAAAGAGGTTGGTCTGTTCAGCTTGCAAAGAATCAATCGGTTCCACGCAGAACAAGGAAAAACTACCTGAAAGGACTTAGCGAAGACCCAGTGGGATAGCAAGGGCTCAAGGACAAAAATACCTAATTAAAAAAATTCAACAATTATGTTGGAAATCATCATCACTCCATCTTATGTTGGATCGGACGGCGTTTGTGTATATTAATATTTGTTAAGATAAACCGACTGACTCATAAACCTAAATTTAAAAAAGTTAATAATTAACACTAGCTGGGCGTCGCGTTTTCTAATATTTTTTTCACCGATATTTTCTACAAATTTGAAAATTCTTAAAATTTCATTTTTATCTTTATCATTTTTATAGGGGCCTTTTCAAAGTTATGTTATTACGTATACATATTACACTACCGTGTTGCAAGTGTTACAAATTTTTTTTTCTTGCGTGGTGTTAATTGTGTGACTCACAAATATTTAATCCATCAAGATTAAAGGACAAAGAATTTCCACGTAAGGGTTAAACTGAAATTACTACTTAGTAACCCGCTTCCAAATAAAATTATAATTATACAAATGCAGAGGAGCCTCCATTCCCGGAACGGAACCATTAGAAGTTAACCTCTACCCGTTGAAGTTAAGGTCTAATTTAATTTGTGCACCTTAAGCCATAAACGGTCTTAGAAATAATAATTATTATATGCGTGAGGCACGCACTGTTTGCGACCACGGTACAGTCGCCAGCACAGGTTATACAAATCTGTCAAATTTCTCCAAATGATTTTAAACCTTAAAATATTGATGATTAGATTCAAAATCGACTGAGAAAATTTGACATTTTGAGGTAACCTGATGTGCTGGTACATATTATTATGCTCGTCTACGCAACATTTTATAAAGTAAATCAATGCAATGTTATGCATTCCTGGTAGTTGCTACCTATATGTTAATCATGTTTGCCAATCAGGCACGCACCGAAAGGTGGCAGGTTGCGTTCCTAAATAAAGTATTTTTGTAAGTTCACACAAAACATTTGTTTTTCCTGAAACAATAAACACACGTAAGCACAGTGATATGACCAGTGAACTGCCAATTCAAAGTTCTTTGGTTCGAATTTAAGGTTATACTTTTCGGAATCGTGTGCGTATATCACTGAACAATTAATTTAAAAGTGAGTAAACTTGCATAATTGAATTTAACTTATTAAATGGTTTAACATCACTTTATATAAATATCATAAGTTTTAATAACATAACATAACATACCATCACGCCTGTATTCCCCGAAGGGTTAGGCAGAGGTGTAATTAATGTACACCCACAGTTTGCCGGTATGTTTGGGTCCCATGTAATAGGGGGCGAGCCTATTGCCATTCACCGGGCACAAATCCAGACTTCGAGCTGCTGCTGAGAACTTCATAGAAAAACTCAATAACACTTTGCTCTACCTGGGGATCGAACCCAAGACCTCTAGCGTAGCAGTCGCGATTGGGACCACTAGACCAACAAGGCAGTCAAGTTTTAATATTATATCCTTAAGGAAGTAAATAAACTTGCCTTACCGTTGTTGTTACTAGGTTTAATCTTTATTACTGGTGTACTGTAACGAAACTCTGTACGGTAATAAATCTATTCTATTCTATTAATAATTATTATAAAACATTGTGAGAAACCTTGCGTGCCTAAGAGATTTTCTCAACGATGCGTGAAGTCTGCCAATCCGCACTAAGCCAGCGTGCTCGACTATAGGTATCTTAACCCCTCTCATTCTAAGAGTAGGCACCCGTGACCAGCAATAGGAATGGATTGATTATAACACACATTTTTATCTGTTTAAAGGTTAAAGTTAAATTTCGTATTTTTATGGGAGCACATAATTTTTTCATAACTAGTTTTATTAGGATCTTGAACATAGGATGCTTCTTACATAGTATTTAGATCTTATATTTAGCCTAATGCTTCTTTAATTTTATGAGATAACATCATGCGTAAAAAAAATCAAATTTCTAATACTAAACTAATTTAGTAGTGAAATAACTCAAACTTAAAAGAACCTTCAACGCTTTCACATAATGTCTCTTTACGTACACGAAATCTTTACATGATTACTGTTGGCAACATTAAAATTCGCTTAGGTTCCTATAATGACAGACAACTAAGTAAGGTACTTTACTTTTTCAGACTTGTACTAACAACCGGTCCACACATTGGCTCCAAACGATTGTGCCAATGTTGGCGATACTGATTCTGAGGCAAGATTTTTTTATGTATACTGCTATAAAAATATTATAGTAATCCTCTTTCTGTATATTTTAGACAAATCCAAGTGGGTTAGAGTATAATATACCTACTCGAAAGAATTCAGTTAAGAATCTAAACCCAAAACTATGATTTTTGGAAATGTAGTCTATTTATCTATGTGTTTATTGTAGTTTTATTTATTTGTATAGATAGGTACTCATAAATAGAACAAGGAAAAATCAAACAAAAATTAAATGTGTGGATTGCTTCCACACAATCATGCGCAAACGGTGCACATCCCTGGTGGGTAGGGTGCGGGCCAGCCGCAACAGTATCCTGGCTGAGTTTGCTGAACGTTTCGACTGTCAGTATATGAACCACTGATGCATGTGTCACGTACTGACAAATGTTGAAATATTATTTTAATTTAATTTATCTAATATAATATTATAAATTTAGTGTTTTTGTTTGTATCTCAATTGTATGATCCAAAGTTGATTGAAATAAATATAAATAATAATAATAAAAAAAGATCGAACTACTAAAATACTTAAGAAATAGATCGCCAAGGCATGTTTCTCACTAGCGCTGGTGCCAAAGTGTGGACAGAACCTAACGAAATCGTTTTCGCTAATGCTTATTCGATACCAGGTCGTGCGAAACGTAGTAAATTGAGCAACCTTTTTCATCTTTTATAAGCTAAGACGTTTACTTTTTTAAAAGAGTTATGTGTATGAATGTGGAAGGATGGAGGGGTAGAGGGAGACCAAAGAAAAGATGGATGGATTGTGTGAAGTCAGATATGATGGAAAAGGTATTGAATGATGAGATGACTAACAGGGATGAATGGAAGAATGGGACAGGCTGCGCCGACCACAAATAAATTGGGAAAAGGGCAGGAAGTCTTTTTTTTTTTAAATAGCTTACTAGCAATGTGGGTCACACATTACTAGTATTCTTGTTAACCCCTCGTGCTAAGCTAAATGCTTGTGTTACGAGTGGGTTCACGTCGGTAGTGCAATGGGTGGGGTTCAAACCGGCAACCATATGATCGCAAGTCCGATGCCCAAGCCATTAGGCTACCGACGCTTCGATGATGAGGATAAGCTAAGATGTTTCTATATATGAACCTTATGTTGACGTTTTTCCAATATTTTGGCCTCTTAGGGACTTCAAACTGAAAGACATTGTATTTTTGTGACTTCGAATAAAGAGGAATACCTAGTTACCTACTATCTCGCCTGTATTCCTCGAAGAGTTAGCCGAAGTTACACCAAGTTCAGTTTACCGATATGTGTAGGAGTTATGTAATCCAAACACCAAGCTGCTTATAAGAATTTCCTATAAAACCTCAATCACACTTTGGTGGACCTGGGAAGCGAACACAGGAGCTCTAGCATAGCAGTCGCGCTTGGGACCACTAGACCAACGAGGCAGTCTTAACGAGCAGTCGTAGACAATTACTAGATATTTTAACTTTAACAACTTAGCCATAGACTAAAGAAAGCCTTGCCCTTAAGGGGCATATTTTTACATAGAAACAACTTGTTTCACCTCTTAAATTCATACTAATGGAGCTTACATACCTTCTGATTACGTTCAAGATTAATGATTTGTTTAAGTGCCAGTTTATCTACTGAGACACGACATAATAAGACGGTTTTAGTGCAACATAATGTACCAACTTATATACCTTCTCGTGATACTTAAATGTTGTAATTTTTATTGATGATTATAATATAGGTAGAAACAAATAAAACTTTTACAATGTCTACTGATGAGCTTTGTATTACAGGTTTAATGTAACAGATCTTTAGGTAACTGTTTTAATAGTATATTAACCCATTAAAAGAATTACAACGAAGAACTAAGTTATTTTAATCTTAGTGTAAAAGATCTATTTTCGTCACTAGCGTCAGTCATCCTACTTCACTAGCATATACTCGTAAATAGGTAACAATTAATAACAATTGAGTAAATTGGATGTCTTAAAATAAACTATGAACCAGAATAAATGACCTCGACCCAAGGATTAATCAATTTTACTAGGGTTGAGTTCATTATTCAGGGATAATAAGTATTACCGAAATTATTCGACAGCAGTTTACTGAATAATTGAGTAATTAAGGAATTTAGGGTCCCTAATAAATTAACTTCTTGTATAGAATAATTCCAAAGCCGTCTTTTAAAATGTAAACTTAATTTATCTAAACTTCGAAAAGAACTTTACGGTCTAGTGGCCGCAAGCTGAGCTGCTCAGTCGAAGGTCCCGGTTTCGGCACCCAAGTGGTATTTTATATTTTTTATAGAATTCTTAGTAATTATTGTAGGACGCCGCCTTACACGGGACTTAAAACGATAAACTGCTTTAATATTAATTTAAGGAAGACCGATATTATTTTGCTTAACTTGGAAATCGAAACCTGGTCTTTTAGCGTAGCAGTCGCACTTAAGAGTAGCCTAACGATTAGGGCGTTGTACTTGCGATATTGTGGTTGCCGGTTTGAAACCCACCCATTGCACTACAAAGTCTCGTAAAACAAGTTTTTAGCTTAGCTCGAGGGGTTAACAAGAATACTAAATAATGTACGACCCACATTGCGAGTAAAATTTAAAAATAAAAATAATCAAAAATGGCGGCCGGAGTATTCCATTCTCAAAATTTGACAGGGGAACTGTTGCAAAATATGTATTTAGGTATGTACTTTAATACTTAGGTACGCACTGCTACACATCAAGCTATACAAATCCAGTTCACGCTGGCCTCTTATTGTATGAGAAACCTATACAATGCGCGATCAGCTTAAACTGGATTTATATAGGTTGAACTGTAGCCGTGTGTAGGTACCTATTGCCTCGGCACCTACAGCCAAGCGATTTGGTTCCATAATACTAACATGCATAAGTCCTATCTTGGCCTGTCTCCAACATCCATCACAACCATTTAAATGTCACGTATAGCCCATTCAGTCAGTAATCTCTTAGTAAATCCTTGAAACTGTGCCCAATAGAAAAGCTTACATGAGAAAAAGTACTGGGAAATACTAGTCGTAACATAGGTACCTGGTATTCCCGCCTGTTGGTATTCCCCAAAAGGTTAGACAGATGTGTACTAATATACACCCACAGTACACTGGTATGATTAGGTCCCATATTATAGGGGGTGAGCCTATTGCCATTAACCGGGCACAAATCCAGACTCCGAGCTGGTACTGAGAATTTCATAACAGTTTGCTCGACCTGGGAATTGGGAATCGAAACTAAGACCTCTAGCGAAGCAGTCGCGCTAAGGATCACTAGACTAATAAAGCAGTTAAGCAAATTCTTTTTTAATTACATCGTAAAGTAATTATTAAAACGTACCATCACGCTTGTATTCCCCGAAAGGTTAGGCAGTGATTTATTATACCTATACGTATTATATACATATACACAGTTCGCTGGTGTATTTAGGTCCTATGTAATGTCTTTTGTTGATCTGGGGTTAAGGCTCTCCAAATTATGGTTGATTTGGTCACCCTTGGTTTGTTTGTTACTTTTTTATTCGGATTATTAACCCTTCAAGACCCTTATGATAAACGAAATGTAAAATCTTTTGTATTGATTTCATGAGATCAGTACAGGCATCAGAGAATTTTATAATAAAATGGTCGTTTTAAAATATGTTGAAGATTATTAACACTTCACAGAGAATTTATCGTAAGTAATTTATTATTGAAAGGCAACAAGTGGGTCATTAGGTTGGTACTTTGTTTATTTATATAATTATGTAGGTACTATTTTCTCAAGAATTATTACAAAAACTATATTATGAATGCAAATATAGCGTGATAATTCTTATCGTAACAAAAACATGTTTACGATATAAATAAACGTATTGTCATGAGAGGGTAGCCTATTTGCAACTTTATAACATAAAAATACCATCACGCCTGCACTCCCTGAATGGTTAGGCAGGGGTGTACTAATGTACACCGCCAGTTTATCGGAATGTTTATGGCGAGCCTATTGCCATTAACCGGGCACAAATCTAGACTCCGAGCTGCTATTGAGGATATCATAGGAAAACCCCATAGCACTAAGATGTTGCTATTTTATGGAATAAACATTTGAATTTGAAATTGAAATTTAAGTGTGACTGCTACGCTAGAGGTCCTGGGTTTGATCCCCAGGTTGAGCAGTCTTATTTGGTTTTTTACCCGACTTCAAAAAGGAAGAGGTTCTCATCTTTGATATCATGCTCTGAATGACAATAGGCTCGAGCTCTGTTACGTAGGACGTAAACATACGCGCGAGCTATAGGTGTGCAATAAGTACACCTCTGCCCAATCCTTTGGAGAATACATGCGTGATGGGATGTTTAATATTTTTTTATGTCGCTGCTATTTCGATAGGTAAATGTTGTAGAGATCAACGAGGCATTGAATTTGTTTAGTGTTATTAAGTTAATACATGTCATAATTAATCAATTTAATAGTAACGTACCAGCGTCATTGATTATAATTATACGTTTGCAGTGATATGCACAAAATGATATGGTTCCCTTAACACGCGATTACCATAACATACACGCAATCATTATTGACTTTATTTTCACAGTAGGTAATATTTCATGGACTAACTCATCGATCTACCCAGATCCTTACGCTCATCAATTGTACTTGGAACCACTAGACGAATAATCTAGTGGTTCCAAGTACAATTGATGAGCGTAAGGATCTGGGTTCAATTTATGGCTCGCGCAAAGTATTATCATGTTTTTCTCAGTACCAGTCGGAATTGGAATTTGTGTACGGAAATAGTGGGAAATTTTCTTTCTATTCTCTTCTGTTTTCCTCTCACTAAACTATGATAACTTTAAACTATTAGACATAAATGTCTACAAAGTACTCACATTTATAGTCTCTGTTTATATCATCATCATCATCATCATCAGCCCATACTCGTCCACTGCTGTTTGTATAAAGTTACACAATAATGAGAACTGTAATGTACGGATATATTGGCGTATCAGGTTACCACAAAATGTAATTTTTTTTCAGTCGATTTTGAACTTAATCGTTAACATTTTAAGATCTAAAATCATTTGATTTGATGTCATTGCTTGCGGTAGCAATGACGCTACCGCAAGCAATGACATCAAATCAAATGATTTGATGTCATTGCTTGAATGTCGGGTCACCCCCTTCCCTCTAAAATGGCGAGGGGGGTGATGGCTGATCCGTGCGTTATACTCGTGAACGGGTGCTGCTTGTGGTGACTGGTTGACTTGCTGGCCATTGTGTCTTAAATTTATTATTATTTTTCATTCACTCGTGAGTGGACTGAGTTGCCTTGTAGGTCCTAGTTATCTTGCATAGTTTTATCATCTGTACTAATGTGAATTGTAACATTGTCTTTGGATTTGCTTTTGTTTTCATTTCAAATGTGTATATTTAATGTTATATAAAAAAAAGGATAAAAATGTAAATGTGAGTACTATGTAGGTTAGCTCTAACTATATTAAGATTTAATACAAGTTTTCTGACAGCTTTGAGTGTTTCACATGACCTACGCAAATGTCTTGCTGATCTGGTATCGTCATGCGACGGATCGTTGAGCTCCCTGAAAAATGGTTGAGCTAAACGAGGACTGATGTATGCGTGCCGTCAGTTAGGACAGGTCAACTCAAAGCTGTTATGGCTCTTTCTTCAAAAGGCCAGTTCAGATTTCGCCCTACATTGTAAAACTCGCATATCTATCATATAACTATTGTCTGGCCTTTAAAAGAGACCATGATTCTCTGAGTTTGTTTCGACATTTCTTCTCAGAGGTCGTCAGATAGGAAATGTCGGCGCCATCTAGTTTAAAAAATGTATGTAAAAAAATGACTTGTAAAAGTGTCGTTAAAAGATCTATTTACAGAAATAAATATCATTTATCATTTGGAGTAATTTAACAGTTTTGTTTAACCTGATGTGCTGGCGACTGTACATGACAGTAGGTACACTTTAGTACTCTTTTAAAGTCCATACAATAAATCTGATAATAATACTAGACTTAAAAAGAGACCATGATTGTTTCGATTGTAAGATAGGAAATGCCGCTGTCAATTATAAGAAAATGTAAAACATCGACTTGCAAAAGTGTCTTTAGAAGATCTATTTACAGAAACAAATATCGTTTAAAATTTATGTAAGGTACACGTCTACCTAAAATTATGAGCAAATAAGTACAAAAAAACTTAACCGAAGCAAGTAAGATTTTAATTAGTTGACGAAGGTTTTCCAAAGTTATGCAAAGCCTTTTTGCTTTGACTTTTTAATAACACTCGTGTCTAAATTATAAAACTTTTCCACTAGGACATTCTTGTATAATAATTTTATAATCCCGATAACCCAAGCTTAATAATATAATTTTATTACACTTTTGGATTTTACAGATTGAAACGAGAAAGCAAAGAGTTCGCAATCGATTAGAACACAAATACGATTTGAAGGGGACACGATCTGAGCGATTTACTTGATTACGAATTCAATTCGGACTAATTTAGAATCGTAGAGATGTGCAGGGCGCTATTTACATTTCAGTATTTTGCGAATCGATTTGTGATTATGTTAGTAGTGTTTATAGTTATGTTACTGTAACATTGGAATTTTAATGAATAATGCAAAATATACACCATCTGCTTTTAAAAACTGTTAGTGTACCATCTCTGCTTTCTTCGGGGAATACTGGCGTGATAATATATTATAAAAACGTTAAGTCGGTAGCTTTAGTAAGTTTCCGCGCGGTATAGTATTGCGTCTAGACCCAGTGACGTCAGTTGGCAAGTAGCCAGAACAGTCGGCATTGAAACTATAGCTATGCAGAGACAATGCTGAGTTGACGCAGTCCTTTTTATACATTGTTCTTAGGATCTTTTACGGTATCGCAGACAGACCTCCGGCCTTCATGGACCATGGCCTTTTATTGGGCTCGTATTTAAATGAGCGAATAAAAACTCAAAGTAAAGGCGTCAAAAACACGAATAATGACTACTGAAATACTATATGGGCGATAGACTGGACGCATAAAACATGAACACGATTTGGTTCTGGCGATGTGTAGTCACAGTTCTAACCTACCCTAACTGAATTCTGTTTTAGAATTTTGCTGCTCAATCAGTAATATTGTCGCTCAATCAGTATTTTTGATGTACGGTATATTATATCCCTTTTTTGTAGTGCAGCCTCATGGATCGTTTGCCACATGTTCGACTCATACCAACTCACTTGCCTTATAGACACCGTCCTGGGCGACTTTCGTCACGACCTTGACAGGCAGTCCAGCCTTCGCAGGACTTGGATTGCCGCAGTCCATGCGGCCTGGCTTAGAGTGTCCAAAACTGGACTACACAATAACTCAAATTTTCTCACGTAGTATTATTTATTAAAGATCTTAATATAGTGAAGATAAGAGTCTTATTTTCTCCGCTCGAAGCTCGGATGCTCACGGTATCGACATAAATATTTTTATGCCTTGCGGGTATTTGCCCATATATTATTATGTGTTTGTCTACGTGTTTCGTGCTCGTAATGGCATGGAGATCCGTGGGGGAACGTAGAGGCTTAGTATTTATGATACATTCCGCTAATGTGGAAACGAGATATCTAGCTCAAATGATTCCTATGTTTTACATAGGATCTATAGGATAATATAGGACGATAAAATGTTGTACGAACTTCACTAAGTGTTTCTTTGGTTCCTACTCCTCATTGGGAAAGTGGACACAATACAAAATGTTATATTAGTGTAAACTCCTTGAAAAGAACATTTCATCGTCATCACCAGCCTACACTCTTCGTGAAAAAAAACTTTGTAAATGATAAATGACCCAAAAAAACTATGCCTCGCGGTTTCACCGTCGTACCAAGATGCTAGATAGCCTTCCTCATAAATGTTGCTGTTACATACAAAAAAAAAAATACTTAAAACTGACTAGTAGTTCAAGGGATTAACGCGTTGATACAAACAAACTAATTCTTCAGCATTATAAATCAAATAATAAATATTTTCCATCGCAAAAACCCTTTTGTAATTGTATAAGTTTGTTCTTTTGGCAGAATATTAATTCATGGATCTACCTTTTCTTTGCATCTGGTGGCATCTGCGACCGAATCCTTCTAGATAAAGGCAGCTCTAAATTCCTACTTATATAAGAGCTTATGATAAAATTCTGAGGCAAAATAACTTACAAGACTATCTGGAACAATCTTATTAGGATTTAGGGACACAATTTTCTTACAAAAAGAGTAAAGGGTAGGCGTACCACGGCCGTATTAAGGGTGAAATGTTGCGATAACCCTACGTCCGGTAGGCAAACGACCCTTTAGTTGCCAGTACAGCAAAATTAATTTGTAGAAGGTTAACTTCTAGGATAATTATATTTTCATTTCTCATACTCGGAAAGTGTTTATTTGATCTGAATAGCGGGTGGAAAAGGCTTCTTCCCACCCTTGGGCGGGAATAACTCATAGTAATTACTTTCCTCCCTAGGGTGGAAAATAATTTTAAAATTAGAACAAAATTAGGTTAGGCAGTCAGCTGTAAAAAATCAAAATAATTAAGAAAAAAAATGCTTCGGTCTTGTGTGTTTATAAACGGTCAGTGTGAATTTAAAAAAAAGTCTAAATACCTCGTATGGGAATTGATTCCTTTCCACCCTTGTGTAACAATCGTAGATTGGTTAAAATTTGCAGGATTCAATATTTTAATTGGTGGAGGTCCTGGTAGGGTACTGTTTTTCTAATAAATTCTCAGTAGCAGTTTGGAGTTTGAAAGTCTGGCAATGGCAATAGACTCGCTTTCTATGACATGGGACTTAAACAAAACGGCGAACTGTTGCTGAACATTAGTACACCTCTTCCTAATCCTTCGGGATTTCATGCATGTATGTTATGTTAGGTATCTTATGAATGCTTTACATCTACCGTTTCCTCTTTGAGGTAATCCATGTTGATCGGTATGTAGGTACCCTCCAGTATTAGGAAGTTCAATAGGCAGTCATAGTCAGCCTATATATATGGTCATAGAATCTGAAGTCATCAAATTTTGGAATCCTTTTCTGCTCTATCAATCGCATAACCAGTTAAGGACGAGCTGTGTGCCCGGAGAGCTTAATTTCAATAGCATTTTATGATAACTTTGAACGAGACCTAGGCCAGCACAGTAAACTCATAGCCAAATCCTTCTCATTCTAAAAGGCTCCGTAACTTCAGATCCGTCTCATTCTAAAAGGCTTTTATCTGAAATAGGCACTGCCATGGGGTATACAATTACACACTTTGTATATCACGTCTTTTTTAATACTTTTTGTTTTTTTATTATCGTCGCTGGTACCTACTCCAATACCGCGATGGAGAGTCTAGCCATGGACGATGCACACAATGCATCGTCCATGGCTGTATCAATAAATATTTTATTTTTCTTTAAAAGAAACTTGTCCAGTAGTATGACAGTAAATGAGTTGATGATGGTTTTGGCTATTTGTTCCGACAACAGACAGAAAAATCATGGTCATGTTGCTTTTGGTATAATGAAGTAAAAATACGGAGTGGTTTTACGCTCCTTTTCTGTTCAATGACTGATACAAAAAATATAAAGTTCAACGATCTTTATCTCTGCACTACTTGACCCGTTTGTAACTTTGTCGCTACTTGATTTGGCACTCAAAATTGAGTACTTAGCCGGACTCAGATTAACAACGTTTTTATTCGGAACAAACACGCTTTGGTTTTATTGATACCCAGTTCATATACCGACTGTTCTAACAATGGTTAAAGGTTCAGAATAATTAGTGATTTGTGTTACCAAATAGTTCAAAATATACTGTGTCACTGTGTACTGAAATGTCAAGTAATCTAATCAGGCACATATTAATTATTCATCATCATCATTAACCCATTACATTGTCCCACTGCTGGGCACGGGTCTCCTCTCAGAACGAGAGGGATTAGGCTATAGTCCACCACGCTATAGTCCACCACCATACTGCGGGTTGACAGACTTCACACGCCGTCAAGAAAATCTGTCAGACATGCAGGTTTCCTCACGATGTTTTCCTTCACAGTTTAAGCGCGTGATAATCAAATATTAATACGCACATGACTTCGAAAAGTCAGAGGTGCGTGCCCTGGATTCGAACTCGAGACCTTTGACTTGGCAGTCCAATGGTTATATCACAAGGCTATGACTGCACTGCATATTAATTATTAGGTAAGTTTTTTAAATACCTAGTTTATATTAAACTACGCATGTTAAATATTAAAATAAAAAGAACAGAGAAAGAATATCAAAAATAATCGCAATCGCAGACATACATGATAGGAAGTGATTTCGGATTCATATAATATGTATAAGTATGTAAGTATTTATATTTCGGTATAGGACTAAATTTGATACTAACAACATCTAAAACATGAAAAAAAAATCTGTCCCTTTGATTGCAAAAAAGTGTTTTATTGAAACAAAAAACAGTGTTCTGTTCTTAATTAGTAGCTTTTGTGTTCGGTTACCCGTAGTTACCAAACAAAAAACCTGAGCAATTAATCTGGGCTAGACCTCGTTGAAAGTACATTTAAGTAATGAATGGTATACTCTAACAATAAAGGTGATAATGTACGCCAGCACAACAAGTTACCACGAAATGTCAAATTTTCTCAGTTGAATTTGAACTTAATCATCAACATCTTAAGATTTAAAATAATATGAAGAAATTTTACAGTTTTGTATAACCTGATGTGCTGGCGACTGTACCATAATTTTGTTGAACAGTTGACAAAAGCGTAAATAGTGCTACACAGGTGGCTATCAAGATCTTACGTTCATATTGTGCTATAAATTTTATCGCAGTCTGTGTCAGAGTTGAACTGCGTGTAAACCTTTTCTTTTAAATATTTTTTTTTTCAATCTGTCTTTAGGATTTGAAAGTATTCTATAATAATGTAACTATTATTATTCCAATTTCTATCATGAATTCAGGGATGAATGAATAAAAAATGCTCTGCTAACTTTAAACGACCAAGAAGGTTGATGATGATAACCTACAGCATACGAATCCGTAAATTAAAAACAATTGAACCAATTGGACCCTCTGATCAAAGCAACATCCTCATGAATAATACTGTTTTTGATGTTTGGGGAAGACAAATGAAATAAATATATATATGTTTTTAGTAAGGTTACGGAGACCAAAAGAAATACTTTATTGTTTTTTTTAAATATTTATTCACCATTTAAATAAGAAGTTTAATTTAAGATTAAATAAAACTTCAAGAACCAGCTGTTACTAAAAACCACACGTCAATATTTCCAACTTCTTAACATAATGAAATTTTCTCTAGAATGTTCTTGCTGGAGAAAAGACAACACAGATGCTTGATGGCGCTTTCATGATGATAGATTGCAGTAATAATTTGCTTCAGTATTCAGTAATCTATATTCTTCAGATGACTTTTTCTTATATGAAATGACAGGTTGACAGACAAATTTTATTTTGTTTATTTAATACTTCGTCTCTCCTTCGCAGTAAGAATTTTTTTCATCTTGCTTTAAAGCTTTGCTATATTGTTTATGTTTTCTGTCCTAAGCTAAATAATACCAGAAGATCAAACTGGTGTTAATTCATGGTCACTTTAGCAAAATTTTGTTTTGTATTTTCATTAATTTTGTTTTTAGTCAAAGGATGACTAACTAAGGAATAATTTTTCGTTTGCTTCCTTTTAAATCATAGAAGCACGGAAATGCTTAAAGTTGTGTGAAAAGTACTATTTCTTTTCAATCAACTCATTCTCCATGTTATTATATCTAATTGTATCATTATTTTTACGCTTCCTGCATCCCATCCAAATTTATGTCGAATTGACATAAAAATAGGATCATAGACGTATCATCGGAAGTTAATCCACTATTCACTGATATTTTACCAAAATAGTAATATAATGTTGTTAAATACTGTTGTAATATTTTAATATCCACCCATTTTAAGCTAAGAAGGTTAAAATCTATTCTGCGTATCACTTTAAATTTATACCACCACATGTAAATTGATTACGAGAGCATAGGCGTAAAGCGATGATGTGATACAATAGTAATTTTTCAGCTCTACATTTACAATACACAGAAAATAAGAAACGTTCCTAAATAATTCAACAGTTCCCCAGACAGTCCCAATCCTCATCGCATATTCGTTTCGTGACCCTCACACAATTTCAGAGGTATTGTTTCGAAAGAAAGGGATGCTGACGCGTCTTATCCCCATTTTGTGAAACAAAACAATCACGTACCCCTAGTGGAATATAGGCATAAGTGATTTTACTTTGAATCATCGATTTTATCATATTTAAGAAGTACGTTTAAAGATACATATGCTGAATTTTTTTCATATTTTTCTTGCTAAATTTGACGAATTTTAATACAAAAATTGGTTAATATGCAGCTAACTTTTCTATAACATATAATGGAATAAGTAATTATTATTGTTTACTTAAGTTATCTTAACAAACCCCTAAATTGAAAAAAGGGGTAAGTATTGTGTGTACGTTTCAAACATAATTTTAATAAAGGAAATAATGCAGTAATCTTACTTAAACTAGCATAAATGTTCGTATTTTCAAGTTCACTACTGCTTTAACACAACATACTTTATGAAATACATTTTACTTTTCTGGCAGTCTGGCATAAATTTTGATACTCAGAATCCTTTATTTTAATATATTCTGAAAAATAGCATAATAATGTATTTTTACAATTCCTAATACACTATAAACATTAGCACTAACTTAAATACAACAAGAAATGCAACATTTTTTCTCCTTTTTTTATATAAGAATGATTCTTCTACGTTTGGAAATAAAGTAAATATCCCCATAAATTCAGTTTTTTTGCCACACTGAAAAATCTGCATTTTCGTCTTATGCCTTTTTTCCCCAATTGATAGGATATCGTGACTTTTGAAAAAGGTTCGTATCTCAGGTTGTGTTAATGATTCATTTCAAAATCACTGATTCCTTATCCTTCTGGGTCCAGAAGAAGATAGCGGAATGAGTTTAAAAAGGTTCGATTCGCAGATTGTTTGGTAATGATTCATTTCTAAATCACTGATTCCATACCCTTTATGACGAGTTAGACTTTTAATGTAGAAATTTGCCGCAGAAAGATCTCAACCGGTAGAAAAGGGATAATAAGTAATATCTATATCTTTAATAGAATCTAGGATAATTTCTGCATGTTTTTTAATGTTGAAAGTCTTGGGAGCGGGTTTTAAGGATTTCAACTTCAAAGCCTGATTGACTGGATGTTTTGTACTTGAATAAAACTTGTGTTGTGAATAGTGCTTGTGTACTTATATATTTTTTTGTTTCCAGGCACTGTATTGGCATGTGACGCGGGTGCTGTGAGCGGCATGCGAGGCAAGCGCTCGAAGCGGGCGGCGGCCTCGCTCGCCGCCCTCGCGACGCTCCTGGCGCTCAGCTTGCCTCAGCTTGGTGCAGCTGAGCTAACATCCATCGGTAAGTGTGTAATGTTATTTTTTTTAAAAAAAGCTTACTTGCTATGTGGGTCGCACGTTGCGAGTATTATTGTTAATCCCAGCTAAATGCTTGTATTACAATTGGGTTTATATCAGTAGTGCTTTGTTTGGGTTTCGAACCAGCAATCGTCATGACATGATCGCAAGTCCGACGCCCTAGCCTTTAGGCTACCGCCGCCTAAATTAAGGTGGTAAACATAGCATATGACCTGCCTGATGGTAAGCGGTTAGAGTAATCTCACGCGTTGTCGAGCGATGCTCCACTAAAAATATTTTTGAAGAACCCCATGTTTTAGTCGAATGTGGCAAAATGATGTTACCGGCGGCATGCAAAGGGAGAACTTCTTAAAGCTCTTAGCACTCAACTTGCCATAGCATGGCACAGTTGAGCTAACATCTATATAACTTTATCTGACCAGTGTTTTTACAAAGCTTTAAAGCGATGGTTAATTTTCAAGCTTCTAAGTTTGTTACTGCCAGTTGTTGCTTTCAAATTATGATTGCGTGAGGGAACACGGCTTTGATATGGATAGTATCCATGCAGTATCCATTGGATACCCTCTTGTTCATGTTTCAATATGTACTTTAACTTCTGTTTAAAAATAATTATTGCTTTTGCTTCGTAAATTGAGATTTTTGGTCTTATCAACTCATATCCTTGTATCTTAATGTCAAATTCTTAATACGAGCAAGTCAATTTTTAATTGTCGAATCAGTTTGTCAGGAAATAACGACTGCAAATCTGGAATATTCAAATTCAGATAAATATGTACTTGAAATGGTCTCTTTATGTAAATGACAGCTGCTCTCAAACATTTGCTATTAAGCAAACTATTGAGCGGATATTGTTTTAGTTTTGACTTTGACATCGCCCCGAAAAGTTTTACATCATTGCTATGTTTTTTTGTTTGTATTGAAAGGATTGAGGCTACATTCAGGTTTAAACTTAACATAAGCTAGCTAACGAAGAAAATTTTGCGCGACCTGGGAAACGAACCCAGGACCTCTAGCGTAGAAATCCTCATTAGTCTAGTAGTTCTAGTTAGTGTGGGTTATATAAGAATTATATGTTAATAATATTATTTACCAATAAAATATTAACTATAGAAATATAATATTCCTGCTCAAATAAATTACACTAAGCGACTGCCATCAGACCTCTGCTACCCGATTTCCATTTTTAACAACCTAATGCCAATTATGACGTCACCAATTGCGATTAAATTATTTGATTAATTTCTGGTTAATAATTTGCGAGGCTAATGACAACTGCGGCTATTAAATCCCATGGCATGGCCCCGTTTAATCAATATAGCCGGTGCATTGAACCGCACTGCAGTCAGTGAACGCAATGCGATTAGCTGCAATAATAAAATATAGTAATTTTATATTTTAGTTGATTATAAGACGAACAAATAGCAAATACTTTCGCAAATGATACAGAACCTGATGGTAAGTAGTCATCGCCGCCCATGGACATCAAAACCAAAGGTGTTGCAAATGCGTTGCCTAGTCTATTCAGGAAAAGGGAGGGGAAGGAGAAAAGGAGAAGGAAGGGGATTAAGGGAGGAATTGGGCCTCCAGCCCTCTCGCTCACCGAACGAAGCGCAGGAGCGTAACGCTACTACTAGGACGTCGGTCTCCTGCGAGAGTGTGGTACTTTCCCGGTCGCGGCCACGGCCCGGCCACGGTCCACGACAAAAAATCCTATACAATATTCTATTCTATTCTACGTGCTTCTTCCCCAGATCCACTAAGACGAGGGCTGTATGGCGACCTGTGCTCCACGGTGGAAGACTGCTACTTCCAGCAGGCGGTGTGCGACGACGTCCAAAAGACGTGCCATTGTCACCCTGACGTGCCAATCAGCAACTACAAGGACAAGTGTGGGAAACGTGAGTATTGTTGAATATGATCTAGTTGACCCAACAGGGGGGCTAAACTGACCACCTTGGAGAATCACTATGTGATTCGTGCCAGTGTCATGCTGACGTGCCAATCGGCAACAGCAAGAACAAATGTGGGAAACGTGAGTATTGTTAAATATGATCTAGTTGACCCAACGGGTGGGCTAAAATGACCACCTTGGAGCATCACTATGCGATTTGCGGACGTTCTGTGTAAAGTCCAGTACAAGATAAACTCTCACCTAAAAAAAATATCAAAATCATGATTATAATAATTATGATAATGACGTTAAAAAGTACTACTAAGTGACTTGACTTTGACAACAGAAAGTTGCACAGGTTCTGTTTCAATACAGGAGAAAATTCTAGACTGAAGAAAAACTTATACACCTCTTTTTGCGTATAAAGATCCACCAAAACGTACATTCTTTGCGGTATATATTTTCCATGTCAGCATTGTAGACTCCGGGAGGCCCATACAATTGTTTTTAGGGTTTCGTACCTCGAATGGAAAAAACGGAACCCTTATAGGATCACTTTTTTGTCCGTCCGTCCGTCTGTCTGTCTATCGAGACCCTTTTTCTCAGGAACGCGTGGAATCAAGCTGGAATTTATATCAAATACTCATGTCTACTGTCCCCTGGAGCTGGTATTGGTGATATTTGGTACGAAGCAACGTCTTATAGCACAGATAATAAAAATGTAATAAAAATACTTATATACCCACAGGTTTGTACGGAACCCTCGGTGCGCGAGTCCGACTCGCACTTGGCCGGTTTTTTTTTCTGCCCTTACTAATGGGAATTGTGTGGAATACGTTGTAAGCTGAACATTTCTTTTTAATAAATTATTCATAGCTCCGGGGTATTTTTTTAATTTACCAAACGCTGTTTCGTGTTTTATTGCCGACATTGCAACTTTTCAGAAATGTTTTTTACAGCTGTCTTTTAAAGTAAACACGTTCAGTGTAATTTATTGTGGATTCGCGAAATAGAACCATAAATTACCCCCGCGTCTTTAAAATTGAAATAATAGGTTGTAATTACATTGATTATAAATAAATGATGCCCAAATACAGATCAAATGCTATGGGACCATCGTGAAAGTACGCGCGATCAGATATATACAAAATGGTTTGTTAAAATACTTATATCTCTCTATATAGATAAGTAAGTATCACGTTTCCTTTTCTTACAATTCCATTCCAGGTTGTCTGTAAGAGATCGCTGTCAGCGATAAGATCCCATTGTACCCACGGCTATACATTAAGCTATACAAACCCAGTTTACGCTAGCCTCTTACTGTATGGGAAGTCTATACAATGCGAGATCCGCTTAAACTGGTTTTGTATAGGTTGACCTGTAGCCGTCTGTACCACTCTTTGGTTCATAAAATGGTTAATCGCATACGTTTTTTTTTGTGTGTGCAATTCTATTCCATTCATATAGCCTAACCTCTTTCACTCTGAAAACGAATCCATGCCTAGTTATCACTAAGACAATAAATTAATTGATGATGATTATAGTCCCACTGTTGGGCACGGATCTCTTAGGCTATAGTCCACCTCGCTAATCGGAATTATTTTCACATGAAATATGACTTAGTTAACTTTCTAGAAATGACTAATTCCCTTGAATCCATTATGATTCATACAATATTTGAAAATAAAATATGTTCAAAAATTTTTTGATAAATTACATTAGTTTGTAATGTAGCGTGTTGTTAATGTGATTTGAAATTATGTTTATTTATGCTTTAAACGTGAAACTTAATGGTTTTATAGTGACACATATTCTGGGGGGAAATTCCCAACACAAATATTCGGATCGGTCATTGCGTAGGTATTGCAACTATTACAAAAAAGAATTTGTAGAATAGTAAAAAAGAAAGTTAATATTTGACGTGATTATTCTAAAAGAGCTTCAAATGAAATACCATTGTAATTGATGCATTTGGTTGTGACTGGTCGACTCAAAGCAGCTTAAAAAGCTCTTTCTTCAAAAAGCAATTTCAGGCATTGCTCTGCTTTGTGACTCAAAGCACACATTTTAATAATATTATGTCTGTACTTTAAAAGAGACTATGATTCTCTGAATTTGCTTTGGCTTTTCTTCCTAGAAATTTTCGGCTCTTGCTTGTACATACATCATTGTAAAAGTGTCTTGAAAATATTTATTTACTGAAATAAATATAACCTAATATAAATATAAAACGAAATTATTTATTGTACTTCTTCCAGTAGATCCATTGTTTTTAAATATCTTTGTAAACAAAGAGGGAAGCATCGCATAAATTTATTCAACAGGACTTTTTGAAAAGAGCTAACAAGGGTTAAACAAAGCTGTATTGATGTTCTGTTTAGATTGTATTATTTTCTCATTCCATGCAGTAATTAAATAGACACAACGCAACGTTTATTGTCCTCCGACGTCGGTCCCTGATTTGGCGCAATTTCCTGAAGTGTGAATTTTTTACGCTATTACCGTCATATTTATGAACATACTAGCTTTCCGTCCACGGCTTCGCCCGCGTGATTTCTCGTCTTTTCTGTACTATAATAGTATGTATTATACATCAGACAGCGGGAAGCGACTTTGTTTTATACTATATAAACATGAACATATAAATTCCCTGTCACAAAATATCACAATACAAAATACATTACTTATTCTAAGTGGCTCATAAGACGTTTTATATTTTTATATGAATGAATATGACGGGTAAAGTTTTTTGATAAAAAAAACTGAATGCTAAAACATGAATTTTAAATTTTAAACAACAATAAAAATTCATGTCGGAAATTGAAATTCTGCAAACAAAATAAAAAAAAAACTAAAGAGGGTATTTTTCCAGACTGGGTTATTCCATTTAAGTCTTTATGTACCCAACATTAAGTCGTAAATGGAAAAACCCAGATCAATGTTGCAACCCTAATGCATGTCGCGTGTTAAAGTCCTTACATTATGCGGTAATTTTAATTTTGATGTGTCCTTGGCATACTTAACAGGACGTTTAAACAAAGAATTAGTCCTTTGCATGTTTTGAACAAAATGTAGTTGTTTCCTTGAAATAGTATCTAATATTTCTGATCTTAATACTGATAGTAATATCTTAAAGCTTTATACACTTTTACCAAACCGTTATTTACCGGGATTTATGAAATTATAAACATTTGTACACTTTAAAACACAGTTTTTTCAAGGGCAACTAAAAATCCGATAGATATATCAGTATCTCAGAAAAGACTCAATTGAAAAGCGTTTGCCAATTCATCTTCAATTTAGTGACTTCCAAGAGTGCGCCTTTCATTACAATTTGATCAGTTGTATCCAGTATAAGTAATCTATAATTCTTATATTGTGCTTGTGTGTTAAGACACGGTCTCTCAAGCATATTCGGCATCGGGTTGTGAAAATAGGCCTGCCCCCTACTCTTGGGGGCAATAAAACGTGAAGTATTTTTTGTTTTATTTATTTGCGTTTGCGTTCGGTAGTCCTCGCACCCTAGGATGAGGCGACCCTATTAATGGAAACTCTTTTGATGAATATGTTTAAAAAATAGCAGCAATTTTCCAAGTACTAACTTAAAATCAGCCAGGACAAACTATCGATCTGAAATTGAATTTCTGTGAAAGTTCTGAGTCATTGGTAGTCAAGTGAGACGGGTCACGCTTCAAACCCTTATTCGGTTGCCATGGTAACTAGATATAGCCTTAATTTATGACGTATGAATAAGCAATGGCCATTAATTTTATGATCGCGACGCAGTAAAAGAACCAGAGCGATGTACCGATATGAAATCTCAAGAATAATCTGGGCTTAAGTTATAAATAGATTCGAACTTGGACTTTACACCAACCAACGCCACGCATGCCATTGACAGGCCATGACAAAAACGGACACGGTAATAATTAAATTCCTTAAAAATAAATCTAAAGAAACTCTGCAAGAAAGTTTAATATGATCGGGGATTGGACGGAGGCAGTAACAGATTGCGCGACAAAGACGTCTTTTCTTCTAATAAATCGTTAAGTCCAGATTGTTTGGTGAAACGTTATCTTTATTATCCTTCCTTTATAATAAACTAGCTTTCCGCCCGCAGCTTCGCCCGCGTGGACAACACGATTTTGGCAGTGTAGGTTTTCCCATAACAACATGTATATTTGTTATTAAATAAGCAGCATTCATGTTCTAATAGATAGAGCGATGATATATCATTCTGGAGGTCTCGTAGGATCTATTTCCACAGGGTGGTACAAATAGTGATAGACCACTTTGCTCATTGGTGGTTGTTCTGTCTGGTGCCAAAATGACCAGACTGTAATTAGTACTGACTCTGTAACAGGCAAAGTAGAATTGCCCATGTAAGAGGCTATCTTCTCTTAATTCCAGCCTGCCATCCTTAATGTCTCACCCTGCATTTTTTTTATGGTCATTGCAAAGCAGATCTTCAGAGGGAAATGTAATCGTTCTCAAAAACAGTCGGATGGTATCAGTAGTTTTAGAGGTATGAAAAGTGATTCCCCCAAGTACAACCAGTAATAACAGTGGCCTCTTTAATATATTTGTGAAATGTGTTACTTGCAGTCCAGTCCTGTTACATAGCTTAAGTGGTTTGAAGAGACGTAGCATCATTAAAGATGTCCTAAGGAGGGTTACACTGATAAGGAACTCTACATGTTAGTAATCTGCTTCATCCGCTTGTAGCACTGAATCGAGAGACCTATACTTACTCAATTTCTGAGCCCTCCAACGACTTAAGAAGTAGGTATGTAATTATTAGAAACTGCACTTTTTTTTCGGAGTCAGTATTGCACGTTTGCACAGCCAATCTATAGGGTTGTTTGTATATTAGAAATCGGGATACACTCTAACTATTAGACCTATCAAAACAGCCTGTCACTACTGTATTCAGCAGCGATGGTACATATATTTTCCTTTTGGATTTGGGATCATATCTATCTTAACTAATAGCTCTGAAAACCTTGCAACAGACGTTTCTCTCTCATATTTCTTTTTACAGATAATCATTATGTTGGGCTATAGGTATCACGACGTTGAAATGCTCTGATTTCATCTGCTCGTGTTCCTCTAGGTATAACGGAATCTGTCGGCATTCCCATACCAGCGACACAGTAACTTCACCAGTCACTCTTTTGCTGCCTCTGACATCTTTAAGAATCTATTGTGTGCTTCGATTCCACCTTTGTGTGCCATAATATTCTCATCCCTTACTATAAATGTGCGATTTCGGAGAACTTAAGCCATGTCACTCTGCTAAGATATTATTGCACAACGGAGTTTCGACATTGAGCGGAAGTTTTAAAGACAGCGTGAGCCATTTGTCCACCCTCCAAAAGAGTAGGTGCTTTTCCAGATGAAGCTACAGTTAAAGCAATGTTCCAAATAATTTGTACTTTAGGTAGCCAAAAGTAAGTGCCGTACACAACATGGTTGGCTAAATAATATTATGTGCAACTTTGGTATGATTTTCGAATAATGTGATTCGCGTATTTTTATTTTAAGAACGGAATACATAACTTAAAGTAATAATAAACCTCGTTGCTCGTCCTCGTTGGACTGCCTCGTTGGTCTAGTGGTCCCAATCGCGACTGCTACGCTAGAGGTCTTGGGTTCGATCCCCAGGTCGAGCAAAGTGTTATTGAGTTTTTCTATGAAATTCTCAGTAGCAGCTCGGAGTCTGGATTTGTGCCCGGTGAGTGGCAATAGGCTCGCCCCCTATTACATGGGACCCAAACATACCGGCGAACTGTGGGTGTACATTAAGTACACCTCTGCCTAACCCTTCGGGGAATACAGGCGTGATGGTATGTTATGTTATGTTATGTTAAGTGATAAAAAAAATAGCAGATTTTTTTATTTGCACTATACATATAGGGCCAGTCACTCTATTTACGCGGCTAAGGGGTGAAATTAAAAAAAGACCTTAAATACGTGTTGCATTAATTGTATTGTAGAGCTTACATACTGTAATTTTGATAATAAACATTTTTTTCGATACAAATTTTAACACTACTTTTTATCCCTTCAAGGAATGAAACTCAAAAAGTCCTAAAACGCGTGTTTCTTTAACATTAATATAGATTTTAAAACTTTAAATACTTAATCTCAAGTAATTTTGATAATACACAATTTATTATTAGTACAAACTTTAACACCCCTTTTTACCCCTTGAAGGGCTGAAATTTAAAAAATCCAAAAATACGTGATTTTTTTATTATATTGAATAGCATAAATCTTGAATTTCAAGTAATTTTGATAAAAAACAAAAAAAAAAACTATACAAACTTGAACACCCCTTTTTACCCATTTACGGGACTAAATAAAAAAAATCCAAAAACACGTATTTCTTTAATTATGTTGAAGAGCTTAAATATTGAATTTCAAGTAATTTTGATAATAAACAAAAAAAAATCCATACAAACTTTAACACCCCTTTTTACCCATTTAAGGGATGAAATTTAAAAAATCTTTAAGGACATGATTTATTGTTTTGTATTTAGAGGTTTAATACCAAATTTCATCAAATTCAAATAAGAAATGACAGAGTTTCATACAAACTTTAAACCCCCATTTCACCCCTTTAGGGGATGAATTTCGAAAAATCCTTTCTTAAATGACGCCTAGAGTATAAAAGCAATATCCTTACAAAATTTCAAAGTTCTATCATTAGTGGTTTCGGCTGGGCGATGATATGTCAGTCGGGACATTGCCTTTTATATATATAGATAGATAGATTGTGTAGTGTACCATTTGACATTGCTGAAAGATTTTTAGTAGAAAGACACACTGGTTATATGCACTGGAGGGTTATACACGTATCAAAAACTTAAATGTTACAGGGGGGTTAAAATGGCCTAATGATGAAATGAAAATGAAATTCTGATGAATCAAATAATGAATCACGGACACATGAATATTTAAAGTACTTATTATGAGTTACTAGCATAACCTAAACCTTTTTGTACAAACAGCCAGATCAATGCGAGATTCGTTTAGCCATTTATAAAAGTAGCAATTTAGCTACAACACGTCGTTATTTTGCGATTGAGAGATGCCGTTGTACACATTAAGTAGTGCAAACAATTCGTTCACTTTATTAAACGTTCAGACTTACACGTATCAACGGCTATTAAACACTTGACCGTTATTAGAAGCTTATTATAATGAGAAGGCACTTCCGATTTCCGTTGTATTTTACATCTTTTTCTACCGTATATCGCTATCTCTTTCGCACATCTCAGGCGTGGGGGTGTTGGCTACCTGATGGTTCCAATCACCCTGTTCATCATTGGCTTGACAATTTCCGTTGTGATAACTTGTGCTCCTAGTGCTAGTTATTTCCTACCTTGGAAATATTATATTGTTTAAAAGTGTTACATAATACTTACACGTAAGTTGCACAAGTATTTTATTATAATATTTTTATTTAACGGTGTTACCGTTCGATATGTTACCTTTATTTAATATGATTAAGCGTAATATGCTATTACATATTACGGTTTTATCGTTTAAAACCGTTTTATTTTTCTACCGACTTAACCAGTATAATTTCTTTTTACAGTTTTATCTAATGTTCAACTGTTTAATTTTCTACCCGAAAATTATTAATATTATTTCCTTCGTATTTGAAATGTTTTCTTTCCGTTTAGGTTTGTGCTTATGGATTAATAGGAACTACTTGAGTTATAATGATAGTATATCATGTATCTCCGACGTTAGTCGTGACCTTTACGAGGACGTTCCTGACGATGCCTCGCAGGCATTATCCTATACTTGTAACTTAAATACTGAAGTGATACCGCATCTGTCATTTGATATTGAGTCTAAACTTAAAGATCTCACGGTGCAGCCACACCGTAGGAATATTCAAAAATGTTTAATGAGATTCAACGATTTGATACCTAATAGCACGTGGTCGCATATTTGATATGCTGACACCCAAAAGCTGTTATAGCCATTCACCCGGATTTACAGAGCTAGAAACAAACTAAGAGGTGAAGGCGTATGATAAAACACGCCACTTGGCTAACTCAGATAAATCCTACGCAGGGATTAACTTTTGTATTCTTGAACAATAATTTCTAACATTCATTTCTTGATAAATAAATCCATCGCTGGTTAATAACTGTTCTAAATACATTACGTATTTTATTAGCTTAGTCTAACTCGCTGGTTAATAACTTTAACTTAACTTTTTCTATAAGGTGAATTTCATAAGGTAAGTCTATACACATCTGTTTCAAATGACTTGCGGCCACAGAGCTGAAGAAAGAGTAGGGATAGTATTCTCGGATGTATTCGAAATCTTTTAGTAAAAGTGGCTTTAAATAAAATACCCCCTTCAAACTCTCAAGCTCTTACTGCTGCTCTGGACAAAGCAGGCGGCGTTAGAAAAAGGTTTTTTTTTGACGAGTAAAAAAGCAAAACCTGGTATTTCTGTACGGCACCCCTCGCAGGGGCATGGCTGTCATTACGTACCACCGCTTGGTACTTCTGGCTACTGCTGTGAGCCAGCTCCTGCTGCTCACAATCATTGCCACCAAACAATCTAATAGCGGGAATGCTTCGAAAGCAAAACCTGGTATACCAGTACGGCACCCCTCGCAGGGGCACGTCTGTCAATACGTACCAACGCGTGGTACTTCTGGCTACTGCTGTGAGCTAGCTTTTGCTGCTCACACTCATCGCCACCAAACAATTTAATAGCGGGAATGACCGAGGTCGCTCTCACAAAACCTGGTATTTCTGTACGGCACCCCTCACAGGGGCAAGCCTGTCATTACGTACCACCGCGTAATATTTCGGGCTACTGCTGTGAGTCAGCTCCTGCTGCTTACACTCATCACCACCAAAAATTCTCATAGAGGGAATGCTTTGAAAGCAAAATCTGGTATTTCTGTATGGCACCCCTTGCAGGCGCACGCCTGTCATAATGTACCAATGCGTGGTACTTCTGGCTACTACTGTGTGCCAGCTACTGTTGCTCACACTCATCGCAACCAAACAATTTAATAGCGGAAATGTTTCGTAAGCAAAACCTGGTATTTTTGTACGGCACACCCTCGCACGGGCACGCCTGTCATTACGTACCACCGCTTGTTCAATTTGGCTACTGCTGTGAACCAGTTCCTGCTACTAGGGTAATGACCCTTCAAAAGGGCACAATAATGCTACCGAGGGCACTCCCATCCCAATCTAATACAGCTTTCGAACTCGCGGTTCGAGATCAAGGCACCCAAATGAAAGAGACCAGAAGCGCTCCTTTTCACCTTCTTACAATACAAGCAACAAAAAAAGAGTGACTCGCTGACTTCAGTAAGTACTGTGGTGGTGTGCTAATCTTCCCGCTTGGAACTGTGAATAAAACTTAGAATAATAACAGAGTATCGCATACCCTTCATACAAAAACCACTCATGAAAACTCCCATTATCAGCGTCGTACAATAGAATTGACACATTTCTATGTCTGCAATCATTCAACAAATAAAAAAGCAAGACGTTCTGAAAGCAGTAGATCCTTCCCCAAGCTTTGTATAGCTTTGTATTTCTAGTGCCAAAGAGCGCCGGGACACATCGTCCGGTTTTCAACCTGAGGTTATTGAATCAGTTTGTCTCGTAAAAGACCGTTTCCGTTTAATAAACATGTACCGTGTGCAGGATTTCCTCTAACCCCGAAAATGGATGTGCAAGGCAGACTTGGCACAGGCTTATTTCAATCATCCGATAGCCCATTTACAAAGACGGTTCGTACGTCTAATTTACTAAGCACAGAAAATATTCGCGTGTCGTATGAACTAGATACAAAAGTACTTCGACAAAAGGGTGTAAGGATCATTGTTTATATATCAAAATCGGAACGGTTTAAAGGCGTAGTTACATATGCTATTGAGCACTACAATTTCTGGCTCTTCAAATAAAATCCGAGAACGTTCTGTTCCTACAACAAAATATAAACTTTCTCGGCATTATTTACGATCCTTGGACTCGCAAGTCCCTGTCAGCGGCTAGTCGCTGTCGCAAGTCTGCTGCTATTGTAAACAGTCTCGCAGTTCATAATAAGCAACAAATTCACACTAAAGGATCTCCAGAGCTCAGTAGCCATGAAGGAATTGTTAACGATATGGAAAGTTCTAGAATTTCATGCGACAAGCATTGACCAGAATGATTGAACATTATTCTTTAAACACATTTTATATTAAACCCATATATGACGACGGTAAGGCGACATATTCAGATGGCATGTCTCAGTTCTGATCTAATCAGACAATCGTTCCGCGATAGCTTATCTCCGCAACGAAGGGGGGATGAAATCTCGATCTAGATCTCTCACATATCTAACCCATCAAATTTTGTATGTCCTGGACGAGTATCAGATTCACTATCGAATTTATCATATTCCTGGAAAATTCAACAATCACGCAGATTGCCTGTCCAGACTTCGTTAGCCTCCGGAATGGCACCTACTCCCGAACTGCACAGAAATATTTTCTTTTTTTCTGAAAATGGGAACTCCCGTGATCTAACTATTCGTATCTAAAACAGCATGAGTAGTAGGCAATTACATACCCTTGATCTCACGATCACGAAACGTTAAATCACGATGCTTTCAGCGTACCTTGGAATTTCCTATTATCATGGGTGTTTCCACCGCTGGGGAACCGCATGGAGTTTTCCTAGTTCCTCGAGTCCTAATGCACTGAAATCAGGCCACAGGAATTTATCTGATTGTATTGCTACGTTGGAAAAGTTTTTCTGGAGAGCGGATCTCATGTCCCGGGCCATCGGAGCCCCGTTTACACTGACGGATTTAAGACTGTTACTTGTCGACACGAGACCTAATACCTTTACTTTAATCTTGGCGGCTGTACTTGGAAAATATACAAGGTTGCAAAATAACGTTAATCCTACGGCCCAACGGAGCCCAATTAAATCAATTCCTAGCAGATTTGTACTTTAACTTTAAATTCACCTACAGTACTATTATTCTTTATAAATCAGTAATATCCACCTTATGCAATACCAATTATCTAGTAAATTAGGTGAAGATGTTCTGGTTAAACATAAACACATTTTAAAATCTATTTCTTTGAAAAGTCCCAAGACTGCGATACCTCATGTCTGGGACGTGTAAGTATTCAGTAGACAGTAGCAAAATTGCACATTGTTCGACATACAGCAACCTTATTTATATTATATTCAGCTCGAAGAATTTACGACCTGACCTTGTTGGACGATCATTGTATTTATTAATACTGATTCTATTATTTTTTGGGCCTCTCTTTGGATCTAAGACAGATTGCAGTGATAATAGACAGTCTGGATGAAAGTTATTAATTAATCCTAATAAACAAAATTTATATCCTGTTTACTGGATCAACAAAACCATAGCAATACTGAATGAAAAACGTATCAAGTCTGAATCATCAAATTTATTGATACCGTTGCGCAAATTATCAAATCCTGCCTCTCGAGCTGTAATTGCAGGGTGGATCAAGGCGCATATGAGAAGAGCTGTCATAACATAAACTCCAGGTAGCGTGCGATCTGCGGTACCTTCCAAAATGTGTGTTGATCATTTACCCCTTGATAATATTCTATAAGACTTTTCGAAAATTCTATCGCTGTGAAATTATTATGCATACTAATAATTCATCAATAACCTCCTTATTTAAACCTGTAGAATGATTTAATTTTAATATAATAGATTACGTGACAGTTAATACGTACCTAATTAAAAATTATACATTTGTGTAATGGATTTAAGTGTTAAAAATACCTTATTGCCTTGATTTTTTATTTTAAGACACGGTGAAGTATGTTGTTAATCTTGTTACAGAATTTAAAAATATTTTCCTTTTCAAGTTTTTATTTAATTTTATAATTCACATTGGCTCTTTCCCACCAGGCGATAACAAACAGGTCTCATTATAATAAGCTTCTAATAACGGTCAAGTGTTTAATAGACGCGTTTTACCTGAAATAAAACGCATATTAAATACTTACCCTTATTAGAAGCTTACTTTTTATCTCTGCCTGGTATAATTCGACGCAATGATGAACAGGGTGATTGGAACCATCAGGTAGCCAACACCCCCACGCCTGAGATGTGCGAAAGAGATAGCGATATACGGTAGAAAAAGATGTAAAATACAACGGAAATCGGAAGTGCCTTCTCATTATAATAAGCTTCTAATAAGGGTAAGTATTTAATATGCGTTTTATTTCAGGTAAAACGCGTCTATTTAAAATGAATTCAAAAAATTACAGTCCTCGATATGAAATTTATAACAAACATCAAATTCGTCTATTTTCATTCAGACATTATTGGGCGACCGCTCATTCACAAAAAAGATTGGTGATGGAAATGGTTGATGCAGGATTTTTCTATTGTGGAAATTGTGTAAACGATAAAGTCATGTGTTTTTCTTGTGGAGGTAGTATCGAAGATTGGGAGATTCACGATGATCCTTGGTTACAACATGCTATAAACTTCCCTGAATGCCATTATTTAAATGCAGTGAAAGGAAAAAAATATGTTGAACGGCTCCTACTCATTCCTTTCCCACGACTTAAAAATTATCGTAATAGCACGTGGTGGTAAGGCCTTGGATATCTTTAGGTAAAGTGAGTGGCAGGAAATGAAAGGCTCTAGTGAGTGCTGCGTAGAATGAACTCTCACACTTAAACATAAGTGTTATATTCCGGAGAGAGAGCCGGAAAATGGTTGTCAGATCCAAGGAAGGCAGCAGGCACGCAGACCTACTAATATATTTTTTAAACTATTGCTAGCCGTGAAAGTCCTGGTAAAGACAATGGGACAAACTTTTTAATATAACTTTTGTCATTAGTCCTTGATAAGTGTCCAAAATTTTAAATTAATCCGATGATTTGAAGTGCTCAATTGTGTTCAAATATTCCGTTACATACATACATAAATACAGGCGAAACTAATAAAAGCGTGATAAAAAGAGAGTTATTATTGTAAGATTATTGTTTTTTTTACATAATGGAAAAATATGTTCATAGTTGTAACATACATTATTTATTGTCGTACGTATACATTCAAATTCACTGTAGCATACTATGACATAACAAAGAATCCGCATTCTAATCGGATCAAACAAACGTTATTAACCTTAAGTGAACCTGAGCTTAAAGCGGTTGCTTGTATCGCATAAAATAAACGGCTTACGAAACACAAAGGAGTAGGGATTATATTTTGTAAGATTAATAATTGTGTAAGATTTGTAAATTCAATGGTTAGTAACCTACCTCGGAAAATAAAAATACTAAATAATAAAACATACCATCAGGCCTCTATTCCCCGAAGGTTCAGGCAGCGGTGTATTTACTGTACAACCACAGTTCGCCGGTATGCTTAAGTTTCCTGAATTTTATAGAAAAACTCGATAGCACTTTGCTCGACATGGGAATTTTATTGAACTGTAGCAGTCGCGCTTAGGACCACAAGACTAATGAGGCAGTTATTTAGATTCCAAAATGCGGACCAGGTTGTGGATACAAGGCGTCGATCTTTGAAGAGATTCTGTAATTTAAAAAAAAAAAAAAAAAAACGCTGCACCGCACTCTATCATGGTCGTGGCTGTTTACAAGTCCTCGTAAGAACCCAACCTAGGACCGCTAGAACATAGTTTCTAGAAATTTTTTAAGCATTTTTTAATATCATATAACTAAAATTGTGGTTTATCGCTCAATAGACACTTTACTCTGTAATAGGTATTATGGTTTTATATAAAATATTTTAATATGTTAAAATAAAACTACTTTTTACGGATTTTATTGCGTTATATTGATAATAGAGAAGATGGCTGGGTCTTACTATCTGCTTGGAACTCCATCATACATTCCATTAAATCCAAGCACAAGACTGCGAGACCTAAGGATACGGTGAGCTCATTCTGCGTGACCGGCATAAATAAGAATCAACAAAATGTAGGGTAGCTGTTGATAATTTTCACATTAGGACGACCAACACCTCAGTCCACCCGTGATAATGGATGCTGTAAAGGATCCGAACCGTCGGGAATTATAAAATATCAATAAAACGTGATAAAATCCGTAAAAAGTAGTTTTCTTTCAATGTCTAATATTCGCGTAAGTGTTAGAAACCAGTATTTTTAATATGTACTCTGATAGTAGTCTTCAAGTCCTCCACAAACTATGTAAAAGAGCAAAATGGGTTTCTTTGTACGTCGAAGAAGCAAACAAGTGAATGACGTAATTACACACTCCTCTGAAGAAAGTTTTGGAACATAGCAGACGTAAGGGCTTTTATTCACGTTGCTACATTCATATTTTATTTACTTGGTATACCTACTATAAATAAAGTACAGTGAAACTTATGAATAAGATAATTAACCTATCCACGAGAAATTCTACGAAGAAGATTGCGAAGACTATTGTTTACGGGCAGATGTGGTGTTACAATATTAATGTTCTATTATTACCGAAACCTTTATGAATAATTTCACGAAAAGGTTATATGTGACATAAAACAAAAACCAATTCTAGATCTAACGTGATAAAAGTCAAATTAAGATATACCTCTAGAATCAATTTGGACTTAGAATTAAAAAAAATCTGAAGCAGAATCTTACATATGAAAAAATTGCTAGATAGTTCTACGGTTTCAATTTGCTCAATGTAGCCTCTTTAGCTCCAGGCCATAAATGGATGAATTGAAAGAGGCAAGTTTTCAAGAGGCATTCGTTAAAAAAACAAAATATCACATACTTTAATAACATACTCAAATTCTCTCTTCTTACTATACAACCTATTTTTAATATACACGGTAATCACAATTTTCTGGCACGCAACGACACGACCTATGTACGTCTATGCGAGTATTTGTGGTAAAAATATACCTCTTCGTATTTATTCCCATAGCGTTCCCAACTCATTCGTATAATAAACATTAAAGCGACAGTTATTTAACATGTACGATCCGTGTCAAGACCTCAGTTTGATCCCAAAATAATTGGAATTATTAAAGTGCCTTTGTGACAACCCTTAGGCGCAGGAAAATGAAGGACCCCTTTCTGGGGCAGGAGATATAATTATGGTGACACAAATTTACTATATATAAGGGAATGGCAAAATTGAAGAAGTTACAAAACTCCACAGTGTATGTGCAGTGATAGTCGAATTGCTAAATTAAACGTCAAATCTAAGGCACCTTTGCCTTCGATCTCATGTGCGTATTATTATTTAATTATTACGCGCTTAAGCGGTGATCGTGGTCGCTTTGTTAGTCTTTAGCCACAAAATTGTGTTTCGAACAGAATCTTTGTAACTGAGCTGTGCTTGAACTTTATGAATAATAATTGCCGTTTTCCTTTTTTATCATTATTAAATGACATAATTTTATTATCCTCCATTAAAAATGAAAACCTGGCCAAATCTTATTCGAAGTAAGCTTGCGTGGTGGATCATAGAATAACCCCTCTCACTGAGGAACGACTCGTGCCCAGTAGTAGGTCAGTGAATATGTTGAAATGAAAATCGCCACTTCCCAGAAACTGGTGTACAATATCTATCCACAATTAGTTTATTAGACATGATTCCGACCCGTACGTACTTGAAACGGCTAGAATGATAATGATTCAAGTTAAATATGAAAATGGAATCCAATGAAATATATATTTCGGAGCCTTAATGAGGGACGTTAATGACTGCGGCAAGACGAAGATGCGGTAGAATTAATTACAATCATTAGCGCGTTCTTCGCAAAAACTTGATAGGAAATCAAACTTATTTCATAAGTAGCTTTGAATTATGGGTCATTAGGAGAAAATTTGATATACCTAATATCTTAAAAATGAGATTGTAATTTTACCATTACCGTTATTCGCTGAAGGGCGGCGGATAGCGGATAATTATGATTGTAGTAATGCTGTATACTTAGAGTTTGCTGTGTTTTGCGCTTTAAGCGCAGAAGTAACCCTATAGGTAACCAAACCAATTTTTTTAATTTTTTTTATCATTAAGGTGACAAATAAGCATACGGCCCGCCTAATCGTAAACGGTTACCGAAACCTATGGACACAAGCAACATAAGAGGTATACTCGTGCATTGTCGACTTGGTCTCTACTTCTGTTCTTCTCTATTTCTGTTTTTTTTTATGGAATATCTCGGCAAACAAACTGGCGAGCTACCTGATTTTAAGTAGTCATCGCCGCCCATGGACAGCTGCAGGCGTTGCCGAGCATTGCCTTTAAGGAAAAGGAAGGGGAATGAGGAAGGAGAAGTAACGGGACTGAGGGAGGACTTGGGCCTCCGGCGCACCACACTCATCGTACTAAACGAAAAATACACATACTGCTACTTGACGTCGATATTCTGTGGGAGGGTAGTACTTCCCCGGTCCTGTGGACCCCTTTATACTGGCGTGTAAACATGCCATCGCGATACTTTTTTTTTTTTTTTATGGGATAACTCGGCCAATGAGCAGGCGAGCTACCTGATGGTAAGTAGTCATCGCCGCCCATGGACATCTGCAAAACCAAAGGAGTTGCAGATGCGTTGCCGAGCCTATTTAGGGAAAGGGAGGGGAAGGAGAAAAGGAGAAGGAAGGGGATTAGGGGAGGAATTGCTCCCGCTCTCGCTCACCGAACGAAGCGCATACTGCTACTACTTCTGTTCTAAACTGATTTATTTCACGTTCCAGCTGCCAGTATCAACGAAACATGCATGTTTAACGAACAATGCGAAGACGTGTACTTCAAGACAGAATGCAGGAACGAGCGATGCGCGTGCAAATTCGAAATGGTGCCCGAAGTGACGGTAGATGGCGCTGTCATCTGCACTTGTGAGTTTTGCCATGTTATACTTTGAATAATTTAGCAAGAATCTCATGTCAACACGTCACTGTTGTTTATTGTTTAACCTCTGGGACTTAGTTTTTCTCCACAATCCATTTTAATTTATAATGTCTATTGTTTTATTTCGCCTTTGTGTAAACGAATTTTAGTAAATTAAAAGTCCAAAGTCGGTATTTATGTTATCATTTAAGACTGAATAGGTTTTTATTTTTGCTGTATATCTTTAATTTTCTTTTTCTTTACTTTAATACTTCAGTAGAATTTCTTAAAACTGAACCTGACATTGTGTCTACAATATTTGGAAGTGTAATATTGCAATATTCCAATAATTGTGTTCTAGAAATAAATTAATGCTTAAGAAATTAAATGTTTATATTTCTAAAGATTGTAAACTATATTGAGAACTGACAAAACCTTAGGTCATAGACTAAAAAATACAATTCATACTCACGGCTATACTCTTCTCTTGTTATGTTATATAATGTGAGGTCACGCAGATTGAATTCGCCGTGTGTATCAAAAGACTTACACACACAAATACATAGATACACTGTCACTTTTCACTTTTTCATCATACATCTCACCATATACACCTACTCACACTTTCACTACAGTACTCCTAGTAAGAATTTGATCTTTAATCAAATTAAATATTTAATTATCTACAGGTACTGAACCTTTTTTTCTTTTGTGTACTTTTTTTTATGAGACAATTATGGCGGTCCAAAACTACGTTTTCAGCTTGCGTCTCTCTCTCATTTAAGAACTCAGCTCTTGTCGGTGGAGCAATCGCCACTCTTCTCTATTCTCTGCCTTCTGTTTGACCTCTTGATATGACTGTACTCCCACATTTTCCTTCACTTTTTGAATAAAACTTATTCTAGGTCTTCCTCTTCCTCGGTTTCCTTCAATTTTGCCTTCTTAAATTGCCTTAAAACAGTTATCGTGTAGCATCAAGTGGCCAATCATATTTCCTCGCCTGTTTTCTATGTCTCTTAGCAGCTGTCTCCGCTCGCCAACAATAATAAGACTTCCTCATTCGTTTTCTTTTCCGTCCAACTGATCTTCTCCATTCTCCTCCAGCACCACATTTCAAACACGTCTAACCTTTCTCTGTCTCTCTGGATTAAAGTCCACGTTTCACAGCCATATAGAACTATACTCCATACATAAGTCTTTGCCTACTTCATGAAAAAACTCAGATCGCGTAGTCGAAGAAGGCATAGTTAACTAATACATGTGTGCGTGTAATCGTGTGTTGTACACGGCAAGGTATAGTTTTAGCCGGCCTCACCTCTTTGTTCACAAAGTTCCATCTTAACTTTTTATTTGATCTGAGTGAAAAAATATATTTTCAGCGGTAAAGCCGGTGGAGGAGTCGACACGGACCCTGGATCCCGCCATGATCGGAGTGCTAGTGGGCATGGCGCTTATGTTTGTCATCATCTGCGTCGTGCTGCGACTGTTTAGCAGGTAATTTACAGTTTATAGGAAGAGGTTGATAATTTTATAATCAGAGATCGGATCAGGTAGGGAGAGTCTATTTATAATTGGGGATTATAATGTATTTTTAATTATAATGACGTTATAAGCCCGGATTATTAAAGTCACGAATAATCTGGGAGTCTTGAAATCACGAGTGAATCGGTTTCTTTTAGGCAAACACGCTCCATCGCAGATAGCAGTGTCACTTAACATAATGCGAACTTGTGGGCAAACGTAATTCGTATCATGAATAAAAAAAATATTGGTATCGCCTCACTTCATATTATCTTAGAAAACAATTGAAGCAGTCTTACAAAATGCTAATGGGAAAAGAAAGTTATTAAGAACAGGAGAAGTAAGATAGATGCCCACTTGGTACGATACGAAAACTTATCAATGACAAGTTTAAAAACGAGTAACCAAATTCATTAAGAGAACTGAGGAAGGGGAAGACTTAGAGAACGCTTTACAGAGTTTTTACAAAAGCAGAGTATTTAAAGATATCATCATCATCATCATCTTCAGCCTATACAAGTCCACTGCTGGATGTAGGCCTCCCCAGCGTGCGCCATTTCACCCTTTTCTTCTTTCATTTTTAAAGATATGTGAAGGCATTATAATATAAAGTATTATTACACATACATTTCCTCATTCTTCTAGTGTTCCTAAGCGTGACTGCTACAGCGTTATTGGGTTTTTATATGAAATTCACACTAGCAGCACGGAGTCTGGATGTGTGCTCGGTTAATTGGCAATAGGCTCACCCCCTGTTACATTTGACTTAAACATACCGGCGAAAAGTGGTTGTACATTAGTTCACCTCTGCCTGACCCTTCAGGGAATACTGGCGTGATGGTATGTTATTACTTACACATAAACTATTATGATTTCAGAGCTAGATGGAGGGAGAACCGCACCATCTTCAATACGCCCAATCCTCGACTGATGAACGTGTCCCTACTGAGAGATTCCAAACTGTTGCATTCACAGGTAATTCAAATTATTTTTAAAGTAACATATTACATTGTCCCATTGCTGGAAACGAGTCTCCTCTCAATAATGCTATTGTTTATTACGCTGGCTTACGCTGCTTGCGGTTTGGCAGACTTCACACCTCCTCAAGAATATCTCTCAAGCATGTAGGTTTCCTCACGATGTTTTCCTTCACCGTTTAAGCGCGTGATAATTAATTATTAATACGCTAATGATTATAAAAACAAAAGTAATACGTGTGTGTCTTGGATTCGAACTCGACACCTTGACCTATTACACTAAACTTGCACTTTTAAAGTATAACAGCATATCTAACGAATACCTATCCTGAAAATAATGAATTTAAGAAAATATTTCATTGGTGATGTACTAGTGCGTACATGAAATTCTAAGTAGTCTCTCTCAAGAAGAATCAGTCAAAATCTTAGAGATCACGCAATATCTATGTCGTTAATAATAACATTTTGTTCGAAATAACTATGCCTGTCTGATGTTGTTGGCAAGTGGTTTACCAGTGGTAAATTTTAAAAGAAAGAGTCGGTCAAAAAATAATTGGGTTCGTTTATCACATTTCTGATTATTTTCTTTAATAATTTATATATGTGAAAAAGAGAAGAAAGAAAGAAAAACTATTTATTTCCTGCAAAACAAGATGAGTTTTAAGAATTAAATACGTACAAGACTTGCGTAATTAAAAAACATATGCACATAGTACGTCCCATCTCCGCAAGGAAAAAGGGTGGCGCTCGGCTTTATGCTGTTCTGCATTACAAAATGCTTGGAACACAGCGCAGCGCTGATTTTCAGTGCCCACCTAATAAAAGTGAGTATAAAAAGACAAGAGTATGTATGTATAAAAATACCTAATTAAACGATTCTGGCAATGCGGTATTTCGGAAAGGCTAACTTCAGACAGGCTTATTTCGAACAAACTGTGAGTTACTTTTCAAATTATTTTAGTGAAGGAAAAATACGTCACACATCGTACGACATCGTACTTGCTGTAATGCATGTCATGTCGGTTGAGAATCACATTTTCAACAGATGTCACTGACGTCGCCTCAAAGACGTAAATTAAAAATGTGAAGGCAAATTTCGACGTGGCGGGTGGGGGTCGCGGTGGCTTAGCGGTCATAGCGTCTGGTGTACTTAACCAGAAGACGCAGGTTCGAATCCTGCCCGCGGTCGTATTTTTCCTTCACTAAAATAACTTAGTAATCTTTGCATGGAAAATGCCTAAAAAATACAAAAAGATACTTTTCAATTTCAATGTTAAATTTAAAATCTTACATATTTGCAGGATCGCCGCGGGTCTCGAGTGAGCGTTCGCCCCCCGTCGAGGCAGGCCAGCCAGCAGGATCTCAGACCTCATTCGCCAAGTCCAGGTACGAGTCCTGAGCAAAACATCCGATTGAATCCCTAGGAAGTAGGTACTTATTTTTGTGTTCATTATTTATATAGGAACTGCTTTTTATTAGATACAAAGTTCTGTGGAATATATAATTTTGAAAAAAGAAAACTGAACCAAAACGAAGACAAACTCTTTTGTAAAGTTTTCTCCGATATTCTTTTTTAAATAAAACGTAGTTCCTTTGTTTATTAAATGTATATTTTTTGTTTTTTATTATGTTCTTTTAATTTGTACAGTAAGTTGCAGAATTAATATAATAACGTATCGAGGCTTCAAACATACATCGCAAAATGCTGATCTTTTTTCCATGCTTACATACTAATATCATGGTGTAATTTAAAGCAGTATGACCCTTAGCTGTAAGTTTGATAATGTGCTTAATAAATACCATCCCATCATCAGCCTATACTCGTCCACTGTTGGACGTCGGCCCATCCTAGTGAATGCCACAGTGCCCCATCTTCAGAGATCTTCTTTCCTGATTCAGTCACTGCCTTCCGCATTTTATCACTCCATCTGGCTGGTGGAGGTCTTACACTACGAGTGCCTAGACGCGATCTCCACTCGAGAACACGTCTGCTCCAGCATTTGCCAATTCTTCGACAGATGTCACCGGTCGATTGCCTCTTCAGCTAACTAATCCTTTGAGCTATGTTGCTAACTTTAGTTCTCAGATGCGTAACTACATTTCGGATTTTATCCCTCAGGCATAGACTCTCTCGACTTTCAACTTGTGGTCCAATCTCACCGTGAGTGAGAGGCCACAAGTTGAAAGCCCCGTAGGTTATTACTGGTAGGACGCACCTATTGAAGACTTTCGTCTTAAGGCACTGTGGTATGAGTGACAAGAAGACTTGACAAAGTTTGTCGATTTTTTGTATAATTTAATATTTATTTCACCCTTTTTGGAAAGTAAGTAGGTGATTGTTATTGATGTTGTTGATAAGGATTTTGCGGTGTAGGTTTTAATAATATATTTAGAGCACAAATGTCTACAATAGCGGCCTCGCTTCTAATTTTTGCAGCTGACTGTATTTTTTGTATTGCACTAATGTGATAGATTTTCAACTATAAATGTTTTTTGAATATCTAAATGTGGTGTTTTTTCCAAAACTAAATTTTTGGGGAACGGGCAAATTAATTAGTTACCAAGTCTTTTAAAATAGGTACAAAATAACTTTTTAAAAGTATAATAGGTTTGATATTAGATTTTTATATCACGGTTAATTTTCTGAACTATGTAAAATAACACTACACACTATAAAACTATAGCCCTTATTAAGATACACATCGTTTACTAACACTGCCTCAATATTGCTTCGAAATGAAGCATTTGATACCGTCCAAAATTCCAAAATAAAAATGACATTTTTTATTATCAGTTTTAAACATACTTAGCATCTGAACCGCCAGGAAGCCATAATAAAAGCTGAAAAAAAGTATGACTAGCAGCCTGAATATGGTACCAAATACGGCTTCATTGCACAAGTTATTTTCTCCGTAATTTCGCTAAGCTTTTCGATCAAATATCACGTTCTCGAATCGTACTTATAACACCAACTACCAGATCCTAATAAGACCAGTCTGTTCCTCTGGCCCAAGCAGAATGCCTGAATTAATTTGCTGTACCGAACTCCCCAAACATACCTACTATTACAGCTCAACGGACAACCCAAAACTCATTTGTAAGGTAGCTTGGGCGTCCACGATAATTTCCTGTTCCTACAATATATACAACAACAAAAAAAAACACATTGCCCGTTCCCCCCCTCACTGACAATGCTAATCATGATTATTTAATGTATCGACAGCACGCCACCATCAAAGTCATCAGCTACACAGAAAACCCTCAGGTTACATACAATATCATTTTGCTTGTTATGCTCAAATATTTTAGTTACAGTCATTAGGAATATCGCACTAATAGGCACTTATTTATCTTAGAAACGTTCATCTATTGGTAGGCTTCTAGAACAAAATAAATCATTATTCTATTCTATTATCATTTTCTTTAAATATACCTACATAATAATATGTTTGTTTAGAAAGCAAGGCTGATCGTCTAGAAAAAAGTTATTATTTTTGGAGATCATTTGTAATAAAAACCAAGTATTTCATTTAAAAAAATATTCCTACATGTCATGTATTTCAAAAAATGGTTACCATTTAATTCCTTGTAAATATTCAGTATACAAAGTTTAATACTATTTAGGTATCTCCTACCTTGTTATATCATATTTTCCTTCCATTGTATATTAAAAATTACTTATTATAATTACAGTTCTCTCTCGTACTAACAAAGTACTGATAGCCTTTTTGTATCATATTTTATGAGTATTTAAATGTATGAAAGGTCACCTATGTTAACATCTATAAACACTTTAGTTAAAGTTAATTTAAGCACCGAAGGATACATTTTATTCTGATGTAAATCTCGTCTACCAAAAATTAATTTAGACACACACTTTTTGAAAACACAGTTTTAGTTGATATTTTTTTATCAAAGACATATTTCTTCACCATCACACATATATATATCGGGGTAAGCAGACTGTTCATAATCTTTTATAGCAGAAATTAAAAATGTTATCTCAAGGGGATAAAATACTTGTCAGAGTGACAGGTGCCGTGTACAGTCACGAGCAAAAATATGTATACATTCACTGCACTGCGAATTCGAAAGCATTCAAGTATTCAAATGTCGAAATATTGTACAAATCAGTAAAGTATGTTTTAAAAGGTTCTGTCAGCGCAACATCTCATAATTGCAATCAATAGTTTCAGAGAGAATAGTTGATGAATTTTATGAAATGTATACATATTGGTGCACGTGATTGTACGTACGTTGTTAATTCTATAACATCTTTTGTACCATTGACATTTTGTACCACTACTCTTTTTGGACAGTTTGTTTGGGTCTGATATATATTTAATACTGATAGTACATACAACTTTTATTGCAAGTTATTTACACGATATTTGAATAGTTTCTGTCATTTTGAAGTCATCTGTTTAATTCTTTGGAATATCGTTATTCACGCAAAATTGTGGAGTGTGTTTCGTAGTTAAAAACACAATTTGTAGATAATTATTTTAAATTATTTTAAACTCGTCGCTTGATTTTTAGTGTTAAGAAAATGTAATAATATGTATTATTCCTTTTTCTGAATGTTTTCTTATGTATATAATATATGTATTCGTTACTTACTAGGAATATTTTCGTTATAGTGATTGATAGGAAAATCATAGCAAAAAATCAATTTAAATTATTTTGCTGATAGAAATAATTAAGGCTTTAGCTTTTACGTAGGTACTTTATAACATTGTCATGCGCTACTTTTTGTGAAATAAAAATCCTCATTTCAATAGAGCTCGTTAATTAAAGTAATCGATAAATAATGCAACACATTATTGCATGGAATACTGAGTTCCTCATTATTTACAAAAGCGACGAGTACTAATTTCTAAAAAGGGCTGTCACAGTGTAATATTTTAGATGAATACCTATGAGTTAGGTTATTTCAATTCATCATCATCATTGAAGCTTCTCATTAAAAAAAGATCTCATCAAATGAGAGTAAAATTTCAAAGCATGGTGATTCTTCTCGAAATCATGCTGAGAGCATGCTTCGCCTTATTACGTATAATGATATCTAGCGGTTCAACAACTTCATTGCGTAGCTAAATACAAACCTAACCATTAAGGGGTGCATACCTAATGGGTCAACTACGAGACTCGAAGCATCGGATTAAACAATGATGTACAAATATCTATCAAGTATAACTGTAAAATAATGAAATTATAAGTATCAAATAACTTTGGGAAATAAAATTAACGCAAGACGAAAAAGTAAACTTAATTAGTTCAATATTTGTAGTGAGGAGAATACAATTCGAATATTCTTTTTCGAGAATACTTTTCGAACCATCATACAAGTGTTACACTTGAATAAAAGTACAAACCTAATTATTAAACAAAAATATCTAAATAATCCTTAATGCGAAAAAGTATTATTAGTATGTATAAGGGTAACAATCGTAGGTCAACCAATTAATAAAATAAATAAAAAAGGAAATGACTTCGACTGTTTCTGCATTGAATAATTGAAGATATATTCATTCAATTTATTGCTTGTAGGTTCATTTTAGCGTAGCTCCAGTGAATGGTCAACTTACTTACTAAATTAGATATCATTACACGTAATGCCCTAAGTGTTCGTCTTAGCAACGAAGAGCGCTGAGTTCCACTCCCTCGCCTCATGTTTCACCAACTACGTACACTCACAAGCAAAAATATGCACACATTCACTGAAATTCTAAAGCAATTCCTTCTACAGTATCGATCTAATGTTCTTATTAACAGGTTCTGTCAGTACAACATCTCATAATAATAATTGTAATGTTGAATATTACTAAATGTGTACATATTGATATTCGTGACTGTACGTGGGCGTTGGAGGAGGACGCTCCTTGTTGCTATATCGAGCAGATCATTTTGAAACTAAATAACATTGACTTTACAGATTATTTTTGCTTGCAGGGTCCCGGCGCGGATCTAGAGCCAGCAGTGGTCCTTCCGCCACGTCCTTGCGATCGGCCACTATAAGATCCCCGACAACACCCGGTCCAACATCAGTTACCGTCGAAATTCGCGCACCAGATGTGTGAAATGAACATGACAATCATGAAATTGTTATTAAACAAAATACTAATACAGATCAAAAAGATCTTTGAGGTTTCCAACAGAATGATGTAAGTTATGATCGTATAAATCTTTTAGACAAAGTGTGTCAGGAAAATGACAAAAGTACTGTAAAAACCAGTCCATCGTTAAAATTATTTGTGATATATTATACCGATGGTTCAACAAATATTTAGGCTTATATTCATCCATTTTATAGCAATAATATTATGCACTATATCTGTCTTTTACAGCCACTTGGAAAGTGCCTCAAAATTACATAAACTTTCAACTCACATGATATAATTTTCGTAATAAGGTAAAATAATAACACAAAATTAGTAAGTAATGTTAACATAATGGTTATTTAACACGTTCACGACCCAATTAAGTCACGTTAAATAGAGGTAGAGCACAGTTCAACGGTATATAGATAAAAGGAATTAGTTCTACTTAAGTAGGCTTTTTTAGCAATAAAAAAGTAAGCTTTTTGGCAAACGTTTTTGTAGTTTGATAGTTTAAATGGTCGATTATTATAGATAAGTCGTAATGGTTTCTTCTTTTAATTATCCCATGTAAGTACTTGTGCTAGATTCTACTCCCTGCCTTAGGAATAAAGTTTAGCTTACAAAATAAGCATTGTAGAACTAAATATTTTATTTATGGGGACCATCCTCCGAAAGGGAACGATCAGAATTTTGAACGGTGGATATTTTGAATAAAAGGTGGGAAGCTTCGATGCCGCTTTCTATTCTATAAGACTTTTGAATTTTAGCTTTAAGAGCGATAATAGCTTTTCTTTAAACCATTTCTATGAGAGAGAGTTGTGAATCGAAGTTAAGATTTCATTACTTACCGAGTTCTATAGTATCGTTTGTCTTGTAAATGTGTAAAACGGGGAAATTTACACATAATAACTATTTCATAGGTTCTATTTTTCATTGCACTTCTGATGCTTAGACCAACATTTTTATGCAATGCGCACAAGATGTGAGTACATTTAGTGGAAAAAAGCATAAGAAAATGAACAAAATATAATATGTAAAATTAAAAAAATATTATCATCTTCATTAAAAAGTGTGGGTAATACTTCAATTAAAGGGGAAGAATTGACGTATGGCCGATACTGTATCATTCACTGGAAAGAAATTTACTGACGTAAGCTATTGTACTTAAAAATGATAAATTATGCTCACATTGTGAAAAATGTATTTCGTACACTGTGCTAGATATTATGTACCTACTGAAAATTTACGCTGTAATTTAATTATATAAACTTTTATTATTATATAACTTATACTTCCCAATATTGGTGTTTCAATATTCATCCTGTAGAAACTGTAGTATATTTTCGTCACATTTCTATTCATTGATTATTCATTCATTAACTAGTCGATTCCGTGGTCGAGCAATGCTATTAGATTTTTCTGTGATGTCCTCAGTAGTAGTTCGAAGTCCGGATTTGAATCCGGAGACTGGTGCAAGGACGTTATATCAAGCGCCATATTGTAGACACAATGCAAAATCTATTGTTTTACCCTCATGAGACCACTACATGCATCAGTGAATTAATATATCAAGGAAAAGGTTCACAGCAGCAATTTAAAAACAACCGCGGCATTAGTCTTTTGAGTGCTTTCGGCAAACTATATGCAAAAGTGTTGATTTATAGGGTGATACGAATAACAGGTGAGATTTTTATTTATTTTTTTATAAAAGCTTACTAGCAAATGTGGATCACACGTTACTAATATTCTTGTTAACCCCTTTTACTAAGCTTTTACTATGCTTGTGTTACGAGTGGGTTCACAGTAGTAGTGCAATGGGTGAGTTCGAACCGGCAACTAAATGATCGCAAGTCCGACTCCCTAGCCATAAGACTACCGCCGCTTCAAATATGGGATGTTCAGGCAACATTCAGAGTGGGAATGGCATGTATGGATCAGATGTTCTCCCTAAGGTGTGTAGCCGGAAAACACCTGGCAAAGCACAGGAAAGTCTTTTGAGCTTTCATTAACTTGGAGAAGGCTTATGATAGTGTGTGGAGGGATGAATTGTGGTCAACACTTGCTATGTATGGAGTGGACAGTCGCTTGGTGCGGGCGCTGAGATCCCTCTACAAGGATTCCAGTGCTTGTGTTAGGCTAAATGGGACGTACACGAGCTGGTTTGGCATCTCCAGAGGTGTTAGACAGGACTGTGTCGCGTCGCCGTGGCTGTACAATCTATACATGAAACTGTCCATGTTTGACAGATTTGAAAGAGAGTGATTCTGGATTGAGAATGTATGAGTTGCCTGTCAAATGCCTTCTCTATTGCTGATGATCAGGTTCTACTTGCATCGTCAGCGGAAGAGTTGCAAGGGCTATTTCTTTATTGTACACCAAAAGAAAAAAAAAAACAAATGTTACATAAGTAGAAACAATTGGCGGTCTTATCTGTAAATGCGTATATTTGGTGATTCCTCCGACATACGCCTACATCAAAGTCAACACAGTTAGGATATTATTCACACTGCATGCGATAGATGGCGCTGTCTTGATAATGAGTAATATACTTAATCTAAAAAGAGGATTATATGGTGTATCTCCAAAATCAATCGATATCACCCAAATGTATTTGAGGCCATCAAGTAGGTATCTGTATTGTATTAAATAAAAAATAATAAACATAGATATTGGTTTTCGAGTCGAATTGCGAACCTCCTTTGAACGTACGGTGGCTAGCACATCAAGTAACCACAAAATGTAAAATTTTCTCAGTTGATTTTGAACTTATCAACATTTTAAAGTTTAAAATCATTTGGAGAAACTTAACAGTTTTGTATTTACTGATGTGCTGGCGACTGTACCTGTCATCAGCCTTGTCATGGACAAGGCTGATAGGATATGAATGATTATTTTTATTGTTTTTAAATTAATTATTTTCATCCTCATAACATAGGAAAAAATATAAAAAGACTTAAAAATATTAAAATAATATTGAAAAAATGAATAAATTTGAGCCTTTCAAATGCCGACATTCGCAAACATCATTCATATTCCCCATTTTTTATGGGATAACTCGGCAAACGAGCAGGATTACTGCTTACCTGATGGTAAGAAGACATCGCCCATCGATATCTGCAAAGCCAAAGGGTTGCAAATGCGTTGCTGAGCCTATTTAAAAGAAAAGGGAGAAAAGGAGAAGGGGACTGAGCGAGAAATTCGGCCTCCGACGCTCCACACTCACTGAATTTAACATTCCATTACTGCTCCAAAGAGTTATTCTATTATTATCAGATATGAATAAGTGCTCTCTAACTTCCAAACAAAGTTCTATTAAAGTTAAACATTTCAAATAAAAATAGCATACAAAGATATTACGTCCAATACACGCGTCTCTATACATGGGTAACAAAAGTAGCGGAGCAAATATCTTACAGTATGCGAGCAAACAAGCTCACGAGCCTTGAATATGGAAACATAGGGTGTCGAAGCGTTTTAACTTGAAACGCTGACAACATTATTACCCCGCGTTTCCACTGACAACAAAACATGTTGCAAACATCTAACTCTACCTAACTCTCAAAGAATGAGAGGGATAGGAAGCTGTTTACAACATGTTTAGTCGTCAGTGGAAACGCGAGCGCATCGTTTGCATCATTTTTAGCACCGGCTTTTAAGTTAGAACTCCATCAATACAACTGTGAAACCCCGTTTCCAATTTCGTGCAGTAGTTTTTGCGTAATACGTGTACAGTAGGTTATAGCTGTTACCTGACCCACCCTAGATGGGACGGCAGGGTCTCGGTGGGTCAGGTAACAGCTATAACCCACTGTACAAATAATACAAAGGAACAAAATTAAAAAAATGTTTATTGGTTTCATTCATATTAGTTTTTATTCAATACCTATCTATAATATACAGACATCGATCTGTTAAAATTTTATGATGTATAGAATATATACCAACTAATTAGTAACAAACCTTCCGAATATCTTTATCTTATTATTTTATAAGTACGAAATTCAATTGCAGAGGATAATAAGGTCACTTTGTAAAGTAAGGGCAATAATAAGCGCACCCGGCCAAACTATTTTGATCCGTATATTCCCAACTACAGTCAAGAAGCTTATACGAGGAACTAGGACAGTGTGGGAACTCAGACTCACTATATTTCAGTTTCTACTGAATTTCTACTAAGTCCGACATTCAAGAGTTCTCTTTGAGTTAACATTATTTATTTTAAGTTTTAGATGTAAATCTTGAATGCCATCGTTGCATTGCAGCTGCGCTGAAAATGTCTAAACTGTTATTCTTGTATTGGAATTTAAATGTTGCGTTATATTTTTCCTTGTTTATCAGGGAATTGAAAGGAAATATTGTTGGTTAGTTTGTAATTCAGCTGACAGCATTGTATTTTGTTTTACAATGTTCAGTGCGTAGTGTACCAGAAGTACAACTGGTTGCACAAATGATACAAGTTTGTTTCACTAGTACTGAATTTGAATTTGACCTTGAGTTTGAATTTGAACTTTACTTTGACTTTGAATATTGTTAAATATTGTTTATTTTTGTAATAATTCTAGTAGCAAGTAAATCCAGTCCAATTTGCTGGTTTTTCTTTGTAATTGTACAAGTGATACAAACTTGTAAACAATTTGATGTTAAGTTAACATTGAAGATGTAAAGAAAAATGCAACACCAGCTGCCAACCTGTCAGACATGTGACATATCAATACGACCGATGAAGAAGAAGGTAGCAATGAGTCAACCAATGAAAGACAATTTAACACAAAATAGGTGTGTGTGATAAAAACAAAAAAGCATCTTAGTGTGTTGGGCACCATTTAAAAAAGGATGTGCAGACAAAATGTTGAAATGTACGGCTTTTTAATATTACCTATAAATTCCTAGACAAAACATGAATTAAGCTTAAACGGAAATATATCAATAGACCTTAGAGACACATAACTTGTCACAACCCTAAACTTAATTACGGACAACAATACTAATAGTTTTACTTAATGGTCCATCCTAATTCCGGGGCGGCATCCATCATGCACGGCTCATTCATGTTATATTCATTGGCTAATTGCATAAATTATAGAATGGACCACTTCCAATATGAATGCTAATTTGTTGGAACACATTGTTTCCATCATCGTGGAATTGAAGAAAAACATGTAGATATTAATGTAATTGTTATTGTTTTGGGGTTATTCTGACAATATGTGATAATGAAAGTTAATTAAGAGGAAAACTAAAGAACACCCTTAGTTTACCATTTACCGAGCACTGAAAAAAACTTAGATAATTATATTTTGCTTGACCCTGGGCATTAAACCCTGGACTTCTAGCTCAGCAGTTGCGGTTAAGAGAGCTTATCACGTTGCTTTTTGGCTATAACCGATATCACTGGGACCGAAGTCTATTATACCAACAAGTTAAATAGTTTGATTCGTAAAAAATATAATTTAATAAAGAGATTTAATTTTTTTAATCTATAACAGCAGACTTTAGAAAAGCAATTAATAGAGTCAATCGAGAGAAGAATCGAAGGCACGCATATGACTTTTAAAAATCATTTGTGTCAGCCATGTGGTAATCACGCGCTGAGAACAGTGATCGAAAATATAGTAAGGAAACCTGCAAGCTTCAGAGATTTTCACGACGATATGTGAAGTCTGCAAACCCGCACAAGTCAAGAGTGTTGTAATTTACCCTAAGCCATCTCATTATAAGGAGACCTGCACACAGCAGCGGGTCAGTAAATAAGCAGATAAAAAAAGAAATCAGTTAGGTATATCAGTTACAGATAATTACTAGTCTTTAGAGTGCCTTAATTTAAATAAATAAATAATTTATAATAGTCATTCGAACAGGCAATGTTTGAATGTCTCACGGCTGAACCAAAAGGCGCCCAGATCAGCTTAAAGTCAAGCAGGATAACGTACTACTTGACGCTGGACTGCACTTTAATGACCAACATTTTGAAACCAATTTATTTATTTCTATTAACACTGCATGCAAAGCCCTTTTCCCAAACTATCTAATAAAAAGATCGTATTCAGTTTGACACGGGTAGCGGATACCTAATATTTTACAAAGGTATGTCTGTGATTGGTATCCGGTTAACATAAATTTTGTCCGCGGTATTAGACGGCGGTGGTTCCTAACAAGATTTGTGACTCGGTTTCGGGATTATTCGATATTTTACCGATGTGTAGTTATGTAATTCGATTTTTATGTTTTCTGTGGGATATTATTGAAGGTAGGTTTTAGCTTGAGAACTGTAAATATAGTCACTTTTAAGCTCGCTGTGTCGAAATGTAAAGGTTATTAAGGACATAAAAAATAACTCAAAGCCGCTCTTTCTTCAAAAGGCTATCACAGAAATTTATCAAAAATTATTCACGGACAACATGCTACATAGCTCCAATATAAGACCTCGCATTGTAAAGGCTTAAAGCACTTAAAGGTCATCTTATATTGGTATGTATGGTACGTTGTAGAGCCGTCTGCCCCAGACTTAGGCACTTCTAAACGCTAATATTTGTATGATCAACAATTCTCGGTCTATGAAACAAAACAAATATAGTTTTGCAACGGCATTCTATAGTTTCTGCCCAAAGTCACATACGAGTAGGTATACTATAATTTTATGTAGGTATCTTTGTCAAAAAGTCGAATATAGTTATTTTATCATCTGACTATAGTTATATTATTATCTCAGTAGCATTAATAATAGAGTTATCCAATATACCTACATTATGTGCCTATTCTTTTCTCACGTATCGTTGCGAAATCTCACGTAGGTCCTCCTGTCATATTTTCTTACCTAGGTAATACAATTTCCTACAATTTACTTGATTACCTATACCTCGAGAAGACATATTCCTAAGTTGAAAAGAAAAAACGTGAACAAACAATAGACTTCGGAATAACAGTACTCTATATTTTATTATAATGTCCACTACTTTCAAGTTACATTTTTATTACAGACACAATACAGATTTCAGAATCCATTGCACTGTTCTGGTGTCCCACTTACGCACTTTGCTGTATTAAAAACATTTGGTACCAAATAGGTAGGTAGGCAAATAGGTTTTTTACTCGTAGTCGGAGTCACGAATCTGATCACAATTCCCATGGTGTTAACGACAGAGGAAGGGAAGGAAAGCTGGACTATAGCCATCTAAAGTAGTTCTAGTAGTATCCAGAAAAGGGAATTTATTTCGATGTTATGCATACCATGCATTTGCGTAATTATTATTATGATACCTATAGGTATCATATAGTATCAGATACTATTGTTATTATTATCACTGTAGATATATGTATCTACATTGATAATAATAACAAAAGTATCTAAGGCTTTGTGTGATTATGCAGTTTGTGTGCTTACTGATAAATAAATTAAAAAAAATAGGTCGCCTATCTTAGCGTTTTTTTGTAGGTACTAGGTAAAAAGCCATACAGATCTCATTATTCATTCAGATTCATGTGTTTTGCTGTTGTTTACATGACCTCTCCGTATTTCCACACAGTCTTTACCTTTCACTGTTTAAGGATGATAATTATAAAGCGGGGGTCGTCAGACAATACTACTCAGGGCGCAAATAAAGTTCTCAACCACTCACTTTTTATTAATTGTGTGTTTATTGTTAAACTTCACCGATACACTGAAGATTACAGAGACAACTACTTATTTAATAACTAACTTAGCAAGCATACGAGTCGTATCAGAAATTGTGCTGCCAGCGCGGTGTAAAGCGAACTGACTTAGCGGTCGCCTTAACCCGCCGACCGCATACGCTAATCCAAAAGTGGGTACACGCGCACCGTTTTGATTTAGATGTACCTCCACTGCGGCCGGCCAGCTGTTTCTGTGCGCCTCTCATTAGTGTCGAGTTCACTACTAATATAAAAATCTGCTTGTGTGTAAGATACATTTTTTGTTACGTATTTATAATTTATTTTTATATAAATCTATGTATTTCTAATATTCTTATCTATTTATTGTTTTACACATATTAGTATATTTATATTTTAATTACATTTATGTTAGAATTATATATGCATGTATGTTTAAAGTATGCTCTTATTATCTTATTTTATTACATTACACAGTAGGTGTCACTACACCACCCCCCTCCAGAGACCGTCAAGGGCGATAATAATCAGGGAACCTAACGCGACGTCCCGACCGTGTCGTTTTAGGGACATCATCGTCGGCACAAGGTAATGTTTGGTCGTCTTTAAGAGGATTATGTGTGTTAGTTTGTGTATGATTTGGGTCCCGCAGTACGAAGGCCGGCTTAATGCGGTCTATCGATACTGTTACCGGTTTACCGTTCACAAGTATCTTAAAAACCTTATCACCCCGTTCTAGAACTTCATGTGGGCCAGAATACGCTGCCTTCAGCGACCCACCAGTAGTACAGTCACGTAGAAATATGTGCGATGATGTGGACAAGTCCTTATAAATAAATGTTTTGGATTTACTATTGTGCCTTGAGGCTGGCGCTGGTTGTAGCTGATTAGCAAAACTCCGGATCCGTGACAAGTAATCTGTCATATCAACAGTCTCGTCACCGGTATGGTTAAAAAAATCGCCTGGAAGACGCACGGTCTGGCCATACAGAAGTTCAGCTGAAGAAGCTTGTATGTCTTCTTTATAGGCACTGCGAATTCCTAAAAGGACTAAAGGGAGGGACTCGACCCAGACTTCGTTTGCATGGCAGGTGATGGCTGCTTTTAGCTGCCGGTGGAACCTTTCCACGAGACCATTATAGGCTGGGTGGTATGCAGTGGTTCTTCGATGCTGGAATCCAGCAATAATTGATAACTGCTTAAAGAGGGCTGATTCAAATTGTCTCCCTCTATCGGTCACGATATCAGTTGGGCAACCAAAACGAGAGATCCAACCACCCAATAGCGCCTTCGCCACTGTTTCGGCAGTTATGTCTGCGAGGGGTATTACTTCAGGCCATCGCGTGAAGCGATCGACGGCGATGAGGCAATAACGAAAACCTTGACAGAGCGGCAGAGGTCCTATCATGTCAATATGCACAAAAATGAACCTAGCCTCTGGTAACTTAAAATTGCCTATTGGTGCAGAAACATGTCGAGTAATCTTACACCGTTGGCAAGCCTGGCAGGAACGTACCCAGTCGCGACAGTCTTTTTTTAGCCCCGGCCAAACATATCGTTCAGCGACTAGCATGGCGGAAGCCTTGGCGCCAGGATGACTCAAGGCATGCAAGCTTTCGAACACCTGTCTACGCAACTCTTTCGGAACAAAGGGTCTCGGAGTGGAGCTACTGACGTCGCAGTATACCTGACTTCGAGAGCCTGGAATTTTAAGCTTTTGCAGGTCCAGTGACGTATCACCAGTCAGTAGGGTTTTAAGTTCACTGTCCGAATCTTGCGCTAAAGCTATCTGTTCCACATCAACAGGCTGAGTAACCTCCTCAATGCGTGAAAGCGTGTCCGCCACAACATTGTCCTTCCCAGAGATGTGCCGTATGTCCGTTGTGAACTGGGCAATGAGGTCCAGGTGTCGGAATTGTCTGGGAGAACAATTTTCTTTCCGCGAGTGGAAGGCAAATGTAAGAGGCTTGTGGTCTGTGTAAACCACAAAGTCACGCGCCTCTAGCATATGACGGAAATATTTAATACTTTCGTAAATTGCAAGAAGTTCACGATCGTAAGGAGAGTATTTAACCTGTGCTGGGCTAAGCTTCCGCGAAAAGAATGCAAGAGGTTGCCACGCATCTGTTTTCCGCTGCTGCAGGACTGCCCCAAGAGCTGTATCTGACGCATCCGTGACCAACGCGAGCTTTGCGCTGCAATCAGGATGAGCCAGCATTGTGGCTTGACAAAGACTATCTTTACATTTTTGGAATGCCTCGAACTCGTGAGCCTTGAAATTGATCGCATGTGAACCTTTAACCGATCCAACTAGTAAAGCGTTCAATGGTGCTTGAAAATCAGCAGCGCCAGGTATAAACCTTCGATAGAAGTTAAGCATCCCTAAGAAGCGACGTAGTTCTCTTGCAGTTTTCGGCACAGGGAAATTTTGTATAGCGTCGACCTTGGATGGTAGTGGTGCTGTTCCATCAGCAGTAATGCGGTACCCCAAAAAGTTTACCTCCGGTACTCCAAATATACACTTCGCTGTATTAATAACCATACCATTTTCCCTAAGTCTGGCGAAAAGCTGGTGTAGGTGTTGCTCATGTGTCTTTTGGTCTTTCGAAAAGACCAAAAAGTCATCTATATAGGCGTACGTAAAATCCAATCCTCTTAGCATCTCATCAACAAAGCGCTGAAATGTCTGGGCGGCGTTACGAAGTCCAAACGTCATGAATGGAAATTCGTAAAGTCCGAACGGCGTTGTTATAGCGGTCTTTGCAATGTCTTCTGGATTCACGGGGATTTGGTTGTACGCTTTTACCAGGTCTATTTGAGAGAACACAGTACAGCCAGCAAGACTGTGTGCAAAATCGTGAATGTGCCGGATTGGGTACTGGTCAGCAATGGTTCGTGCGTTCAACATCCTGTAGTCACCGCAAGGTCGCCATCCATCATTCTTTTTCGGCGCTAGGTGAAGGGGCGAAGACCAAGGTGACTCCGAGGGACGACAGATACCATTCTGGAGCATAGCTTCGAACTCGGCCTTAGCTATTTTTAATTTGTCCGGCGCTAGCCTACGAGGCGAACAAAAAACCGGTGGCCCAGGTGTTGTTCGTATGTGGTGTACTGTGTTGTGTGTGGGGGTGCGATGTATACCATGTGGTCGTGTTATTTCAGGGTAGTGTTCTAATATGCTGTGATATACAGAGTTACCAACCATTACCTTGACTGATGTAACGTTGTCACATTTTCGAGCAAGCAACGCCGGGGTCGAAACAGATGTATAGCCATCGATCAATCGTTGATTTCTAACATCCACAATAAGGTTGTAATGTGAAAGGAAGTCAACCCCTATTATCGCTCTGGTCACATCTGCAACAATAAACCGCCAAGAAAAGTCACGGCGCAAGCCTAGGTTTAGTACAAAATTAACAAATCCGTAAGTATTTATTACTGAACCGTTTGCCGCACTTAAAACATAATCAGTCTTATTTCGACGTTCATTTACTAATGTTTTTGGAAACACACACAAGTCACTTCCAGTGTCCACTAAAAATTTTACTTTTGACCGTTGGTCGATTACAAATAGGCGACCAGCACTCGGGCAGTCGTCGGCCGCCATTACAGATTGCCCTTGCCGTTTCCCGCATAATCGCACGGTTTTATGCACTGTTTGGCTTTCTCGCCGAACCTATAATGGTACCAGCATAAAGGGAACTTGTTGTAATTTGAATTCGACCGGGATCTTGATCGTTGCCGACGGTCCCGGTTGGGTGTATTTGATCTACCTCTCTCCCTAGACATTCTGTCTACTTTAGCGCTTAATGCTTGTACTTGGCGGGTTAGTTCTGCTATCTCGCTATGCATGGACGTACTACCTCCACCTGACGTTGACGCCACTTGTGGGTTTGGGGCCACGACGTCGTGGATCTTATCAGCAAGCTCAGCTACCTCGTCAAGTGAAGCTCTTGGCTGCGAAGCGATGATTGTTTGCGTACTGCTGGGAAGCCTGCTGGTCCATATAGTTCTCAGGAACTCCTCGGGTACGCCTGGTCCTGCCAAGTGTTTCAAGTGACGCAAAAACTGCGACGGCTTTCGATCACCTAACTCCTCGTCCGTTAGCAGCTGCTTCAACTTCTTCTCTCTGGATGCCGATAATCGCTTAATCAATTCGGCCTTCAGGCGCTCGTACTTGTCCGGTGCAGCCGGAGCGGTTATTATGTCTTCCACCTCTGCTGCATAAACAGGATCAAGCTGGCCCATCGCGTAGTGAAACTTCGTTGAGTCTGCTGTTACATTAGCTAGCACGAACTGGCTTTCGAGCTGCGCAAACCAAAGGGCGGGTTTCTCCGGGTAAAATGGAGGTACCCTCACGCCAACCCTGTTCAGTTCGAAACCATCGTTTTTATCCGGCATGATGTTCTTGTCGGAGGGTCACCAATAAAGCGGGGGTCGTCAGACAATACTACTCAGGGCGCAAATAAAGTTCTCAACCACTCACTTTTTATTAATTGTGTGTTTATTGTTAAACTTCACCGATACACTGAAGATTACAGAGACAACTACTTATTTAATAACTAACTTAGCAAGCATACGAGTCGTATCAGAAATTGTGCTGCCAGCGCGGTGTAAAGCGAACTGACTTAGCGGTCGCCTTAACCCGCCGACCGCATACGCTAATCCAAAAGTGGGTACACGCGCACCGTTTTGATTTAGATGTACCTCCACTGCGGCCGGCCAGCTGTTTCTGTGCGCCTCTCATTAGTGTCGAGTTCACTACTAATATAAAAATCTGCTTGTGTGTAAGATACATTTTTTGTTACGTATTTATAATTTATTTTTATATAAATCTATGTATTTCTAATATTCTTATCTATTTATTGTTTTACACATATTAGTATATTTATATTTTAATTACATTTATGTTAGAATTATATATGCATGTATGTTTAAAGTATGCTCTTATTATCTTATTTTATTACATTACACAGTAGGTGTCACTACAATTATTTAATAATACACACAATAAATTATTTAAAAAATCAGTAGTGCATCTCAAGATCAGTTACATACATTATTCTCCGAAGGACTATACAGAGGTGTGCTTAATGTACACACACAGTTCCACCGGTATGTTAGGTCCCATGTAATAGGGGCAGCCATTCACCAGGTACAAATCCAAACTCCAAGCTGCTACTTAGAATGACATAGAATAACCCAATAACACTTTGCTCGACCTGGGAATCAAAATCAAGAACTCTAGCGTACCCAATACCAATCTTGATTATTAGTCTAGTGGTACTGACTTATAATGAACTTGAAACCAGCTCTTGCGTGTGGAATCCACATGAAAGTGCCTATGCACTTTTGTTAGAGAAAGTGCAAAAAGCGTTTCTTAGGTACTTTTATGAACAGATTCACGGCTACTACCCTTACCTGTACCCAACAAAATTTTTACTGGGTTGTCTCGAGTATATTGAGATAAGGCGAGCTCGAGATCAGCTCACAATAGCCTGTAAAACGCTCCGTGGTGGTGCTATTGACGCTCCTGATTTGCTTAATGTACTGGCGCGCTTTTTTGTCCCAAACAATTTATTGTCGGGGCAGAAAGCACAAGCTTTTTGCCGTGCCTCCATGTCGTACTGTTGCACGTGCTATGTAAGTCGCCAATTCCTCGCACTATGGCCGCGCTTAATGATCTCTTGGATTCTAATCCAACAGATGATTTGTTTGCGGATAGATGGTCGAAGATTTTATTGGTATGTCAGAAGTACTGTGAGAGGAATTTATGAAAGTGTTGTTAGCCTTTTTTGTTAATTTCGTACAGTTTATATATATTAGTTACTATAATTGGTTAATAGACCGTTGTAATTAATTAAATAAATAAATGATCAAGATTGGTATGACTCCCAAATTCATTGTTACATTACTAAGCTATAACCGTTCACCTCGTACCAAAGTTTAATATTCAAAAACGATACATTGAATAAAACGAAGCCGACACGAAACAGCAAAACTGTCTACTCAAATAAAAAATGTTCAACGTCGATTTGCAAGCTCTATCGGAAATTATGTCCGTATATGTGTGGAACTTGGCAGGCATTGGTGTCGTGTGGTGTACTTACAGACTAGATTATTATTTATTGAGATGTCACAGAGTACGCTATGCTGTTTAAACCATCTTGGGAGACTGAGGCTAGCATTTATTTGTTTATTATTTTCTTGTGCCTCATAATACACATATTATGCCTATGCCTATTCGTGGCTAAGCTACGGCGTAATACTTTGGGGGAATAGTACAGACGCACCTTCTCTTTTTACCTTACAAAAAAAACTCATGCGTATTCTCGTTAATATAGAAGATACAGATAGCTGCAAACCCCACTTCCAACGCCTAAACATCTTAACTCTACCTTGTATATATATCCTAGAATCATGCAAATTTGTAAGAAAACACAACGAGTTTTACACTACACAAGAAGACAAACATCTACCATACTCATTAAGACATAAAGACAGACTAAACTTACCAAACTCTCGGCTAAAAATGCATTCAACCAGTCCATTCGTTATGTCAATAAAAATATATAATAATCTACCACAAATAATTAAAAATGAACAAAAAGATAGTATATTTATAAAGAAATTAAAGGAAATGCTATTAAAAAAGAGTTACTACGACATAAGCGAATACCTAAATAAAAACCATGACAAATAAAATTAGCTTCAGTAACAAAGAAGACTACCTTCATTTAAGTCTAACAACAACAATATATTCAAAACAAACTATACAAATAAATAACTTTATAAATATGTTTAAATATATAATAATAAATACATAATTATATAAATCTTACTAGGTATATTGATACAATATGCTAATAAAATAAACGGTATATAAATAGTATATACAAAACAATAACTATAAAAAAATAATAATTAAGAACATAAATTAAAAAAAAAACTAAAAAAAGTAGTAGGTATAACAAATATAAAAATAGAATGCCTTCCTCCTCTCTCCTAAATTGCCGTGCCCGACAGGGTCCATGATTGATACCTACTAAATTACTGTGTAACACCTGTTAACATTGTGGAGTGCAATAAATATATTGAGTATTGAGTATTGAGTATTGAATACTTTTTAAAGCATACTGTCAAACATTTTACACGAGCAGCTTGTGGGTCAGCTATACCCAGAGATCTCTCAATGCGCTCCGCGTCCAATACAACAATGGTTTTAGGATGCTGCTGGGGCTGCCCCGCTTCTGTAGTGCCTCGAGCATGTTTGCGGAAGCAAGAGTAGACGGCTTCCAAGCTATCATCCGCAAACGTGTAGCGTCGTTATTGCACAGAGTGAGGGGCAGTACCAATGGCATCCTGAAGGTCATAGCAGAAAAGTATGACTCTGAGTTAATGAAGGAGTTCATTCGAGTCGTAACTAAATGAAATGTATTCGAATCTAGCAAACATTTATATTTACTAACATAGAATAAGTTTAATTGTAACTAACAAGATGGACTTTGTCTGAATAAATAAATTTATTTATTATTATTTATTTATAAGTCTTGTGGGTAAGGATCGGACGCCACTTGGAAAGTTAGTCGGATCTCATAATTTAAAGTGTAAAATAGACGCTATAGCCTATCTGCGCCGCTGCAATCCGCTGCCATATAATGGTTTTATAGGAAGCACTTTTCACCCAATATATTTTTCTTCCTATTTTAACAAAGTACCTACTAGCCTCCCAAAGAATATCGACGTGAAATAGCAGCAGTAAGTGTTGAGCGCCAGGGGCTTAATTCCTCCCTCAGACCCATTCCTTCTCCTTCTCTTCGTCTCCTCGTTTTTCCTTAATAGGCTCGGCAACTTATGTGCAACTGCTTTGAGCAATACCAAAGAAAAGGAGTTGAATTTTACGACAATACTCTATCCAATTATTATAATCTGTACTGTGACCTTTAACGCCTATAATTTTGTGCACGACGAAAACAAAAATAATTTATAACTTTTACAAAAAGATATAACCGTATGTTAATATGAACATACATTTGATAATATACGCCTAACCCCTCTCTTTTGATGGGAGACCCGTGTCCAGTACTGGAAAGGTTCATGATGATGATGATACTCCATAAATAAATATACTCCAAATTTGATATTTAACATTATTGTTTTGCTTTTCTACTCTGTGACCCTTCTCGTATACAAATATGTACATACACCGTTGCAAAATGATAGGGCCAATGGCGTAGCACCATTATTGCGAGCAATTTGCCGTGTGCCTACAATAAGTTCACGTCTTGTTCGATCGCATATTGAAACGTTATTTGTATATGGTATCTATTTATAAAGTAACGAATAATATTGGGAGATGTTTAATAATAACATGTTTTTTGTTTGGACTTTATTGTTTGGTTAAGTAAATAAATTGCTATATGAGCTATTTTTGGATGTTTTGTTTTCTGAGAGCATAATATAGTCGTATATCCATGCATTGCTGGTTAAATTTATTTTTCTATGTCAGTACTAATATTATTTGCTACTTTTCTGATAATAATAGCCTAAAATTTGATTTATTTATGACATTATGGATTGTTTGCCATCTGTAGAGGCAGCATGATTAGCTGGCCACATGCCATGGAAATCGTAACAATCTGCAGGAGCTCCATTAGACCAATGAGTGTGCAGTCAATTTAATCAAATTAAAATAAATATTTATTGTGTTATGTTTTTTTATGTATAAAACGACTCTACTACGACTGCTATGCTATAGGTCCTTGGTTCGATTCCCAGGTCGAGCAAAGTGATATTGGGTTTTCTATAAATCTTAGTACGTAGCAGCTCAGACTTTGGAATTATGCTCGGTTAATGGCAATATACTGGCTCCCTATTACATGGAACCTAAATATACCGGCGAAACCTGGGTGTACATAAGTACACCTCTGGCTAACCCTTCGGGCAATACAGGCGTGCTGGTATGTAAAATAAAATAAATCAATTTCGATGAATTGTAAAGATTTTTACTAAAAATCAATCAAGATAAAAAATCTATTTACCGAGTATTTGGTCGGCAGCATGTAGTAACTCACTGCGCCCCTTAATACCTAACTAAGATTATTTATCCCAAATTTATGAGCACGAAAGGGTTATCTATGGGGTGTGGGGGTAGATTTATACGTCCGTGTGACTGTGGTTTGTAGGATTCGATATCCTGTGTATCCTGGGTCAAATGTAGAGTAAGCAAAAAATTCATGAAATAAATAAAATGTATTAATACAACTTAAATAATGAATAAACGTGTTTTTGTTAGCTCTCTAATTAAACTGGCCATTAAATTTATAAAAACATGATAGCAAATTCTCAAAAAATATTTTTATTTAATATCATTGCGATATGAAGATACATCATCATCATCAACCCATTACATTGTCCCACTGCTGGGCACGGGTCTCCTCTCAGTACGAGAGAGATTATAGGCAATAGTCCGCCACGATAGCCTACTGTGGGTTGGCAGACTTAACACGCCGTCTTCAAGAAAATTTCTTAAGCATACAGGTTTCCTCACGATGTTTTCCTTCGTCGATTAAGCGCATGATAATTTATTATTAATACGCACATGATTTTGAAAAGTCAGAGGATGAAAATACAATAATTAAGATTTTTTTACAAAAATGGTTAAGTATGATCTATCTACATCATACATGGGACATGTATCTATATTTAAATACCATAAACTTATTATATCATAACTTTATTTTAATAAATGTTCAAATGTTTTATATTATTTTCTGACCGTACAGAAACTTAACAAAGTTATTTACCTATGTATTATTGAAGGGAAGGCTGAATATGCTATGCATTTTGGTACTTAAGTAACTTCATAAACAAACATTATGTAATTGTATTCTTCTTAATATAAGCATTTTCTGGTACTGGAAATAAGCTATTGCTGATTGGACTTTAAATTTTAACTTGACCTGACCTTGATTGCAATATCTATTTAAAAATGAAAGTCACGTTAGTTAAAGCATTTATTACTCAAAAATAGCTGCACAGATTTTAATTATCTTTTATTTGTTGGATTTGTAACCGCCCCGTACAGCAGAATAACATATTAAAAATGGGTAAATTCTCTTATGTAGTTTTTATATATTATCATACCTTATGAAGGTCCTAGGTACGATTTTGTGGTGAAATTCACACCCCTAGACGTGCCCCCATTACATGAGACTTTAACATACTGGCGAAATGTGGGTGTACATTAATACACCTCTGCCAAACCCATCGGTTACTATAGGCGTGATGGTAATTTATTACGATAGATTTCAATAAAAAAGGCACACAGGCTAAACACGGGAACTTTACCAAAACGCCTGCAGGCGCGTTTATCTAAAAAACTAAAAAGTTACGAACAAAAGCCAGATTTAATTACTGCTCTCGAAGATCAAAGCGAGCTGAGACGGAGCAACTTAACACCGACGTGGAGGCGGATGTATCTAGTTCTTTACTATGGAACTTTGCTTGTTAAAGGTTTTTTGTCTAAGGCGATGTTTGATCGAGTTTTACACAAAAAAAACGTAACATACCATTACACGTAGGTATATCTCCGAAGGGGTATGTAGGTATTCTTATGTAGAAGAAGAAAGAAAGTTTTATTTTTATTTTTGGACTTACACAGAGCATAGAACACAATAAAAAACAGATCTGAAAAATCAAAATGTTAGCAGCCCTGCACAAGGCCAAAAAAGGGCCCCTTTCTAAGCATAATGCTGTGACATTAAGTGCCACAGCGCTGGTTTTCAGAAAGCGCTGGTTTTTTGTGGTAGGGCCACGCTGTTCGCAGCATGAATGGGCCGGCTTGACGTACCACACTCGGGGAAGTACCACACTCTCGCAGAAGACCGACGTCCGAGTTATTTACTGCGCTTCGTTCGGTGAGCGAGAGGGCCGGAGGCCCAATTCCTCCCCCAATCCCCTTCCTTCTCCTTTTCTCTATTCCCCTCCCTTTCCCTAAAAAGGCTCGGCAACGCATCTGCAACTTCTTTGGTTTTGCAGATGTCCATGGGCGGCGATGACTACTTACCCCATCAGGCAGGTCGCCTGCTCGTTTGCCGAGTTATCCCATAAAAAAAATAAAAAAATAGGGCCGTAGAGTGATGACACGAGCAGCCGCGAGCACCATGCAGGATAAAAAAAAAAAAAAACAAATTGATAATATGAAACCTAAATTTTTTTAAAAATAAAAAAAATGTATATATATTATGCAGTACATTGAAATAGTGTGTACAATAAAAGGAAGAGAGTAGTGTGTGCTTTCAAGCCTGTTACCTAATTAATTATTAATAAATCAGTCAGTCAGTCAGTCAGTCGTATGTACGCTCGGCTACACATCAAACTATAAAATAATCAGTACACCTATGCTGGCTTTGACGGAAAACCTTTACAATGGAAGGTCAGTCTAAACTGGTTTTGTATAGCTTGATGTGTAGCCGAGTGTACAGTTCGCCAGTATGTTTTGACATCTCTGCCTGATATTTGGGGGAATACTGCTTGTAGTCCCCCAAATATCATATGGTTATAAAATTACTAGTAGTACCTACTAGAACTATAAAATTACTAGTTCATCAGAACAAAAAAATTAAATAACAATCAGAGATAGTTGTTCCGAATATCTGTGCTTGTGAGATAGTTTTTGCTTTAAAAGCTTACTAGAAATGTTGGGTCACACATTACTAGTATTCTTTTTAGCCCCTCGTACTAACCTAAATGCTTGTATTACCAGTGGGTTCACGTCGGTAGTGAAGTGGATGCGTTTTAAATCGGCAACCTCATGAACACAAGTCGGACGCCCTAGCTAGAAGGCTACAGCTGCTTTTCCGGCGATTTGTAAATGGATCTTTGATACAGAAGAAAATTCCGGGTCTGTGAGATTTTTTAGTAGGGGCAGTATAAAAGTAGATACAGTAGTAAGGCTCTGGTAACACTATATATAAGTTATTTTACTTTGTTAAAACTTTATTTAGTGCTGTCTTTTTGAATCGTACCCTTTGGTAGCGTCGCCTTTTGTTCGAAGTTTCTTTTGCACCTGATTCTGCAGACAAGGAAGGAAGCGTTTCCTTTAGTAACTTTTTTTGTTTATTACCTCCAAGAAAATTATTGAGTGGAAGCAGAAGTTCTAAATTGGCACAAATTTATATTATTGTTGAATGTTATTTACTTATACACGCTTTATTGTACACGAAAAAGAACAATGCAAAAAAGAGACAAAAAATAATGTACATAAAAAAAGTCTGTTGCCAATGTGGGTCGCGCATTAGTATTCTTGTTAACCCCTCGTACTAAGCTAAATGTTTGTATTACGAGTAGGTTCACGTCGGTAGTGCAATGGGTGAAATTCGACCCAGCAACCACATGATCGCAAGTCCGACAGCCTAGTCTTTAGGCTACCGCCGCTTCATGGGAAGTCTTATCGCGCTTATCTCTTCCACTGGACTGGAAGAAAAGAAACTTGGAGGGTAGTTTATAAACTATTTTAGAGCCACATCTAAATCAGTCCAGCTGTTTTTGCGTAATAAAGTAACAAACATCCAAACATATAAACTTTCACATTTATAATATTAGTAGGAAGTAGGATAGGGTGGTTACAAAGAAAGAAAGAAAGAATGTACTTTTATTTACGACAACAGACTGAATTTTATAATAGCTTGAGTATAATTTAAAAAAAATCCCTTTCAGCTATGACTAAATAACAGAAAAGAAATATATTTATCCTTGTTCTAACTTCAACAATCCTTACCAGTATGTAACACACTGAACGTCGACATTTTTCCCTCTGAAAGCGGCACAGGAGTGGTGAAAGAGGCGAGGGTCCATTAGTGAAGGACCCCTGACACCGAGAAAGGGCCTTGAGGACGTAACGGCCTACAAGGAGGCGCGACAAAAACCGTCAGACTGCCATTGAGGTATTATGAACTAGAAAAGGTCAGGTTGTTGATAGGAGAAAAAATTATGGAAGAGAGCAATTTGATATATGACGTCAGAGTACAACAAGTGATACTGTTATTTTTTTGTAGAAAATCCACATGAATTGTCTGCCACCTGAGGTAGCAGGGTATGTATGAATAGTACTGTGTAAAAATCGCACATGTACTCCCTTGCTGTATGATTTTTTGTGACATTCGCTGTTAATCAGAGTTTTACTGATACCTAAGCTCTATAAGGGATGCTTATTGCCATGAATACAATGTCATTAATATATGGTATTGTAATAAGGGTGTGGTAGAAAACGCAAGAAATGTAATGCATGTTTGAGTAATTATTAGGTTCTATCTATGGTTTTTTCATGTTATTATTATATTTGTCGATCCCAATTTGTCAACTGCCGTCTAGAGTAAATAGCCCAATACTTCTCTTCTTACTCTTCTGAAGATTAAATTTGTTCATTTGTTCACTTTGATTCAAATAGAACCAAGGTCGTAGTATATTTCTAATAATAGTTTTATAATAACCCAAAAGGGTACAAAATGGTGTTTGATGTGGCTGACAGCTCTAGTGAACAATATCTCAATGGAGTTTGGAGGTCTTCTCGCTTAGTACCGACGTATTTAGTAGCGTTTTTCTGGTAATCGGTTTTGTGTAATTTTCTATGATTCTTCTCGTTTTTCCTTGTATACGAAAAATTCCTCGTATTATCTCTAAGATAATGTTGTTATTTTTTAAAGATTTCAAGAGGAATTGAAGTTAATACTTTTATGTTAAAAAGATTAAAAAAAAATACAACCTCTTTTACTGAATGTTTGTAGCATTAATTACCATTATTTTAATGAAGTTATGTATGAAGCGTTTATAACCTCAAAAATCAATATAAATTAAACAAAATTATGTTCTTCAGTATTAATTAGCATCACTAAAGAAAAGCTGGAACGATTTGAATATTTTTAGGCTTAAAATGTTCGTAATAGTCTCAATTATTTTTTTGAATATATTCTAATTCGGGTATAACTAAAAGTATTGTTATGGACCGTAACATTGTAAGTGTGTGATTGTACGGATGCGCGTATGTGGATTTGTTTTGCTAATGTTAAAGTCGAGCTCACGCTTCTGTTTGCATTTTGTTTTAAGTCCAAATCCCCTATTTGGACCAAGCTGTTCATGACTACTACATCTCTAACCTTTTAGGGAATACACGCGTGAATCCACGTTATGTTATTTAAAGAGAAGAAAATTCAAAGAAAATACAATGATTAATATTTTCGCCTTTCCCGCAAGGCGGCCTCTACTTTTAATCTAGCCACCACACAAGCCCACAAATTGACGTAATTGCAGAGAAACGTATTACAACGTCCGACATATGCTCTCACAATTACATTGTAATCGGCCACAGAATGTGGATCCAATTAACAGCTGAAAGTGGTTAGCGAAATATCTTTGCTTTTGCTTTGATTAAAAATCAGGATATATCTGACTGCCTTGGATGAAAGCAGGCGTGGCTCCTGGGCCCCTGGACAATGTCACACCTTCATTATCGATGACGAAGTTAGATATCCGAAATGTATGGATTTGACATAATTTCATCACATATCGAAAGTGACATAATCGAAAGATTATGCCAATTTCATACATTTCACAATAATGTAACTTCGTTTTCGATATAGGAATGTCACTTTGTCTAGGCCCCCTGAGCATGAGGTCAACTGTTTTTTTCCTATAATATTGTATGTAGCAGCATCAACTTATTTATTTATTTATGGGTTATGGGTTAGGTACGTAAAGAAGGTTTGAAGTCAGTCAAATTCAAGTCGTTTTCTTATAAAGAATACCCTTTTTTACTGGGTATTTTGTTCTATATTCAAAAATATATGAATTTTTTGGTGAAAAAAAAATAAGGTCCCAGACAGGGCTCAAACCTGCGTCCCTCCGGTTAAAGAGGACGCTTTACCAACTAAGCAAACGAGACCACTGCCTGTGATGTCGAATTTCTATTCCACATTTTAGTCTCAAGGTGACGTCACCAACATCTATTGAAGACATTGCTATGTATTACAACCAACACGACTTACTTTACAAAGAAGAAACATTAGAACCCTGCTTGGAGCAGCCTTTTTTTTCACTAGAAAATTCTTATCTAAGTAATACTTTATTAAAATTCCTATAACACTTAAATCTGAACGAATTCAAAGATATGCTAAGCTAATTTATCTACCACATTACTCTTTATATAAGCTAACAAGAACAGAATTGAAATTCGATTGCAAAAATACTCTCAGAATTAAAAGGTGCATTCTTTTGAAACGTGACTAATTTTGAAACTGAATTTAGTTCAGTAGTTCTCTAGGTATGTGCACCTAATTGGATTCTCGTATTCGAACAAATTCTGATATTTCTATTAAAAACTTTTGCGAGAGCTGGTTTGTTACATTTGTGGTGAGTTTTTTAATTGTGGTGTGAAATGAAATGGAAGTTCTGAATAGTGTTATTAGTTTTATTGACGGATTAAATTGGAAGCTAAAATTGTTTTACGTTCATTTTATATAAGTATACTAAATGTTTTGTTTAAAAATAACCTAGTTTCTTACTTACATAACATAACATACCATCACGCCTGTATTCCCCGAAGGGTTAGGCAGATGTGTACTAATGTACACCCACATTTCGCCGGTATGTTTAGGTCACATGTAATAGGGGGCGAGCCTATTGCCATTAACCGGGCACAAATCCAGACTCCGAGTTGCTACTCGGAATTCATAGAAAAACCCGATAATACTTTGCTCGACCTGGGAATCGAACCCAGGAATTCTTGCGTAACAGTCACGCTTGGGACCACTAGACTAACGAGGCAGTCAGTTTCTTACTTCTATGAAATTAATGTTCAACACGCTGACCCACAAACACTCAATAAAATAATAATGTCCTATGATTAAAATGGCCGCACTGTTACATTTACCGCATATTCAAGAATCAATTGGCCATACCAACGACCCGACTTAAGGCAAACGCTAACACGTCGGGAATGGCAACATTGCTCGACTTATTCCAAAAGTGGACTGTAGACTTACATAGGTACATACATACACTCACGCCTTTTTCCCATTGGGATAGGCAGAAACTGCAGAACGCCATTTGCTACGATTTTTGTAGGCTTAAAACAATAATATGTGGACATCCTTCTTTGGAGCTCTGACCGATCCGACGCTTGTTGTTTGGATGCCAACGAGTTATTATAGTAAATTTCTTCATTTTACTTTGATAAAAATACTTATAGATGTATTCTATACGGTATATAAAAATATTAACTCATTCTCGTATCGTATTGTAATCATAACTCAAAAAAATCGTAATCGGACTGCCTCATTTGTCTAGTGGTCCTAAGCATGACTAGTACGAGGTCTTGGGTACTTCCTTGGTCCTTCCGTCCTTCCCTCCGTCTTAGGGGTTATTCCTAGGTGGAGCAAGGTGTTATTAGGTTTTTCTATGAAATTCTCAGTACTTAGCAGCTCGAAGTTTGGAAATCTTGCCCGGGAAAGGGACCTAAACATACCGGCGAATTGTGGGTGTACATTAGTCCACCTCTGCCCCTTCGGGTAATACAGGCGTGATGGTATGTTGAATCCATTATTAGTATGACATACCAAACATCTTCTTACTAGATACTGAATTGTTTACACGCGCCCGATCCTAGATGGGATTGGTAAATAATTAACATTTCAATTATCATATAAATTATTGACCAATACTGTTAGCGTGAAGCAGGGATTGTATCGTCGTGACAGCTCGTCACGTGTTATAGGTACTTAGTTCAGCATGTTGAACATGTTCATAAGGTAATTAAATTAATAGTAATACTGGGAATCATTAATATTAATTTTACAATATTAATATTTCTTAATTGTCTCATTTGTCCTAGTGGTCTAATGCAACTGCTACTCTAGAGGTCTGGGGTTAGATTCCCAGGTCGAATGAAGTGTTTATATTACTAGCTTTACGCCCGCATACAGTATACGTTTCTTGTCATTTTAAGGGATATTTATATAGCCTATGTCACTCAGGTATAATTAAGCTTTCTATTGGTGAAAGAATTTTTCAAATCGGTGCAGTAATTTCAGAGTCTATTCAATGCAAACAAACAATCAAATCTTTTCTCATTGTAATATTTATAGTTTCGATGTATTGTCATTTTATCAAACTCTTAATCCCGAAAGGGCTCGCACTCTTTTATTCAACAGTTCACCTAAGCACTTTGCCTCATCTTTCGGGATTACAGATTTGATGGTATTCAAGTTACCATGTACTATGATTTGTGTTCCATCCCAAGTGTAAACATGAATTATAATTACAGCAACAGCTTTGCCTTATCCTCAAAACGATCACCAATGTATCAAGACCTGCATTAGTTGCTTGATAGTGATGCGACACAATAGTATCCGCAATTTTAAAAGTATCGATATTATCAGTATGTGTATTCGACCATAAAATTGCTTACCAGTTTTGGCAAAAACTTCCATCCTTTATTTTCACTAAGGCTCAATATGACTGTTCTATACTAACGTCATGCATTGATGACAACTTTATCTGTCCCTTGGTCTTGTAAGCAAAAATAGACCTTGTTGTTTTGTGATATGCAAACGTTATTTACTCTAAGGCCGTTTATCCACCGCCACCGTCACCAGCACGTCACCGTCAACGAGATTATTTCTGGCCGAGATCACGTTGACGTGACGGCGATCGTTTGTCCACCGCGACGATCCGATCTCGGTGGTTCAGTCATTTGTTTGATAACTTCTCCTTCTGCTTTTGTACGTAAGAAGGCGTAGGCGATGCAAATAATTTTGGATTTACCGATAATACGAGAAAGATACATTACAGGAGCGTTTTATGTATTTTTATTTTATGTTTTATTCAAGTTGCGGCAATTTCTTGGGCATTTTTATTGTACCTAATATATATTTGATATAAATAATCAAAAGCTATTGCGGTGCGACGACGACGTAACGGCGCCGGCGTAGATGGACACGTTTAAATGTGTTTTGTATTGCCGCCACTTCGGCCCGTCACAATCTCGGGCCAAGTTTTAGCGGTAGCGCCGAACTAAGCGAAAAATCGGCGGACGGGATGACGGCGCTCGGGTGACGGGCGTGCGGTGGACAAGCGGCCATAAGTAAATGTAATGCCGCTAAATCGACGCCGTCATCTCGGTGACGGTGACGTGACGGTGACAGTGGCGGTGGACAAACGCACTAAGGGTGGTAAAGCAATTTTATAGTCGACTACACATAAAAGCTTAATATAATAAGATTGAAAACTTTTACGGGTTGAGTTGATAGACCTGACCTTTATTTCAATTTATAAATCTGACTTTACTTTAGTACTTAATGTGAAAATAAAATTTAAGTAAGATTAATATTATGAACTTCGCTTAAATCATGCAAATTTAAGCATTCTAAAACTTTCATTTTAAGTCAGTAATATTAAATTTTATTCACAACATCTAAAGGGCATATTGGCATCACTTGACAGTGTCTACAATGCGTGCCACTACAATATAAACACAGCTTTTTGCTGTTTACAGTTCGAAACTCGTAAGGAAAAAGGAATGTTTAAAAGTTCGACCATAAATAGAGACAGTTTTGCCAGCGCTGGCAAGTTCGACAGCCTGTTTTTAGCGTTGCTTTTTTAAACACTCATTGGTAAATGCAATCTATTTTCTGAAACTGTTGTGTTAAAAGCGCATCATCTATTTTAGTATATAAGTACCTAAATTAGTGCAGGTGTAGAATGATAACGTAATCTCTATCAGAATATCAGCAGCTTGATGTGCTTGCTGCAGCATAGTGCTGATAGGGACCCATTCTGACATCGCACAAGTGAATTTTTGATTTGATAAGTTAAATTGATTGTTTAGTATTATATATTGTGTTTGACAGTCAGAATAAACTTTCTTTCTTTCTTCTAATCAAGTGATTTATAGAAAATTAGCTGACCCGACGGACGTAAGCTATGAATTGAATATTCATAGCTACGCCAGGAGGTAAGAACCTTATATGATATTGCGGATATCTGCAAAGCTTTCCCATCACTAGTCTCTGTACGGACACAGATATTCCTCTAACTAGAGACATGAATCAATAGCATGACAATCTCCTGCACCGATCTCTATCTGAATGTACGTTGACATTAATATGCAGTCAGGGGCATTGAATAATTGAAAGCTTATCTCGACGTTCATTGCAAGGTACGGCCACACTGTTGCAGTTAGATAAAATAATAAAGGTAATAATATTATACTATTATAATAAATATTAAGTATCCGATGTCTGTATACAAACGGGTTATTTAAAAAAAATATAGATATAAATTTTAGCGAACGAAAAATTTGGCGTCAGGCGGCGTACAAACCTGCGTCCCTCTGGTTAAGTACACCGACGCTTTTGCTAGTGGGATCACTGTCTGTGCCACTTCTTACGCCTTAAAGTGACGTTGGCACCATCTATTGCTGTTACATAATAATTTTAACTTTCTGAGGAGAATTCATAAGTAATTAAACGTTGGTGGTGATTTTTTTTATGGCATAACTCGGCAAACGAGCAGGTGAGCTACCTGATGGTAAGTAGTCATCGCCGCCCATGGACATTTGCAAATCCAAAGGAGTTGCAGATGCGTTACCGAGCCTATTTAAGGAAAAGGGAGGGGAAGGAGAAAAGGAGGAGGAAGGGGACTGAGGGAGAAATTGGGCCTCCGGCGCTCCACGCTCACCGTACGAAACGCATCAGTATGCATACTGCTACTTGACGTCGATATTCTGTGGGAGGGTAGTACTTCCCCGGTCGTGCGACCCATTCATGCTGGCATGCAGATACTACTACTACGGTGATATATGTATATTTTGTGTACTTACCTTTTTTAGTATTACTTGATACCCTCTCGGGGTATCAAGTAAAACTTAATCACAGATATTTGGAATGACGAAATGGATTGGTTACGTAATATTTACCATAGGGGTGTGCGCTTGTTGCAGGTTTTTCATTAGCTTTATGGAGGTACACGATTTTTTTTTCTACTCTTTTCGAGACCGATACGGTAAAAAATTGTCTATGCTTTACACCAAATAGTAATTAATATTTCCTCCTTTAGATTTTTGCAGAAACTAAAACCTTTGTTATATTTCTACCATCTTGGAATAATTTAAATCATAATATTTCACAAATTTCCAGATTGATCTAGTTGTGACAAGCGCAGTTATTTAGCGTTATATCTTTCGTTCGAATCCCAGGATGGGCAAAGCGTCATTTTGGATTTATTCATAATTGTTAGCTGCAACTGAGAGATTAGGTTTGTGTCGTCTGGCAATATGTGAATAAGTGAAATGTGTGTAATATAAAACATACCATCACGCCTGTATTCCCCGAAGGGTTAGGCAGAGGTGTACTAATGTACACCCACAGTTCGCCGGTATGTTTGGGTCCCATGTAAAAGTGGGCGAGCCTATTGCCATTCACCGGGCACAAATCCAGACTCCGAGCTGCTACTGAGAATTTCATAGAAAAACTCAATAACACTTTGCTCGACCTGGGAATCGAACCCAAAACCTCTAGCGTAGCAGTCGCGATTGGGACCACTAGACCAACGAGGCAGTGTGTAATATAATTTTACATTATTTTAATGCTTAAAAAATAGAGAGGAGAATATGCTTTCTGTAATAGAAATATGATTGAAAGGAGCGACAATCGCAGGCAAAACTTACAAATCTATTGATCAGCGTATTTATCACTTATAAAATAATTTTTAATAAAAAAGTAAAACCGCCTCAAAAAGTAATGTTAAGTATGTGTAAAATAGTTCCGGAAGTCGGTGGTGAGTCAGGGGCGGAAACAAAAGATCCACTCAAATTAAAAGCCACCGACTTCCGAAACTGTTGTTGTTGTTGTTGGTTCTTAATTTACCTCAGTTACAGTTAATAACAACGCTAATGTCAACCGCTAATTGCCTTTTACAAAATATTGCTTTTCCCAATGCAGGGACGTTGCTTATTGAGGAGTTCTCCTGGTACTTCACCATATGCGTTGTGGCGAGCATAAAATGCAGCTATATTAAAGTAATCAAATTGAAATCCCTAAAATACCTATCACTGAGGAGTTGCGGTGCAGCGGTGGTCTTCATCATCAGTTTCACTTCACCAAATGAAACTTCCCTAGCAAATTTACGAGACTCCTAGTGCGAATAGAATATTTAAAGATTGCCCTCGATTTATCCAGGATCCCATCATCAGATTCTGACCTGATGGCAATAGGATGACCTGGGGAGTATACCTTTTTAAACAAAAAAAAAATTTTCCAAATTGGTTGCACTGTTTTCGAATAATGGGGAAATATACATAAGAGGTCATCCATGGTCTCCATCAATAGTTCCACTTGACCAAATGATGTTTTCCGAGAGAAAATGCACAAGTTACTTTAAAAAAATCACAAATATTATAGGTTTGCTTATAATATTTGAAGAGTTCCCTCGATTTCTCCAGGATCCCATCATCAGATCCGAATTTGCTGACAATGGGACCACCTCGAGAGTATATCCTTTAAAAAAAAAGTATTTTTTAATCGGTCCGCAATTGACGGAGAAATCGGCGAACATACATAGAAAAAAAAATATACAGACAAATTGTAACGGAAGCCGAGGAGGTTGGTAATTTGGTGCGGTTGCGTTGGCAACACTGAGGAGTGGAGGGACGAGGCGTGGAGAGGAGGGGATAAAGTTAATATAAGTGGTGTAACATTGTAATGAGGACTCATAATTTTTATAAGAATTATCTGGAATTTATATTATATAAAATAAATAGTGAAAGTAGTGATTATATTTCGGTAGCATTATTGTGTCTATTTACCCTTCTTTACAATCAGAAGCGGTATCAAAAAACCCATGATGAAGAGATCTCAAGAATTACCAGGATACTATGTCCGATCAAAAAGGAGTCGAGAATCTCACGTAAGTGAATCCAACAATAGTACATTTTCAGTGAAAGACATAATTCAACGGAAAGTAAATCGTGCGATCAAGAAATCACTAAACAATGATGATGTATTTCAAATCAAAACCAACAAATTACGAAACACTGAAAAACTAGTCCCTGATTTTGATCCTGAAAATCGTGATTTAAACATAAAAAGTTTTTTGAATAAAATAGAGCAACTGGGGGTAATTTATCATTGGAATGACGAAACAAAATCTTTTATTTTGCAATCAAAATTGCAAGGGCAGGCTAGACTTTGGTTTAATAGATTAGATTCTTATGATCATTCCTGGGAGGATTGGAAAGCTATGATTACGAGAGCTTTCCCGCGCTTTCATGATTATGCTGCTCTCTTAGATGAACTTATGGCAAGAAATAAACTATCAACAGAATCTATGACTAAGTATTTTCAGGAGAAGTTAGCTATGTGTTTTAGATGTCAATTAAGCGATCCGGCAGCCGTATCATGCATTATTCGAGGGCTGCCACAGGAACTCCAGGCTAACGCACAAGCATTTCAATGCTCCACTCCAGACGAGCTATACGAAGGTTTTCTGTCGGCTTTTGATTCCTACCAAGCAAATTCTCATAAAAACCCAAAGATTATGAGAGGCGTTGAAACTTCTTCCAGTCAGTTTCAGAAGGATTCTACCCCCAAGAAACCACCAATCTGTTATCGCTGCAATGAGGTCGGACATGTGGCCACAACGTGTAAGTTGCCAGACAAGCGTAAGTGTTTTCGTTGCGGCAAAGTTGGGCATGTGGCTACAGCATGCAATTCACTGGATGGAAGCCAGGCAGTTATGAAGAAAATTCAGTTGCTGTCGCATCTGAACGACGTGTATAAGAAGACTGTCCGAGTAAATGGCATTTTTATGAAAGCATACCTAGACACGGGTAGTGAGGTTAACGTGATTTCCAAAAGTGCAGTAGATGCTATTAAGCTCAAAATAAAACCAACTAACACTGTTCTTAAAGGTTTCAATGGTTGCTCCGTCCATGCGAAAGGAGAAGTTGAATTTGATTTTTCAGTAGATAATGTAAAGGTAAAAACTACAGCCGTAGTCACAGATGTAGATTTAGGTGACGTTGTCTTAATAATAGGTCAGAGTGTCATAAACAGGGAGGATGTTATGCTAAGCGTTTCCAAAAATGGAGTGAATTTATCTAGAGTACTCGATACCCCCGGTGATTTAATGAATATAGATATGTGTGATGAAGCGAGTTATTTCAGAGTTGAACTAATCGAAGATACAATTGTACCCATCGGAGACAATTTGGTGCAAGTAGCTGTACTTGGAGCTGGATCCGGAGACTACTGTTCGAGGCCCAGGCAGTACAGCATGGGCGATGTCGTCTACGCTGTGGCGAGCACGGTTCTCCGCAACGGCAATGGCTACGTGAGAGTCTGCAACATCGGATCCGGTCCTATCGCTTGGAAGAAAGGGATGACCATTGCCAGAGCTGAGAAGTGCACGCCAGATAAAGAGGTGAGTTCGAACTGTTTAACTTTAAATAGAGGAGAGTGTGGTGACAATTTTCATGATGACTTAGCCAATATAAATGTTGGAGATATTGGGACACACAATTTAAATATCCTAATTGAGCTCCTAAAATCACATAGAGATTGTTTTGCTAGTACAAATCAAGAAATAGGGTGCACTAATTTAGGAGAAATGTCAATTGAACTTAGCTCAGATAAACCCGTAGTTCGTAAACCTTATAGATTAGCGCATACTGAACGACAGGTAGTTACGAAAATAGTTGACGATTTGATGAGCGGTGGCATTGTTAGGGAATCTAATTCACAATATGCGTCCCCGATCATTCTTGTACGTAAGAAAAATGGTGATTACCGTCTATGTGTCGATTATAGAGATTTAAATTCGATAACAATCAAAGATCGGTTTCCCATGCCTCACATAGACGATCAACTAACAAAACTAGCAGGTAAAAGATACTTTACTAATTTAGATTTATTTTCTGGTTACCATCACGTTAAAATTAAATCTGATTCTGTTCATAAAACTGCTTTTGTTACGCCAGATGGTCTTTATGAATATTTGAGGGTACCTTTTGGATTGGCCAATGCACCATCGGTATTTATGCGAGTAATTCAAAAATTAGTGAAACTTGTGGGTAGTGAAGATATTATTACATTTATGGATGACATGCTATTATCAACATCCAGCGTATCTGACGGTTTAGACGTATTAAAAAAGGTGCTTGTTCAATTGCGGAGGGGAGACTTGAAATTGAATATGAAAAAGTGTGCTTTTCTAAAATCGGAAGTGTCATTTCTTGGTCACGAAGTTAGTGCTAATGGTGTCAGGCCTGGTCAACAGAAAATAACAGCAGTATTTAACTTTCCAAAGCCTTGTAATCTACATCAACTGCGTCAATTTCTGGGGTTATGTAGCTATTTTAGGAAGTTTATAGACAAATTTGCACTTATAGCGAAACCGTTGACTGATTTGACAAAAAAAAATCGAGAATGGGCGTGGCTTGACGAACATGAAAATTGTTTTAATGAGTTGAAACAAAGGTTATGTTCGCGACCGGTCCTTGCTTTATATGATCCCTCGTTGCCTTGCGAAATTCACACTGACGCCAGTAAGATCGGTATTGCGGGTATTTTATTTCAGACTCAAAATAATAATGAATTGAAGCCGGTGTTTTATTTTAGTAGGGTAACTTCACGCGAGGAGTCTATGTATCATAGTTACGAGCTGGAAACGTTAGCCGTTGTCGAGTCTTTAAAACGCTTTCGAGTTTATGTATACGGACATCAAATTAAAATAGTTACAGACTGTTCTGCTGTTAGATACACCCTATTAAAAAGAGATTTAGTGCCTCGGATAGCACGTTGGTGGCTTACAATACAAGAGTACGATATTCAGGTCGAATATAGGCCAGGAAACCGAATGAAGCATGTCGATGCTTTAAGTCGCAACCCTACGAATAGTGCCGTGAACTTGATCAATGATAACAGTTTAGAATGGTTTGTCCGTAACATTAATGTTAATATGATATCTAGTGATGATTGGTATTTGACTATACAGTTACAGGATGATAAATTGCATAATATTATAAAACAGTTATTAGAGGGTAATGCGTGCAATGACGTTAAAAATAATTATAAAATCAAGAATGATCGATTGTATAGGAAAACTTTGAAGGGTGATAGGCTAGTAGTGCCATCTTTTGCTAGATGGAAATTTATGCAAAAGTTCCATGACCAAATAGGGCATATAGGAATCAATCGGTGCGAGGAACTTATTAAGTCTGATTATTGGTTCCCCAAAATGACACGATTTATAAAGAAATATGTGAGTTCTTGTTTGGAATGTGCTTATGCTAAAGGCAATCACGGTAAACCAAGAGGCGAATTGCACCCAATACCAAAGCCATCTGTTCCCATGGAAGTTATTCATATAGATCATCTTGGCCCATTTTCTCGGACTAAGAAAGGTTACCAATATATTCTCATGATCGTAGATTCTTTCTCAAAATTTATTTTAGCTCGTCCCACTAGGACCACTAACTCCGTGGACACGGTCACTGTTCTCAAGGATGTATTTAGTTTATTTGGTTACCCTAAAAAAGTTATATCTGATAGAAACTTGGCATTCACAAGTAGAGTATTTAAAGAATTTGCGTTACGATATCAATTTAAGCATACACTTAACGCTATAGCATGTCCACGAGCTAATGGTCAGGTCGAGCGTTACAACCGAACACTGTTAAATGCCATGCGCACTCGTAACATTGATCCGAACATGTGGACCGAATGTATACCAGACTCTGTTTGGGGTATGAATAACACAATCAATGAGAGCCTAGGATATCATCCATATGAAATCATGTTTAGCCATAGAGGTAAATTGATGCCTAATTTGGTAGGTAACGAAGAATCTTTACCTGTAAGTATAAAACGTCAAAATGCTTCAAGGCGGTTAGCGCGACGGGCAGAGGCTATGAAGCGCAATTATGATAAACGCCATATGCCTGCTAAAACTTTTAAAAAGGGGGACCTCGTTCTTTGGAAACAAGCTCCTTCTGGGGGTGAAGTTAAAAGCGTAAATAATAAATTGCAAGTTTTGTACTCTGGCCCTTATATTGTTCAAAAGGTCTTAAATAATGATCGTTATGAAATAAGAAGTGTAAAGGGGATGCGCGGTTACAAAAAGTTCTCTGGAATAGTAGCTGCTGATTCTCTTCGTGCTTATCGTAGTGCCCCCGATTGTAGCGAGACAAGTAGTGATGAGGACGCAATTACTAGGGATGACTTGATTGACCTATTGGAGAGCTAAACGAGTGTGTGTGCACCAATTGCGGTGCAATTGTTTCAGGATGGCCGACTGTAACGGAAGCCGAGGAGGTTGGTAATTTGGTGCGGTTGCGTTGGCAACACTGAGGAGTGGAGGGACGAGGCGTGGAGAGGAGGGGATAAAGTTAATATAAGTGGTGTAACATTGTAATGAGGACTCATAATTTTTATAAGAATTATCTGGAATTTATATTATATAAAATAAATAGTGAAAGTAGTGATTATATTTCGGTAGCATTATTGTGTCTATTTACCCTTCTTTACAAAATGTAGTAATCGCCACCTTTTCGAAATTTCTAAAGTCGGTTAAAAATTACAACCTCTAACAAAATTATGTCTACCGTCACGTCAAACTTACGAAAATAATTCCGCACTAGACAATATTTTCTTATTTATTACTACATAACAGTGATGTGGCCATACCTTTACTGAACGTATTATCTCTATCCTCTAGATACAATATTATGTCTAGATAGATATACAGTTGTCCATCTAAGCTGTGACGGTATCACTGATAATATCTGTATTGGATCATGGAATATCATTTCAATTTCATTCCTACATTGGTGATTTGCATTACCTGAAATGAATTTATTTTTACATGTACCTCGTAATGCTCGTATATAATTATTTATGTATATAGACCATTTAAATGCATAGAACACACATAAACAAGTCAATGTTTTAGATTTTTAGTACTAGATGGTTTCGGCGCGGCGCGAGCTGTTACATTCCTAATTTGATTCCTGAGTATAAATTAAACATAACATACCATCACGCCTGTATTCCCCGAAGGGTTAGGCAGAGGTGTACTTAATGTACACCCACAGTTCGCCGGTATGTTTGGGTCCCATGTAATAGGGGGCGAGCCTATTGCCATTCACCGGGCACAAATCCAGACTCCGAGCTACTGAGAATTTCATAGAAAAACTCAATAACACTTTGCTCGACCTGGGGATCGAACCCAAGCCCTCTAGCGTAGCAGTCGCGATTGGGACCACTAGACCAACGAGGCAGTCTAAATCTAATCTAATCTAAAATAATCAGTATAAATTAAAACAAAATGGTCTCTTATAGAGTCCTGCCAAAATAGTACTAGAATATAGTTTAAGGCTATGTACATGGGAATTCATGGCCCGATGCATGAGCCCCAAAAGATACCTACCGGCGAAATGGACTATCATGCAGTAAAGGGACTTCTGCCTAACCCTTCTCGGAATACAGGCGTGATGATACACGTAATATATTTCAATTTCAGATAGCATCCATTTCAATGTAAAAGTTAACTTTATTCTTGTGAAATGTTTTAAAAAAGCAGTCAGTCTTCATGTAACCATTTGTCAAAATGATTGATTATATCGGTACGCTAAATAATGATCGGCTCTTTTTGTTTTGTTATGAACGGTTACTTTTACATATCCTAAGTACAACAGGGAAGAGTAATTTGTTAAGTGATTGGTTGAAAATATCGTTAGAGCAGATAAGTGCTAGAGTGGAGACTGCGTTTCGGTATATGTAGTGTGGGACGGGACACGATGGACCGACGATTTGAAGAAGGTGGCTGGCAGCGGATGGATGCGAGCTGACCATGACTGGGATGGTTGGCGCACTTTAGAGGCGGCCTACGTTCAGCAGTGGACGGCAATATGATGATATGATGACGATGATCGCACTTAGCAGCCATTCTTATGTACAGAATAGATCAGTAGTCTAAAGTGAGTGAGTTATATATGCTTCTTTCTGGTATTTTTTTTGTGAACTTGCGACCGCAATCAATTGTGGTATTTAGTGTGAACAGTGATAGCCTCTTCCACATATGGGTTTGCATACAACACAGAGCTCAATCTCTATCACAAAAACCAACAATTAACATAAGACGTACCCTAAGTATTTAAGTTGGAGCATACTTACGTTTTTAGACGGTGAATACAAAAAAATATAATTTTTATTCGTTCCTATTTCATGTTTAAAACTAAAATAATAGCAAATTCTTCTACTCTTTATCAGCTAAATTATTTTATCCACTTTTATTTTTACTATAATGTCGTGACAAGGGGCTCTTATATGAACCTAACCTTTTTCAAGGACTGCCTCTACTTTGCGTGTGAACGGAACCTTTTTCTTGACCCACAAACCGGCTCTAGTGTTTATAAGGGCGACTTGAGGATCTATATGTTAGAAAAACTTGGTATGTATTCTTTATGATATGTTACATTGTTACTCAATATACCGTAGTTTTTCGTAGAATAACACTTATAAATAATTTTAAGTGGAGTACTATGGTTTTTTTTTTATCGGCAAACGAGCAGGCGAGCTACCTGATGGTAAGTAGTCATCGCCGCCCATGGATATCTGCAAAACCAAAGGAGTTGCAGATGCGTTTCCGAGCCTATTTAGTGAAAGGGAGGGGAAGGAGAAAAGGAGAAGGAAGGGGATTGGGGGAGGAATTGGGCCTCCGGCACTGTCGCTCACCGAACGAAGCGCAGTAACGAAACGCTACTACTCGGACGTCGGTCTTCTGCGAGAGTGTGGTACTTCCCCGGTCGAGCCGGCCCATTCATGCTGCGAACAGCGTGGCCCTACCACAATAAAAGGTTAAGTCAAACGTTGCCGATACATACGTCATGCTCAGCCTTTATAAATGACGACGTCAGCGATGACTGAAAGATAATAATTATAGAGCCGTCATCGTTTGTATTGGGTGGTACGGGTTACGGTTAAACAATAATCATTTCACAATAATTTACATTACGCTCGTAATAATAATGGTCAAACAGTTTTGTTCCAACATATTATATTTCTTCGATACATGTGAAATTCATCTAAATTGATGTACCTACCGATTTTGGTGAAATGTTGTGTGTGTATTTGAGGGAGTCCCTGGTTTATATTCACAATTGGACCCAGCAGGTTGCATTGCGATAACGGCGGACAAGATTTATCGAATCTGCTAGTTAAAGATATTTTTAAACAAATAACTGCTGATATTATAACGATACCAATTGTGGTAAATATACTTAGGTATAACCTTTTTTTATGTTTATCGTTAACTAATGGAGCTTATTAGATAGTTAATATCAAAACAACGATGGCGTAACAATATTGTATGTGTAATGTTAATAATAAATGGGATAAGTTATTGATATTATAGCTGAACGCGAACTGCACAACTAAGTTCAAGAGAGAGACCAAACTCCACAGTGAACCGATTCAAGCCAAATCAATGCACTCAATCTTAATACCGCAAGGATTTCAACTAAACCTATAAATTCGGCACTAGATACCTTAGATTGCATGTAGACATGACACTTGTGAATTGGCAATTGAACACTATGTATACATCTGTTATAGTATCGTATGACATAGTCTGCTGACTGACATAACTGCTTTATTAGTCTAGTGGTCCAAGGTTCGATTTCTAGGTCGTGAAAAGAAATAGAGGGTTATTCTATGAAATACTCAGTAGCGTCTACGAACGTAACGCAATCATATTGCGGTTGATTTTAAAAAAGGCCAAGTTATGAGCACTCTAAACCAACGACCATGCATGAGAATGTGAGGTTCCCTTCAAAAAATACAGGTGTGATGGTATGTTATGTTATGTCTTACATCGTTTGTTGGCTATCCATGCACTCCTATTAAGTGTAAAATTGTTGTTATTTGCTTGGTTAAAGTTTGTGATAAGGTAACAGATAAATTGACACTATCCCATTCATAATATTAGTATGGAGATACCAATTGGAAGGGCGTACTATTTTAGATGATCTCCAATAACAAAACACCATATTCTTACACAATCAAACGTAAACAAACCTCTCCCAATAGTCCAAATGTTTCTTACGTGCGTCCCCCATCGTTTGTCAGTCCAGCGATCCATCTTCCTGCTCCATTCGTCAATGCTTACTCCGGTCACGTACCTACTCTTTTGTTTTATGTATATTTTTGGTTCTTAATACAGGGCAAAAAGTTCACCAGTATCATTCATTCACGATAGTCAATCATTAGAATAACATAATTTGAATTTTCTAGTAAAAGAAAAATTCTGTCTCAAGCAGGGTTTGAACCTGCGTCTCTCTGGTTAAGTACACCAGACGCTTTACCAACTAAGCTACCGAGACCACTACCTGTGATGTCGAATTTCTCTTCCACATTTTATTCGTCTTCAGGTGACGTCAGCAACATCTATTGAAGACATTAGTATACCTTTCAGCACAACTTCCTTTACAGGTAGGTAGTTCAATGTTGAACGATGTTGCCTTACCGTATTTACTGCTTATTTTTTATTATATTTTAGCATTTAATAAAAAAAACGAGAAATGTTCACAAAGATATTAATTATCTAATGAAAGAAAAGTTCGGCCAATTTGGTGCAGGCGTTCGGAACTTATGCGCGTACATACATTTCGACTTCTCATTTTTATTTATATTGACTAATTAGGTACTTAGGTACATTGTTTTCTTTTTCACGTTATCGCTCCACATCGATTCAGGCATTTCTGAAAAAAAAATGTATTTTACTTTCCATTCTGACCTAATTCGGTCACAAATACATTCCACGGTAACACTAAGGTTGTCACGTCATCATACAACTCTAGTGGTCTAAAATCCAATCTGCATCTAATTCCGCGGGATAATGTGACGTCTGTCGCAGTATTACTCTGTCGTATACTGTCGCTACAATTGGAATTGCAATTTTGTCAATGCAAATAGTAGTGGATGTCCTACTATGTTGAACTTATTACCTTATTACTTTAATATAAGGTAATAAGTACAATGGGCGAGTTGACTGATTATTTATATTTATAACTACTATCCAGGACCTCTAACATAGCAGTCGTTTATGTATAAATTATATTTATCTCATAAACTATATGTATTTTGTAAATATAGAAAATATTTAAAGATTCACTTGCTACTTGAATCATGAATAAAAATGTATTAAGTCATTGAAATAAAACTACTTTTTACGGATTTTATTTCAATGTCTAATATTCGCGTAAATAAATTTTGCCGGTTGCATAACTTTAATTAATTAAATGCTTTTTTGTATTCTATATTATAAACCGCCTCGAAGACGAAAAATTTAAAATGTGAAGGCAAAATTTCGACTTAGTGTCTGGTGTAGGTACTTAACCAGAAGACGCAAATTCGAATCCTGCCCGCAGTCGTATTTTTCATTCACTTAAAATATTCAAACTAGCAGTTGAGAGTCTGGATTTGTGCCCGGTTACTGACAATAGGCTCGCCCCCTATTACATGGGACCTAAATATACTGGCAAACTGTGGGTGCATAATACCGCGTGATGGTATGTAAACAATATCCTATGTATCTATCGTTAGCGGAGCATATCAAACGACAATTAATGAACTTTCTTTAATGTTGAGTAAATAAAGTTCAAATTGCAAGAATAAAACAGTTTCAAAAGTGTATCTCATTTAAAACACACTGCCTGCAGTGAGATCTAAGTGACTTGTTACATTGTTAGGGGCTTCTTATACGAAACGTAATGGAATTTGCAATCACGCGCGTATAAACCGACACATTAATGGGACCCGTGTTATAATACCTACCTACTCTATGTACTTATGTCTCTAGATTTTGGCAAGGATATCTAGTTATGCTTTGCGAAATATTGTGTAAGGACTAATGTTTAGCTACATTTGGTTATCTTACACTAGAAGCCAGAAGTGTTTTGCTATGGGATAACTCGGCAAACGGGCAAGATACCTGATGGTAAGTAGTAGTCGCCGCCAATGGACATCTGCAAAATCAAAAAAGTTGCAGAAGACATGTGACAAGAGAAATGGTGAAGGAAGGGGACTGAGGGAGAAATTGGGCCATAGTCCATAGTAGATCGCAGTGTCGCGCCAACTGGCGGTCAAGTGCGGACCTATCATGATAATATTTTTTTTCCATAAATTTCGGATATCTATTCCATAGACTTCGTTATCGATACTGAAAATGTGATATTGTCTAGGCCCCCTGAACAGGTTTCGATAGAATTTGGCAAGAAGATAGGCTATATCCTGACACTGAACCTCCTTTGGGAAAATCGTGGACAATAATCAATTTTACATAATGGCTGATTTGTATCAACATAATAAGCACCCGCCATCTTACTGCGTCACAAAGGGACAAAGAATCATCTCGACTAGGTACTTGATTGAGTAGTGAGCAGTGTTGTTGGTCGGCTTCTAGTGTTTGATCGCTTGTGTGCTTGACTTTAAATTACTTGGACTGAGCAGACGAGCAACACTTTGTTTAATGTACGGAAACATCACCTTCATTTTCTTAATTTGATTGTTTTTAATTTCCAAATATTATCTGATAGTCTTTGGTATTTTCGTCTTATTGGTCCTAAGCGAGACTGCAACCTTAGAGGTCCTGAGTTCGATTATAAGGCAAACGAGTGTTGTTGTTTAAATTCTAATCAGTTTGGAGTTTGGATTGGTGCCTGAACAATATAAATAGGTAGCCTTACTACACCTGTGCCATATGCTATAATGCGTGAATTTGTTGCAACTTATCTTGCCACCATTGATAAATAAATTATTTGAAAACAGTTTTGATAAAATTACCTACCTTACCTAATAACATGTAAGTATTAATTTCAAGGAATCGACAATTACTAATAACATAAATAAATGCGTCAGCTTAAACATAACTCTGATTTATTTAGATAAATCGTTACATATATTTTTAGTTACATAATTATATTTTGATTCTTCTTTCTTTCTTCTTCTTTAGTATAGTGGTCCTAAGCACGACTGCTACGCTCAATCCCCAGGTCGAGCAAAGTGTTATTGGGTTTTTCTATGAAATTCCCAGTAGCAGCTCGGAGTCTGGATTCGTGCCCGGTTAATGGCAATAGGCTCGCCCCCTATTGCATGGGACCTAAAACATACACAAATGTGGGTGTACATTAGTACACCTCTGCCTAACAATGTAATACAGGCGTGATGGTATGTATGAAATTGGCATAACCCTTCGATAAGTCACGTGATAAAGGTTATTCCAATTCCTTACATTTCGGATTTATCTAACTTCGTCATCGATAATGAAAATTTTACATTGTCTAGGCCCCCTTGAGTTAGTGAATGATATTTGCAATAAAGTTGCCCGTCTACGTCCACCAACCAGTGTTTGTAGCTCACTCTAAGATAAATAGCGTACAAGATCGATGTTTATTTGGGACACTCGTGAGCCCAACCGTCCATTGTTACAACATGTATTGACATACCCTTACGGAGTTAAGCTGGGCAAATATTAAATTGGCTCCGTTTTGTTTGTGAACACTGTATATTCACGACACACCGTGAAAGGGCGGCCACTTTCATTCGCAAATACAAGTAACAAGGTGGCAATGTTTTTGAGCTCCTAAGCTCATTTACATGGAGCGAGTTTTGTGCCTTAAATATATATTCTTAAAAGACAATAAATTAACATGCCATCGAGCCTATATTCCTCAAATGGTTAGGCAGAGGTGTATTTAATAAAGGTATACCCACAATTTGCCGGTATGTTTAAGTCTGTTGTAATAGGGGACGCCTATTCCCATTCATCGGGCACATATCCAGACTCCAAGTTGCAACTGACAATTAAACCTAATAACACTTTGCTCGACGTGAGAATCGAGAGCGAAGAGCGCAGCATTCGCGCTTAAAGCCACTCACCTAATATAGCTGTAAAATTATTATTGAAGAAGAAATACTGTCATCGTTTATCTTTTGTTGCATGATCCTTATCCATACAATCACCATCCAACGTCAATATCATTAGGCTATCACTGCACTTGTCCATCTAATAATTGTCGAAAACAACTTTTTGCTAGATTATTTGTTTCTTGTCTTTTATTTTTGGTGTATTATAAATAATATTCTGTCAGCCTTTACACACGCTACGAACATGTAGTGATGTCTGTAACAATATACAATTTTATTTATATTCAAAGGTCTCGAGTTCGAATCCAAGGCTATGACTTTTCGAAGTCATGTGTGTATAAATAATTAATTATCACGCGCTTAAACGGCGAAGGAAAACATCGTGAGGAAACCTGCAAGCCTGAGAATTTTTCTTGACGGCGTGAGAAGTCTGCCAACCCGCAGTAGGCTAGCGTGGCGGACTTTATCTAGTCTAATCCGTTTCGTACTGAGAGAAGACCCGTGCCCATCAGTGGGACAATGTAATGGGTTGATGATGATGATGAATTATTGTCGAAAATTGCTTTTTGCGAGATCGCCACAACTTTAAGATTGTTTGTTTCTTGTCTCTTTTTTTGTGTTTAATAAATAATAATTTATCTGCCTCTACACATGCTTTGAACATGTAGTGATGTCTGTAATAATATACATTTTATTTATATAAAATTAATTAACGAAAATAATAATGTTATATAATATTTATAATTAAATATTGGGTGATCTGCAAAATAAGCGGGTTTCTTTCTCTGTCTGCAATAAAAGCAACCATTCTTATAAAAAAAATTCATTTCATAAAATTTTACACTACATTTAAAATTCAGTAATGTGAATCATTTTTCAATTTTAATCCAGATTGTCTTGGCACGGTAACTGAATCTTTCTTTTGCAAAAATGGAGACAGAAAGTGTCTCCATGTAACCAGTCCTAGTTCTTCTAAGATAATGCAAGAATTTTGTTTATATTTATTGTAGGTGTTTAATTAAGGCTGTTTCGCTGCTACGCCTCTCAACGCTAAGCCTGTCTAGTTATTGGGGTGGTGAAAAGGGTTCTCTGTCGTAATGGTAATTTTGAAGGAGATGGTATCAACTCGTGTAATACCATAAATACGGAATTAAACTCAGGTATTTTTAGTCTTGCATTTATTTTGTTAAAAATTCGCGTCGCTGTACAAGAAATATAAAAGCCTTTTGTGTTTGTTTGCTTCCAAGTTTGTTTTTTTTTAAGTTTTTTTTTGTGGGCTTATTTACTTTAAATAAAATCATCGTACAGATTAGTCTATATAAAATGTACAATTTTGAATTAATAACATTTTCAATAAGAAGAATAGATAATAATCTTTATTATTTCAGATTTTCAGCTATTTAAAAAGTAATTAGAAAACAAACACTATTCATATAAGATGTGCTAAAGGAACACTTCCTTTCACTGTTTTTTTTTTAATTTAAATTAAATAATATTTTTTTACGCAAACAAATTACATCATAATAGGTGAGGTGTACCTAATGTACACCCACAGTTTACTAGTAGGTATACTAAGGACCCATGCCATACAGGGCGAGATTTTTACTATTCACCAACATATCCAAACTCTGAGCTGCTACTACGAATTTCATAGAAAAATCCAATAAATGACACTTTGCTCGACCTGGGAATACCAAGACCTAAGTCGCGCTTAAGACCACTAGACTGACGGGGCATTCATAAAACCATTAAACATTAATAATTTCAAGTAAATACGGGCCATACCGAAATAGATACATATTTCATCTAATAAATACCAGAATTTAATATCGCCAGGAGTGCCAACTTCAAGTCCAAGTGTATATTTCACTACACTAGTTTATACTTGTTTAAATAGAGTTCTAGCTTCCGATATTAATAGCTGTGCGTGGTTGTGATTTGAATGGGTTCATATTGAAGACGTCCTCTGCTTAGACGATGAGTGGTTGAGGATAAGGTGCATTACATTTAAGGTGGAGGAACTGCGGAGGAGTGCAGTTATAGCCCAAATGCAGTGATAGCCTAATGATATGACCATTGGACTGTCAAGTCAAAGGTCTCGAGTTCGAACCGTATTAATAGTAACCGTTCGAAACATTATTAATTAATTATCACGCACTTAAACGGTAAAGCTAAATACTCTTTTTATTAACAATACCAATTTAAGATTTTTAATATTTTATTCACTTGACAAAATTATTGAGTCAACAGGATATTTTAAAACGAGATTTCAATTTTTTCTTAAAAACTATTTTTTTATTAGGTATCTTTGGATTGGATTGTGCTAATTACACTCCGTACCTTAAAATCTCTTGTCTATACATTGCTCTCAAAAACAGTAGCCATAACTGCCTTACTTATTCCCTGTCAGATCCATTAGTTTCTCTCGGTGACCTGTCTTCTAATATATTGGCGGAGTCCGTTGTCTGTTATCTGTGTTTATGTTCGATGCACGCGCGGCGAGTCGGAATATTTTGAGAAATTGCTGCCCGTAACACATACTAATGTACCTACTAACATTAGCAATAATAAATGTATGTTACTATTAATTTATTAGAACACTGTGTACAATGATGTCATTGTTTTGAATTACGTCTTCGTAATTTTAGCGTTTTTAGAACTATTGGGGACGACTTCCAGTCTACCTAAATCCGGCATTATTTTATTCATATGTACTTTATTATACACCACTTATTATTTATAAATATACATAGTTTTTTTATCAGAAAACACGCAATGGCCTTATCGCAATCTGCAATTTCATCCAGGCAATCTTTACGCAGTTATAGCCTAGTGATACGAGCCTAGTCAAAGATCTCGAGTTCGAATGCGTATTAATAATTAATTATCACGCGCTTAAACGGTGAAGGAAAAATCGTGAGGAAACCTACATAATATACGTATGTGAATACTGTGAAGTATGCCAATCCGCAGTGGGACAATGCCCAATTTTTATTATTATTTTTTATTTAAAAAAAAAGCCTACTAGCAATGTGCGTCACACATTACTAGTATTCTTGTTAACCCCAATGGCTTGATAATACAACCTTTATGGATGGACATAATTGTAATGAGCAAAAAAAAACTCGGTTCTTAAAAATAGGGGTTTTTTACATTAATTACGAAGCGGCTGATTTCCGCAATCCAATTCACATAAAGTCCAAAACTCTGAAATCTTAAAAGGTATCAACGTTATTAAATATAGTTATTTCAAATTGATTTAAAGAGCATGAAATATAATAAAGAACGAGCGTTTATATCGAGGAAAGGAACTTACATCGTTAAGCAAACTATTTTCATCTCTTAATTCATTTTATGTGTTGAGTATTAGAAGCGTTTAATGGACTTAGGACAGAGAATTATTGTTGAGGCTTAACTAGAAGTGGTATTATTAAAAAATATACTTTTGAGGTTATAACTGCCGCATTAGTCTCGTGGGACCGCTACGCTAGAGGTATTGGGTTTGATTTGTGAATCAATATTGGGCATAGAAACCTGCCTATAGGTCTTTCTATGAAATGTAAGTAAGTACTCTGTCCTTTGGGTCCTCGTAGAGACAGAAATTGAGAAGATCCTGATTCTTGACCGGAGATCAGGAGGCCACAAGGCACACCAAATACCTCAGCGGGGCGGCGGATGCGGCTCAACTGAAGTACCCGACAGTTTAACTAGTGATTCTGGGGGATTGCAATGCCCACCACCAGGAGTGGCTTTTCTCATACCTGGTCACTGACCACACTGGGCGAGAGACGCGGAAGCTTGCTTTGGCGTTAAATCTCACTCAGCTGGCCAAAGATGCTACTAGGGTACCTGACGTTGACACGCACACTCGTAATTGCTTGGACCTTCTGTTGACAAATGATCCGGAACCGTTACTCAGTGGCGGTATCCTCTCCCTTGGGTACGTCTGACCACTGTCTGGTGAAATCTGTGTCTATCTACTCCCAGCCCTTGTGGCACGCGGCGAATATGGCGATACAGGTCAGCAGATTGGGATGTGATGCGGTCTTTCTTTGGATCTTATCCTTGGCAGCCTGTCTGTTTTTCTTCTGGTGATCCCTCAGTCTGTGCGAATGCCGTGACAGATGTCATGCGACTGGGTATGGAGTATTTTATTCCTTACTCGAAGTATCGATGTCCGGAAAAGCTCAGCTCAGCCTCAATGTGAACGTGCAGAGGCGCTGAAACATAAGGCGAACCTAGCCTGCGTACACCGCAAAGCAAATTACGCCAGAGGAAGAAAGAGTTTAACAAGGCTGACAAGTCCTGCAAGATGTTTCATCAGAGGGCTCGCTTTGACCATATAAGCCGTATGGGGAACAAATTGGCTACGTACCCCACAGGTAGCAAAGCATTTTGGTCCCTGGCTAAGTCTGTTGAACTTCTGCCACCAACACTGGCCCACACTGCTGAAGAGAAATCAAATTTGTTTGCTTTACTGTTTGCGGAAAATTCGCGTCATGATGCTGGCAGCCCGACACCTCCAACTCCACATGTCAGTCCGACTAAAATGTTGGAAATTACAGTATTACCTAATGCCACATCTAGAAACTAAAAACTTCACTGCGCTTATTGAGCTCTCAAGAAAGGGCCGTAGCCGAAGTGAAAACAGGTCACGCAACACGGAACACGCCATCACGCGACCGCCGTGATCGCTTGATCACGCCGCTGACACCGCGCGAATTGCGTGGAGGAAATACGTAATGAGAGAATTTTTGCTCTTGTGTTAGGAACATTGATCACTTCCATGTGGCAATATGACAGATGGTGACTATTCTGCATATGGCAAGTTGTGACGTATTTTATAGATAGTAACGAACGTAATTTAAATTATATTTTAAAGCGTCGGTAGCCTAATGGCTAGGGCGTCGGACTTGCGATCATATGGTTGCCGGTTCGAACCCCACCCATTGCACTTCCGACGTGAACCCACTCGTAACACAAGCATTTAGCTTAGCACGAGGGGTTAACAAGAATACTAGTAATGTGTGACCCACATTGCTAGTAAGCTTTTTTTTAAAAAAAAAAATGTAAACTAATACTGTCTGCCTAACTGCCTCATTAGTCTAGTGGTCCTAAGCGCGACTGCTACGCTAGAGGTCCTGGTTCGATCAGGTATCAGGATCAGGATCAGGTTCGATCCCCGGGTCGAGCAGTGTTATTAGGTTTTTCTATGAAATTCTCAGTAGCAGCTCTGGATTTGTGCCCGGTTAATGGCAATAGGCTCGCCCCCTATTACATGGGACTTAAACATAACGGCAAAGTGTGGGTGTACAGTTAAGTAAACCTTTGCCTGGCCCTTCAGGGAATACGGGCGTGATGTTGGCGCGTGTTTGTTCGTTTGCATTGAATAGGCTCTGAAGTATATGTTAGTAAGTAAAACAAGAAAATAAATATATGTTGTGTATGTGTTCACAACAAAATCCAATAACACTTTGTCCGACCTGAGAATCGAACCTTGGACCTCTAGCGCAGCAGTCGCGCTTGAGACCACTAGACTAAAAAGTGATCAGATCTTCACCAAAATATGACCACTTCTGAGAACACTTTTCCAAAGAAAAGCGATCAAAATTCCACGTAAAATAAACACAAAAAAACAATCGAGTTAAGAACCTCCTTTTTCGGTTAAAAAAAAGTAACTGCTATTAAATTTACTTAGTACTAGCACATAGTAAATTATGAAGTTTTAAAAAACCATGCAAGTTCCAGGCAATTCAATTTACGGCCGTAAACTGTCTCGCTAAATTTCGTATTATGACACAAATATAACCGGCCGACTTTTGAATGGATTACTTGTCTATGGCTGGCGTGTAATTTTTGACAGCGCCGTTCAAAAGCATGATTATTGTTTTTATCGGTAAGTTACGGTTATTTTTTTAATATCCTTTGTATTAAAAATCCATAATAAATATAGTTTCTAACCACATTTACGTAAAAAATAATATTTAAGAATAAAAATCGAATAATATTCCTTTAGCTAACCCATATTTACATTACTTTGACGTTTTATATTTCATCTTCATATGTAGTGAGAAATTAAGTTTTCGAATGACACCCATAAATTTAAGGTAAATGTACCAGTAATAATATACTGACAAAATGGTGAGAAAAACGGCTTTTCATATAAAAAATATTATTATTATATATAATTTTTATTATCATATAATAATTTATTGATCTTTCATATAACTTTAAAAAATACCAGAAAAGTATAAAGTGTTATTGTAAATACTTATACATAACTTTCCAATAGTCTTAAATTGTACGTTTTATTGATCGACAAATTTTTCGTTCGCCGGAATAGCTGACAATGATTTTTAAAAATTAGGTTCCTAATAATTGTCAGTAGGATTCCGTAATAACTTAAGGTAAAAACATACATAATTGTGAATACTAAAATACGAGTGTTCTCATAGGCTCATAGTTTCATACATTACATTCGCAGATGTCTCTATTATTATTATAAGTAGTCGTGGGGCCAATCAATGTATAGTTATTTTTATTATAATCAGTAAGGACAAAAATATCAACTTCTGGGATACTATCGATTACTGGTACATTTACCTTGGCTGTTAAGGCGGGATTGAATACGTAGGTACGCAATTTCGTAATACATTTACGCAATTTTAAAGTAAATTAATTAGATTACTCATGGCGTAAGTATTTTTAAGATGTTTTGTGTGTTTGTTATAAGTATGTGAGTCATTTACTTTTCATTTCACGTTATTTAGTTCGGGGAGCGAATCTACTACAAATTGTTGGCGGCGAGTAACTTTAACACACTTGTGAGAGTTTTTTTAAGATCAGTGGAGATGGAGACTGATGAAAACCACATTGAACGTTGAAAGGCACTTGCCGTATTTATTCAGATAAAAACACTAGATCATTAGCGAATCACTCCGTATCGTTCTTCGTTCTTCAAGTCTTCACCACTCATTGTCCGCTACAATGCCCATGAGGAAATTGGTATCGGTTTTAATAAAACCGCTACAATGATTCCTTGAATTCTCAAGGACGAGAGCTTGAAGAGTTGCAGGGAATGGTCTAGACTTAGAATGTGAATGTATTTCGCTCTCTAGAAATTCAGACACTTCCAATTCGTCACTCATGATTAATATATTTACTTTAAATTCGCAATAAACCTTAAACAATTCAGTTTACGTATCAATAAAGCAGCTTAAACTGAATGATTTTATTTGTCACTTCTTGACATTTGAAACAGAAAATTGAATGTCAAATAAGCGCTTGTAATACGTCTATTGTCAGCCAGTCAGCAAAGTCGGGCAGAAGTCGGCTTGAAGTGTCACGTGACCTCTGACTGGCTGGATATTGTGTTCATAATACGAATTTGCAAGGCAGTTCAATTCACGGCGTAAACTGCCTGGCAATAAGAGCTCATAATACGCCCCCAGGTTGAATACTTAGCACCATAATCTTTCTCCAGCCGCGTCGACAAACCAAAGGACGGTTAATTTATGAGGTTAATAATTGCAACAGTTATGTTGCTTAAGCCTTTAAAGCTGTTCTGTTTTATATTAACGTTTATAAATTACTTTGACTAGGTGTACACACGGCTACAGGTCAACCTATACAGTTTGTTCGAAATAACTCTGCTCTGCTAGTGCAGTGATAGCCTTGTGATATGACCATAGGACTGCCATGTCAAAGATCTCGAGTTCGAATCCAAGGCACGCACCTCTGACTTTTAGAAGTCATGTGCGTATTAATACTTAATTATCACGCGCTTAAACGGTGAAGGAAAACATCGTGAGGAAACCTGCATGCTTGAGAGATTTTCCCGATGGCGTGTGAAGTCTGCCAACCCGCAGTAGGCTAGCGTGGTGGACTACAGCCTACCTAATCCCTCTCATTCTGAAAGGAGACCCGTGCCCAGCAGTGGAACAATATATGGGTTGATGATGATGATGATGAACTCTGCTCGTCTGAAGTTAGCCGATCCGAACTACCGCGCTGGTAAAATCGCTTAATTAAGTACATAATTGTATTTAATGTATTTAATTTAATACATAAATATCGAAATTAGAAAAGAAAATAATCACAAATCTGAAACATATATAACCCCAAGTGTCCTCACACCGACTCTTTCTATTAGAATTTACCACTTGCAGGCAACGTCAGACAAGCTTAGTTATTTTGGACAAATTGTACATTTCCAATTTAAGCTGATCTCGCATTGTATAGGTTTCCCAGACAATAAGCAGTCAGTGTAAACTGGATTTGATAGCTCGACGTGTAACCGTGCGTACCTACGTGAGTTTTTTCAAAGCTAGCAACACTGAGGAATTATTGTAATGATGTGTCAAGACGAAGATAAACTGTGCAAGCTGTCTTGATGTCGGCAGTGCGACAATTTTCAACGCAGTTTCGACGATTGACGTAGTCGGTGATTGACTTCGCGTTTTGACATAACATACCATCGCGCCTGCATTCCCCGAAGCGTTAGGCAGAGGTGTACTAATGTACACCCACATTTCGCCGGTATGTTTAGGTCTCATGTAATAGGGGACGAGTGTATTACTATTAACCGGGCACAAATCCGAGGCTACTGAGAATTGCGTAGAAAAACCCAATAACAGTTTGCTAGACCTGGGGATCGGACCCACGACCCTGCTTAGGAGTCGCGCTTAGGACCACTAGACTAATAAGGCGGTCATGACGCGTTATGAGGCGCGTTCTATTTCCATTATACCACCTAGCTTGTATTACCCGAAGGGTTCGGCAGAGGTGTCCCTTACGGGCGCCCTCGAGCAGGGCTCCCTACAAGGCCTGCCCTTTGAAGGGGTCCAGTGAACGCTAGACCACAGTCATGGTTATGGTGAATTTCAAGAATCCCATGGATTATAGGGCCAGGAAAGGTAAGTGCGGTTTGTTGGTACCGATCCGATACATCTTGCCGACTCCCTTAGTGGTTGACAATCTATAAGATACCTACTACACAAATGTCTTACTGATCTGGTATCGATGTGTGACGAGTCGTTGAGCTCCCTATACCCTACACGATGGCTGATCGACAAAAGGCCTGTTCAGATTTTCCCTACATTCTTAACTGGCATATCAAATAATGTAACTATTGTATGGACTTTAAAAGAAAGCATGATTCTCTGAGTTTGTTTCGACGTTTCTTCTCAGAGGTTGTCAGATAGTATATATCGGGGGCGATCTAGTTAATTAAATAGACTTGTAAAAGCGTATTTAAAAGATTTATTTACAGAAATAAATATTATTTCAGTCCATTTCAGAGAGAGTTATATTACTGTACACACACATTTCGTCGGTGGTCTAGGTCCCATTTAATAGGGGGTGGGCCAATCGTTTGGCTACGTAATAGGCGATATTTGTTTTGTAAATGTAATGTTGCCGTTGAAATTATTGGGCATATGAGATTAATGAACAACAGAGGTCTCAAGAAGACGAGTGACTATAGGCTCCAATTACCACTAACTCATAACAAAAAAAAACAAAACGCCATCGTCAATAACCCACCGCTTTGATTCCACTATCAACTAAAACTGTCTAACTAAAATAACTCTCTCTCTATTTGCTTTGCAGATATAGAGGATCAATAACAACCCTGCACTTGCCAACACCATGTCCCTACCGGACAGCTCCTAAATACATTTAATCCCGCTTTATGAATTCGGAATCCATGATATTGCGACTGACCACCAACAGTGAACTATTCAAAGCAAACAGTATTTATGAATTGCGATGTCTTTTTAGGGTTAACATTCATAGCTTATTTAAGTCCGTGCAAATATTTTCTGGCCCTCTTCAATAATGTTTGTGAGAAAGGGATAAAGTGTCATTCTTTAGGTCTGATGTGCAATAAAAACAGAATAAGAAGAAAAAGTGGTTATGGATCGGTCATATCTATAAGAGAACTGACAAATGCTGGAACAAACGAGTTCTTGAATGAAGATTGCGCCGCAGCAAGCGTGGTGGAGGATGTCGGTTGGCCAGTTAACCCTTTGACCGCCACGGTCGGCTATACTCGACAAATCAGAACGTGTTCACGACGCTTTCGTCGGTAAATGTCGACAAAAATATACCTGAGCGTTTGTAGCGTGGCGCAGGGAATATTTTTTTTCTTTATTGACGTGGCGGTCGAAGGGTTAAATTGATGAGTTGCGTGAGACAGCTGACTACCTGTATAAAGAAGATTAGATTTTCCAGCGTTCACTTGCTAACATTTAAGTCCACAAGTGAACAAATTATGAACAACATCAGCATAATCGCAGGTACAGTCGAAAGCACATCAGGGCCCCTAGACAATGTCACATCTTCATTATCGATGACGAAGTTAGATATCCGAAATGTATGGATTTGACATAATTTCATCACGTGACATATCGAAAGATTATGCCAATTCTATACATTTCAGCTTAATCTAACTTCGTTTTCGATATGAAAATGTAACATTGTCTAGGCCCCCAAGTTATACAAAACTGTCAAATTTCTCCAAATGATTTTAAACCTTACCAGTGTAGATCATTAAGTTCAAAATCGACTGAGAAAATTTGACATATTGTGGTAACCTGATGTGCTGGCGACCGTACCTATGTCTACTATATATGTCCATTATAATACGTGGGTTTAACCTAGAGCTGAGCTGAGAATTTTGACATTATTTCTATTCTTCCTTGTCTATCAGTTATCGATTGTAGCGATAAGACCGCCATTGTATCCATAGTTTCATTAATTCTCGCGAAATTTTGCCTTTTGTTATGGTGCAAAATAAAGAATATTGTATTCTAAATACACAGTTTCACAGACAGCATGATCTCCTACCATCTCCTTTGAACTTTTGAGATTACCTGCAATAGACAATAGTTGACAAATATTTTTGTATCACTACATAGTATAAAACTAAGTCGCTTTCTCTGTCCCTATGTCCCTTTGTATGCTTAAATCTTTGAAACTACGCAACGGATTTTAATGCGGTTTTTTTTAATAGATAGAGTGATTCAAGAGGAATGTTTATATGTATAATACATACATATTTTAGTATAGAAAAGCCGAGAAACTACGCGGGCGAAGCCGTGGGCGGGAAGCTAGTGATAAATAGAGCCGAACACCACAAACAATATCAAAATTGGTCCAAAATAAAGTAGTTAAAAGCATTTTAATTTTATACTACACTAAGAATACACTATTGCACGTTGTCACGGTGATTTGGCCATACAAATTCTATATTAACACTCGTTTCGTGGGAAAGGGACAAAGCATTCCCTCTCAATCCACCCCAAAAACTCTAAGAGCTTATATCTTAGAACTATGTAAGTCGATTTAATTATTATTTTTTAATATACGTTTCATTTTTAATAACATTTTTTAATAGGACTATTATTTTTATTAATTCAAACACCTGTATACTACTTTTTTGCGTAGCACATGTTAGAAAGACAAAAAACACTAAACCGAAATTAAGACCACAAATTCTATGATGACGTCATAGGTGGTGAAGTTGTCGGCGCGTTCCCGGCCTCGAAGCGCGCCTCGCCGGATATTGGCTGGTGCACGGCTGTGACGACTTCCGATCACTGTCCGTACACACGACGCTGAAATGTGTGATTTTATGTTGTGTAGAACTTTTTATACGGTGAGTTTTAATAAAAAGCTTACTAGCAATGTGGGTCGCACATTACTAGTATTCTTGATAGCCCCTCGTACTAAGCTAAATGCTTGTATTACGAGTGGGTTCACGTCGGTAATGCAAAGGGTGAGTTTTGAACCGACAACCACATGATCGCAAGTCCGACGCCCTAGCTATTAGACTACCGCTGCTTCATTATTAAAAAAAATGTAGAAAAGATTTGACATCAAGTCATCATTCTCTTATAATAAATGGTCAATGAGAATATCATGTATTTTTTTTGATAACGTTTTTTTAGGTTGTCGTATCTAACAATGAGAATATACTCGACGAATATTTTTTTTAAAAGTGATCAAATCTATTTATATATAAAATATATAATCAATAAAAATAAAGCAATATTTATGATGTTAGTCTTCCACATTAAAAAAAACACAAGAGTAATGTAGAAGAGCGTGCTATAGTTGATTAGTTCTAACATTTTTAATATTGGCAAATGACTGCACTTTGTGATATACCGGCGTTTTAGTAAGCGAACTAACCTTTCACAAAATGAAAAGCTCTATATGGTAATTATGATTTTCAACTGGTCGTTGAGCCAGCATCATCATGGCCAACCTATTATATTGTCCCACTGTTAGGCACAAGTCTCCTCTCAGTGTTAAAGGGCTATAGTCCACTACTCTAGCTCACTGCAGGTTGCTACACTCTATCGCGCCTGTATTCCCTGACGGGTTAGGCAGAGCGATACGTACACCACAATTTCGTTCCATTGTATGTTTAGGTCCCATGTAATGGGGGGCGAGCCTGCTCGACCTGGGAATCGAACCGAATACTACTACTCTAGAGTAGCAGTAGCGTTTGGAACCATTAGACCAATGAGGCAGAAAAAAAAACATTAAGATGATATCCGATGATTTTATGCCTAGCTGAACAATCTTTCAAACAGTGTGTATACTAATAAGTAAATGCGTCAATTGATCAGTTGGATACTTTTGTATGGATTATGAATGGGATATCATGGGGTTGGAAATCAAAACGTTCCAACGAAGTAATTAAAGGTTTAGAATTTAACTTGCAGTACTTACAGTTTGTATGCCACTCTCAGAGTTAAATTAAATGGTTTGTAGTTAACTGATGTATGTGGCCTATAGCACGATATTATTTGTTTCAAATATTTTATTTTATTAGGAGGCAGGGTTCCATTTTGCTGTAATGTTTGGTTGTTAATAAACTTCTATATTATTCATTAAACAAAGCCGTAAATCAGCGTTCACGATTTATTTGTGGGAACAGGAAACAACTTATTGCTGAAACGTTTATGATTATTATTTCTTAAGTCTATACTAATATTATAAAGTCGAATAGTTTTTAATCGATAAACTCTAAAACACTGAATCAATTTTGGTGGATCTTTTACTACATTATTTTAGGAAACTACATTATTCCATCTGGAATATTTATATAGTAATTATTGTTATTATTAGTGTTAAGATTAACATACCCTATTTATTATACCAAGAGGAAGAAGGATTATGTCGAATGTCACTAGAATAAGAAAAATTAAGTTTAGTATCAAAATTAACAACAAATTTATTGTTTTTATGATAACATTCCATCTTTGAAATTGAATTGCAAATCGCCAAAAATAAGAAATACCCCATAAAAGCTATTGATGGTCAAGTTTTCTTACAATTTACGATTCAACTCGCAAATTGCGAGGTTTTTACGTTTACGCACAGAAGTGCGTAATAAACGTTACGATTTGAGTGTCAATTTTGTGAATTGACACCACTTTGCAAATTGCGGACAGTAACGGTTAATGACCGTGAGGGCGTTTTTATACAAATAAAATTGGTTTAATTGGTTGGCTCTGGTTTGGATTTAACCGATTTCAAAAAGGAGGACTCTCAATTTGTCTGTTCTATTTTGAGTTGGTTAGCTCTGATTATACTTATTATAATATGAATACATAATGTTTGCTTTTATGTAAAATTAAGCCTGTTATTTATTTTCCAAACAAGTTTGACTACCATTTAACTATTCAAATAATAAATGTATGTAGCGGCAACTATCGCTAGTAGTACTAAATAGAAACTATGACGAGAAAAATCCTGAATGGCGCAAGCAACATTTACTGAATAACTTGAATATAAAATATCGAACCCTGAAAACAACCATCTCTAGGGCTAATACAAACAACCATCGCCCAGTTGTAAAATTTCCCGTTAAGTTTTCGAGGGGAAATATACCTCTTCGCTTCACATGCTCATTTAAATTCTTTAATTATTTTTCTAAATTGTTGTTTCACTACTGTTCTATAAAAAGTTTATTTTTTGTTTCTAAATATACTTTTTATTTTATTTTTATCCTCAAGGCAATATCTGTCTTCTTTTCACATTTTTTTAAATTTTTAATTTTATATTATCTTGCGTGATGCTCACGACTGCCCGTGACATCACTATATGGCCCTATCTGAAAACCAGTGCTGTGGCACTTAATGTCACAGCATTATGGTGAGATAGGGGCCCTTTTTGGGCCTTGTGCAGGGCTGCTAATTTTTTGTTCATATCTGTGTTTTTTTTTAAATCTGTGTGTGTTCTGTATGAGTCCAGAAATAAAACGTTTTCTTTCTTATCTTGAAATGTTGATACCTACGAAAGTCATAAATCTGTAGAGACCGAATAACATTCTTTTCCACCTAATTTCTAGGCTGTTGATCAACCGCCAATCAAGCCTCTAAATACCGATTCATAAAAAAATCTCCAATCCTTTAATCACCAACAGTTTCAAGCTCCATTAATTAATAGAACTAAAACAAATTCCCATCATCGCACAAAGCCATACAGAATGTTATTAAAATGACAGCGACATATTCCAACAAGCCGTTTTGAAGCAACGCAAACGGAAAGACAACAAATTGTTATTTGTATGATAATGAAGTAGAAACATGGTTGGCGTGACGTGAAAGCTTGACAATAGCTTTATCGTACCTCGTCATGATTCAATGACTTTATTTTTTGGGAGTTCAAAGTGACTTATATATTGCTGAGTAGAAATTTTATGAAACATAAACGTTATTTTTGTGTAACTGTCAGGTATCATTAAACTGTAGTAGAACACTTCTAGTCTTACTACAAAAGGTTAATTAAACACAGTTTCAATACCTACTTGTTTAGCTAATCATTGTTTAAGGTTATAGACACATAATAAAACAGTGTATAAGTAACTATACTACAAAACTGTGTTTAGTCTTTGTTTAGCTAAACATTCTATAACGTTTGTCTTGTGGGCAAAATTGAAAATCATTCGGTCATTCGTTCTATAGCGTTCCTTAACGTTTCCTTGCTTACATGTATAACTATTAATTAAAGTTACATTTAACTAACAACAAGACTAACCTAATTAAATAACACAATATTAAAGTAAATTAAAAGTAAACTTGTTGATTACTTATTATTACTAATTAAGCAATTGAAAATATAAAACAAACTTTTTGTTAATAATCCAAATGCTAGAACACAAATAGTTTGTCTCGTTCATAGATGCTATTTCACAAACTTAAGGTATCATGAAGATAGAAAGAAAAACAAATATAATGAAATAAACTCGCGACTCAATTTCAATTTTGCGATAAATAATACCGTATTCCTAATAAACAGCAATTCGAAAAGAAAATATAAAATAAAGGCACAGCAAAACACCTCCCCCCATTACTTCGTTCGCAATAAATTCAATAAAAACGAACAAAATAAGAGGAGAACGTCACAATGGGCTGCACGTGTGAATTCTATAATCGGGTTCTCATGTCTCTTTGTAATGAGTTTATTTTCAGGGCTGAAAAGACAAAAGGCTTCGATATTCAAAGGTCTAAATTAAGGTTGTAGGAAATTCACTCACGTTTTTGCGATGTACAACTGCCTTTTTTATGGTATGGAATCCTCATGGATTGTCCGCTAACACTGCTTTTATAACCCAAACGCTACATTTTAAAGTAAAGACTAACAAACCTAGAAACTTCATTCACTATATACACAAAGATACTCACAACAAACAAAGCCACGTATAAATATTCCGAGTGCCTTACTACATTCATATTCCGGTCACCACAGAGTAATTCGTTGCGTGATGAGCGTTGCGCCTCCCGTCTATCCCCTGTCCGTGGCAAGCGTTCTCAGAGAGATATTATTGCGACAGGGTGATTATGAGTGGTTGGAAATCGCCAGGGGATTTTGGTATATAAAGGACTTAGATAATGTGGCAGGGGTTTTTATATTGCATGGTGTTCTTAGTGGTTATGCGTGTTAATTCTCCGAACGTAAAAGATTTGGATGTGTACCGCAAAGGCTCGTTCGAAGGGACGTCGAAAATATTATAAACGCGAAAGTGAGTTTGTTACGGTTTCGTAACTTAATCACTTATTTTGCTGAATTTTTGTACAGATAGAAGAGACGCTAGGGTAGGCTAAGTTCTTAGTATTTACTGACAAAACCTAAGGCGAAGCCATAGCAAACGCTGGTTTTTAATTAGTCAGACAGCAGATATACCCTATTTGCTTTTCACACGAAAATAACAAAACATATATATGGTACTTTTTGATTTCACGTCCCCAATAACAATATTTCACAGCAATCGCAACCTTTTCCGAAACGATAAAAACAAATAATAATCTATTAATCAAGCAAGAAGCACGGTTGGGCAATAAAATGGGGGGCGTGGGGCGTGAAATTAATAAATCCATTATAACACAATGTTCAACGACGGCTTTTTCTGTCCGCGACACCACTGGATTTATTGCGAAGAGCTGGGTGTGGTAGGGGCGTAAAGGTAAGTGTATGGCAGAAATTAGGGTTAAGTATTTTTTGAAGTTATTATGTAAACTATGTAAGTATCTCCTACAAAGTAGTTTCAATAAATAAATTATATAATAAACATGGTGTCCATGAAAACGAGACACAGTTTTTATAGAACGGAAAATCTTCGTGGATCGTCTGAAAACGGGACACCTGCTTAAATATGGATCAAAGGTGATCCATATTTAAGCCTAATATTCTAGAAATACTAATATTCCATTACAAGGAGATTTAAATAAAATCCCAGCCATTTTAGAGGTATGATCATCCATTTAAAGGTGTGGGTATTATGGCCATCATTATCATGAAGCTATTTACTGTCCCACTGTTAGGGAGGGTCTCCTCTCAGCATATTTAAATTACAAATACTGGCAAAAAAGGAAATTCGAAGCGTAATTTTTACGCCATCACCTTATTAACTATTTTTTGTAGACCCTCTTAAAGTCATCTAAAGTTGAAACTCAAGTCTCAGTAATAAGCAAAATTGCAATAAAAAATATTTTAAACGCACATGCTGAATGAACAACCGCCTTTTATAATATAATTCATAATCATCATCCCTAGCCTGATTTCACCCACTGCTGGGTATAGGCCTCCCTAAGCTAGTGCCATCCACCAAGATCCCGTGCCACTCTCATGCAACTACGCCCAACAACTTAAATTATGTCGTCGACCCATCCTGTTGGACGCCCGACACTTCTACTGGCATCACTCGGTCGCCATTCATAATATAATTATAACTTCTTTTTATATCTCCCAAAAATACAAAAACACACAAAACAATACGTGATATAATTAATCTCTGCTCATCTAATGAACTGACCCTCGTCACAAAAACAAACAGTGAATGAAAGCAAAATGACGCCTACCTACCATGACGCGTCCGCGGAAAGGGATAATGTAACTGAGTCGTCGGCGTCGCAATATGGGAGAGGCTTGTGTAAGTAATAGCTGCTGCAGACATCAGCAGCTTTGTTTGAATTAATGTCACGTCATATGGCGCATGACCTTGATAACAAAGGAAAAAAAATGTAGGGAGAGGGTAAGGTTGCCCTAGAAGGACATACACCGATCTTATTGGGGGGTCCTCCATAAAGGTAAGGTGCGTAGTACTCGCGATCGGCGCGTGTATATGAAAAGATGTATGAATGTGGAAGACCTTGATAACAAAAGAAAAAAAAATACGGAGAGGGCAAGGTTGCCCTAGCAGGACATACACCGATCTTATTGGCGGGGTCCTATAAAGGTATCTGAAATGGCGCGTGTATATGAAAAGATATTATGAATGTGAAAGAATCGAAAGAGATGCAAGAGTCGTAGCAAGTGGCGGTCTATAATGAATGGAATCCAATTTCCAGGTCGAGCAAAGTGTTATTAACTTTCTCTGTAAAATTATCAGTAGAAGTTCGGAGTCCGGATTTGGGCTCAGTTAATGGTATGAAGTTCGCCCCGTATTACATGGGACCTAAACTACCTCTGCCTAACCCTTCGGGGAAAAATGGCGTGTTGGTATATGTAAAACTAAAATACTAAACTAGACTTAAAACTCAGTGTTTATCATAGAAATAAAATAATAAAGCATATACCTAATTTATTTATTTGTAAAACACAGGTCCGCTTTGTCAATAAGACATACGAATATTACAACCTTAATTAGGAAAATTGCTAAATTGTAAGTTACGTAATAATCAAGAAAAAAAAATTTGGGAACAGTCACGATTGTAGATAATCATTAGAAAAATTATGACTTGTTACTAGAACATTACATTAAATCACAAATTCTATATTAAGTAACTAATTTAGAATTAAATTAATAAACACATATAAAATCTTTCTACGTACATACATAGACATACCTCCTTGTAATTAAGTAATAATATTACTACCCGTCATAGGCTTCTTATGAAGTAATTTGTGTCCCTGACCCAAATCAAAGTGTAGCCAAGTTATTAGAGAAAACATTGTTTTCTTCGCCTGTACCTCTGTCAAGGTATATTGGCTCGTTATTAGTGTTTATCACCTCCAAATCTAATTAAGAGTAACAGGTGGAGGCCACTTGTCACTTCTTTGGTACAGTCGGCACCAAATATATGTGAACGAACAGATTGATCAAACATATTTTTTTAAAGCTATGTGGATCGCACATTACTGGTATTCTTGTTAACCCGTTGTACTAAGCTAAATGCTTGTATTACGAGTGGTTTCACGTCGGTAGTGCAATGCGGGAGTTTCGAACCGGCAACCACATGATCGCAAGTCTGATGCGCTTGCCATTAGGCTACCGCCACTTATTATTATAATTTATTTCCTTTCTTCAAAACTATATCATAATATTTAAATTTTTAAATATTTTTCTAAAAAACTGAAGAGAATTTATGTTCGAATTTTTTATGGAACCATAAATATGTTTTTATTCTGAAACATCTGTTGTATCATCGAGATAATATAATTTTCTTTATTGTTCAGATCATTTTAAACAGTTTGTAAATTCAAATACATCTGACGCTAACTGTACTATTGCGAGTATTAAACCCAACACATTACAGTTATAATAGATTTCGGGCAAAGGGACCTTAGAGGGTATTGCTAGAAATGACCCTACTCCTTGCAAGGAGTTGTAGGTACATAAGAAAATAGGCGTTGATAATATTGAGATTAACTAAATTGCTTATTAAGAGGTAGCTTTACGTTTCATAATAGTTATGTGTTGACATTTAACCCTTCAAGTAACAAACTTTACATAACGAACCGTCACGATTGTATTCCCCTATGCGTTAGGCAGAAGTGTACTTATGTACACCCACACTTCGCTGATATGTTTAGTTTTAGGTCCCATGTAATAGGGCGAGCCTATCCGGATAAAAATTACTGCTACGGAGAATTTCATAGATATCCCTGTAACACTTTGCTCCACCTAGGAATCAAATCCAGGACCTCTATCATAGCAGTCGCGCTGACCGCCCCTAGAATAATGAGGCAGTCTATACGAGTCTGACATACCCTGCCGCCTGTCACGCCGATGAATTAAGCCATGAGGATTTTCAGTACTATAAAAAAAAGGTTAGGGAAAATTTTCACCCACAGTTCTTCGGTATTTTTTCAGGTGCCACAGAGCAAGAGCATATTTCCAGTAACAGGGTCCAAGCTGCGAGACATGCAGTTATTTTTTTAATAAAAAAAAATGCCGATCGACTTTTATTCGACGGTACCCACCATTCATATGCACACAAGTAACTTAACATGGGTCTGTATATACCTCCTATATATAACCTCATTAATTAATGCAGGCAACCCAATCAACAGCTTCCCAAACTTATAAAACCGTTAACTTATTGCAACAAAACAATTCCAATGCTTTTCAATTCCTTCCTGCATGCAATTCTAGCACCAATTTTGATATCGAGGTAGCCAATTCCAACCGTAACTTCGTAAGATGGTACTCAATTAATTGGTATTCGATTAAATCTCCAATCTGTTTCTATGCTATGGCATTTCCTCTCCGAATGGGAAACAAAATTGGATTTGTACTGCAATATCTATCCGACGGCTGTTCTATTATGAAGATGTAACTTAATAAAACCTTATTCTCTCTGAGAAAGGTGTCCTTTAAATTATTCGACAGACTTATAAGATATTTTCAAGTATCGCCGGGGCACCGAACACTGTTTCAGGTAGGTAAAGTAAGGAATCTATTTATTTTTTGCTCGCAAAGTTGATTAAATACGTTTAAAGACTTAATACCTAATGGTATTTTATCAAAAATACTGATTGATCGACAAAATTACATGGTTGAGCATGTATTCAATGATCGCTTAAATTTTACAAAAAACTACATACAAAAAAAAACTAAACAGTCTTCTTTTTTTATTTATTGATATTCTTTTAACAGCCCAGTTTGGGTAGATGTCACATGTCTTCGTTTTTTTGGTTCCAGGACATGCCGGTTTCCTCACGATGTTTTCCTGCAGTGGTGATGCAATCATTAACACGAAGTTAAGCTCTTGTCTGGGTTCGAATGTACGACCTACAACTTGTTAGTCGCGGCTGCTACCTCTCGGCCACCGCTGCTCAAAATACTTAAATTGGCTTAATTTTCCCAAACCAATCAGCAACCCCTATCGCTTTGAAGCCGCTACCGGAACGTAATACCTGAGTATAATCGGCCCTTGTGATAATAATGGTCCATTAAGTACTTCTTGACAAGCGAAAATTTTGTATGCTTTTAGATATTTTTTTTATTTTGCAAGGGTCCTAACGATCGTAATAAAAAACGAATTAGTGACCCGCCACGTTGGATATTTGAAGGCATTATATTATAAGTACATGAGTGTTATTTTTTCATATCCAATAAAATCTCTTCAAAAATATCCCATCACGCCTGTATTCCCCGGAGGGTTAGGCAGTGGTGTACCAATGTACACTCACTTTGCCGTATGTTTAGGTCCTATGTAATAGGGACCGAGCCTATTGCCATTAACCGGGCACAAATTCAGACTTCGAGCTATTACTGAGGATTTCATAGAAAAACTCAATGAAACTGCTCGATTTCGGGGTCGAACCCAGGACCTCTTACATAGCAGTCGCGCTTGGGACCACTAGACTAATGAAGCAGTCTCAAAATCTATTCTGGGATGATCTAAATCTATTATAATCTGGTGTTTATAGATATTCGTACATACACTCACGCCTTTTTCCCACAGGGGTAGGCAGAAATAATAGACCGCCACTTGCTACGACTCTTGCATATCTCTTTCGCTTCGTCCTCATTCATACATCTCTTCATACACACGCGGTTGTTGGTTGCGAGTACTACACATCTGACCCTTTTGGAGAACCTCGCCGATAAGATCGGTGTACGTTCTTCTAGGGCGACCTCTCCCGACGCTGCCACTAACATTCGCGTTATAAATTCCATTTCTTAATCGTCTTTTATTCATTCTCTCAACATGCCCAAACCATCTTAGCATATTCCTTTCAATTCGTGTCACTACATCATCTTTCAGTCCGCAACGTTGTCTTATCTAATCTAATCTGGTGCTTAATTCCATAATATCAAAGCAACCCATTTAACAATGTTTCTTTTATAACTTTTACTTTAACCCCACAAAAATTTAATCAAAAATTATTTCTAACGTACACAAACCTCTAGAGCCAGAACCACTATCCCAGGTCATGTATTTGTGAATCGAACCTACGACCCGTTGTACAACAGCTAACCGCTCAGCCACTAGGCCAATGATTTCTTCAATCTTGGATAGATTGGCTAAGTAATAACAAAACTGCTTGTTAAAGTAAATGACAGAGAAATCAGAGACATTTTTGGTAGGTGCAAATTAATTATTAGGAATTGCTGATTGCCGGGTCTGAGCATTAAACATTATATACAATGCACTGTTAAACCTCAATCAGTTACTCCCCATCACCCATCTATAAAATGACCAAAACAAACGTAGCTTTACCTCACAGATCTTCATAAATACCTACGTGTATGTATAATAAAAAATTCTCCGTCCATCTCAAAACGTCCGCCCGAATTATTCACTTACGCGGCTCACGTGTCAACGACACGTTAAAAAGTTTTGAGCACAGTACATGCGGCTATAGTTTCATTATTCTTTATAACATATACCACCACGTCTGTATTCCCCGAAGGGTTAGGCAGAGGTCCACTGCAAAAATTATAAGTTAAAATATGAGTATTTTATTGCAATTACTGGTAAGACATTTAAGATTACTCGTCGAACATAACCAAAATTTTAGTATTTTTTGCAAAACTTAAATTATAATTCTGACAGTTTAGATAAAAAAGCTAAGGTGTTTAAATGCTAATGCACGGTTAATGGCAATAGGCTCGCCCCCTATTACATGCGACCTATACATACCGGCGAAGTGTGGGTGTACATTAGTGCACCTCTGCCTAACCCTTCTATATCTATAATCTAACTCTCAAATACATTTGAATATATTCAGAAATAATTATAAATAAATAATAACAGAAATTCAAATTTGATTACCCTTATAAGTAGTTTTAACCATATCATTACATAAACATCGAAGACATCCAACATACACAATATTTGTCCAGCACCAAGAACTGAACCACAAACCAGTTCCTTCCTTGTATAAACTTACACCAAATATTTACGAGTTAATTTAAACCTTACAGTGTATTGAATAGACAACATACGTCAGTAGGAGCTTTATACGGGTGATATAAATATGTGTACCGAGTGATATTTATTAGGGTCATATTACATACGTACGCGTGACTCGGTCGGCTTATTGCAGGGATGGAGTTGGCGTGTCAAATATATAATTATTTTTTTAAATAATAATTGCAAATTGACTGGTTTCAATGTAAGCTTTCACGAAAACTATGTGTTTCGTAAAAAAATATTTACATAAAAAAGATACCTTCAGAGAATCAGAGCGGAGGATAATCAGACGGAATCAGAGGTGGTAGAAAGGTGATAAGGAAAACCTCTTCAAATACAAAACTTAGATGAGGTATGTGTAGAAGAAAGATGTGTTACTGAAGCCAGGTGTTGGTGATAAGATTTATAAGTACCTACTTAGTGTCAATCACTGCAAAATATTGCAAGTCTTTTACAGTCTCTTTACAGTTTTTGATGAATTAAATGCATTCCTCACATTTCGCAAGACTAAAGTTAAGTATTTCATAAATAAATAGCTTGGTAAGCTAACTCAATTAATCTACACAAAAAAATATTCCTATAAAGGTAGTGAAAAAATGATTTATGGCAATAGGCGGTGAGCCTATTACATCATGTCATAGGCTCACCACCTATTGCATGGGACCTTAATGTAACAGTGAAGTGTGAGTGTACTTAGTAAACCTCTGTCTAACAGGAATAAGCAGGCGTAATATATATCGTATGAAAAAATGTATAAATGACTTTACGTATGTGAATTGGCATTAAAACTGGTACCTACATGCAAAATCTTTATCATGTGATTTGTAAATAATAATTAAGAACATAAAAAAAAAGAACTAAAAAAAAGTAGTAGGCATAACAAATATAAAAATAGAATGCCTTCCTCCTCTCTCCTAAATTGCCGTGCCCGACAGGGTCCATGATTGATACCTACTAAATTACTGTGTAACACCTGTTAACATTGTGTTGTGCAATAAATATATTGAGTATTGAGTATTGTAGTAGAAGGTGACAGAATACCAATTAGATTAAGAAAATAAAATTCTCAGCTTCCTTAAAAAAATGTGGTCATCTTTAGTTTCTTATAGATTGTTGACGATCTAAGTGCGTCCCTGTCCTGTCCTATTTGTATTCCCCGCTTGCAGCGCAGGCCTGGCCCAAATACACGGAACGTTTATACCCTTACCTTAACTTGTGGCCTCTATCTTCGTAACGTTCCGTCAAAATATTAGGAGGCCTGTTATGACCATGTGGCCCATTGATAAAATCGAACTATTTCCGTGGGAAAGATGAGTTTTCTTTTATTGCGCTTGTCATTTCATGTTTGTATATTTTTGTATGAGTTTAGTTTAGAAAATTATTAGTGACATGCCATCGCGCCTGTATTCACCGGTATTTTTTGGTCCCATATAGTTGGGGGCGAGCCTATTGCCATAAACTGGCCACAAATGCAAATTCTGAAACGAACCTAGGACCTCTATAGTAGCAGTTACACTTTCGACCATTAGACTAAATAAGTAGTCATTTAACTTAGTTAATTTAGGTTGACGATGATGAAAATATTTTTTATTTAATGTTACATTCTTAACACAAAATTGTAATTGTGTTTTATACTAGTACATAAATACAAAGATATCTTATAGGTACTATGGTTAATAACAAACCAACGCTTTGGTTTGTTACCAAAGCGTTATTATTGAGCCATCAAAGACATAAAAATAATCATTGTTTTGCCTGAGAATTGAACCTACGCTAAACCAACAAGTATTTAATCGAATCATTTTTAGGTCATAAATAATTACGATGAAATGTTGACCAAAATAACATACACCCAACATCAAGTACTTATGCCATAATGATCGATTCGAACACGAAAATACAAATTTCCATTTACGGATATAGCTTTGATCTTTGCGCTACAAACACGTCTCTATGGCATGAACTAAACTCCATAACGAGGCATTCGACCAAAACCATTCTCTGTACTAAGCGGTCTCGCTAAAATAATCCTTGCCCAGAATAATGCTTTGATTAATATCTAGTTATTAATCATCTGTGTAGCCGAACTATTCAACGGTCGCCCGGGAATAGCCGATGTTAGTCGAATTTGAAATTTTGAAATTAGATCCGTATTAACAATATGGCGGGCGTGCGTTCGAATTTAGAATTTCGTTACTGTTTCACTCCCTGTTGGTTTAAGAGGAAATTTGGGTTATCCGATTAAATGGTACTGTATTTTGATGTTAATATTCTGTTTTCGATATTAAGTGCCAATACTATTGAATTTAGTTTTCTGTTGTTTATTTCGTATCTACTTATTCGTACACCCAACAACTTTTGTAACTGCTACGGTTTCTTTTTTATAATTGCTACGGCGTAGCTTGCTACGTTTATTTGGCTACGCAATCGTAGCATATTGTTAGTATTGCTACGCGACATAACAATTTATTTTATGCTTATTTTTTATTATTTTTTAGCATTAAATATTGCGAAATTTTCACAAAGAAATGAATTTTCTAATTAAAGAAAATTTCTAGTGAAAGAAAAATTCGATCTCAGGCAGGGTTTGAACCTGCGTCTCTCTGGTTAAGTACACCAGACGCTTTGCCAACTAAGCTACCGAGACCACTGCCTGTGATGTCGAATTTCTCTTCCACCTTCTACGTCTTGAGGCGACGTCAGCACCATCTATTGAAGACACTACTATGTCTTTCAACCAACACGACTGCCTTTACAGGTAGTTCAATGTCGAACGATGTTGCCTTACCGTAATATGCTTATTTTTTATTATTTTTTAGCATTAAATATTGCGAAATTTTCACAAAGAAATGAATTTTCTAATTAAAGAAAATTTCTAGTGAAAGAAAAATTCGATCTCAGGCAGGGTTTGAACCTGCGTCTCTCTGGTTAAGTACACCAGACGCTTTGCCAACTAAGCTACCGAGACCACTGCCTGTGATGTCGAATTTCTCTTCCACCTTCTACGTCTTGAGAAGGCAGGCTTTCTTTCACTAGAAATTTTCTTTAATTAGAAAATTCATTTCTTTGTGAAAATTTCGCAATATTTAATGCTAAAAAATAATAAAAAATAAGCGTATTACGGTAAGGCAACATCGTTCGACATTGAACTACCTGTAAAGGCAGTCGTGTTGGTTGAAAGACATAGTAATGTCTTCAATAGATGGTGCTGACGTCGCCTCAAGACGTAGAAGGTGGAAGAGAAATTCGACATCACAGGCAGTGGTCTCGGTAGCTTAGTTGGCAAAGCGTCTGGTGTACTTAACCAGAGAGACGCAGGTTCAAACCCTGCCTGAGATCGAATTTTTCTTTCACTAGAAATTTTCTTTAATTAGAAAATTCATTTCTTTGTGAAAATTTCGCAATATTTAATGCTAAAAAATAATAAAAAATAAGCGTATTACGGTAAGGCAACATCGTTCGACATTGAACTACCTGTAAAGGCAGTCGTGTTGGTTGAAAGACATAGTAATGTCTTCAATAGATGGTGCTGACGTCGCCTCAAGACGTAGAAGGTGGAAGAGAAATTCGACATCACAGGCAGTGGTCTCGGTAGCTTAGTTGGCAAAGCGTCTGGTGTACTTAACCAGAGAGACGCAGGTTCAAACCCTGCCTGAGATCGAATTTTTCTTTCACTAGAAATTTTCTTTAATTAGAAAATTCATTTCTTTGTGAAAATTTCGCAATATTTAATGCTAAAAAATAATAAAAAATAAGCGTATTACGGTAAGGCAACATCGTTCGACATTGAACTACCTGTAAAGGCAGTCGTGTTGGTTGAAAGACATAGTAGTGTCTTCAATAGATGGTGCTGACGTCGCCTCAAGACGTAGAAGGTGGAAGAGAAATTCGACATCACAGGCAGTGGTCTCGGTAGCTTAGTTGGCAAAGCGTCTGGTGTACTTAACCAGAGAGACGCAGGTTCAAACCCTGCCTGAGATCGAATTTTTCTTTCACTAGAAATTTTCTTTAATTAGAAAATTCATTTCTTTGTGAAAATTTCGCAATATTTAATGCTAAAAAATAATAAAAAATAAGCATATTACGGTAAGGCAACATCGTTCGACATTGAACTACCTGTAAAGGCAGTCGTGTTGGTTGAAAGACATAGTAATGTCTTCAATAGATGGTGCTGACGTCGCCTCAAGACGTAGAAGGTGGAAGAGAAATTCGACATCACAGGCAGTGGTCTCGGTAGCTTAGTTGGCAAAGCGTCTGGTGTACTTAACCAGAGAGACGCAGGTTCAAACCCTGCCTGAGATCGAATTTTTCTTTCACTAGAAATTTTCTTTAATAAGAAAATTCATTTCTTTGTGAAAATTTATTTTATCTTAATATTTTAATGTACGTATTACATATTTTTATATGTATACACTTGCCAAAATTCGAAAGCTATTTTATCAAAAAGTATTAAATGAAATTTAAAGGTACTTTGTTATATGTAATTCTGTAGGGATTTTGGTTTCATTTCAAAGTTGCAATAATCATTTCACGAAAAAATGGCCGTCTGAAAAACTGTCAGATATGGTTTTCTTTTTTTGAGGAAATATTATTTTTTTCGGTAAATTCAAACTTTTTGGTGATCTTCGGATCTTCGTGATGGTATGTTATGTATGTTTACCGTGTGTGCACTGAGCGCTCATGAGTGAGATGTACTGGGATACGAATATAATACACTAACATTTTGTTTTGTGGGAAAGAGACAGAGCACCTCCTCTCAATCTGTACCAAAATCTTTTTGAGAAAGAATTAAAATAGAAACACACAGATTTTACATTCTAAACTGGTTCGATCTACATGCTGGTACTCTTCTGCCGCTGCTTAAGATTAAAACAAAATACTTTTAGGCTTACTTTCTTAAATATTACGAGTATTTTAACCAATGTGCAATGTATAATCATTATACAAAGACTATATTTTGGCCCCATTTATATAAAGTCTCTTTATATGACATAAGTTCGGACAAAGTTTCATCTTACTTCGGTTTCAAATGAGAAAAGTTCTGTACCTACACAAGTGCAGTTTTGATGAGTATCCGTTACTATAGTCTTAACCTGGGTCTGTGATAAGATAACTTGAGGTAGTGCAACTCTGCTGAGATTATTAGAACTCTGTTGCCGAGTTTATTCGCTAAGCTAAGCAATAATGTAATGTGATGTAATTTGATTTAATGTAATGCTATGTGATGTTATGTGACGTATTGTGATATTATGTAGTGTAATGTAATATGATGTAATGTGAAACTTTGTGATGCTGTGTGATGTTATGCAACATAATGTGATGTGAACTACATCACATCACATTATGTTGCATAACATCATGTAAATAGAGGCTATGGCTAGTTCAGCTACAGACGCTGACTTATTTGTTTTTGAAACTGTTGTTTAACGAAAATTGCTAACATTACTGTATAACAGTTTGAATGGTATATGTAGCTAGTGAAATTACTGTTCAAATGATACAACAATGAAGTATTAACATAACAAAGCGCGAGTGGTGCTCTGTGTGCTAAGATTGCTGCTTACAATAATGTGGACTGTTTGCTTGTTTGTCATCTTAGAATAATAAAAAAAACTGACAGTCGAACCCAGGTCACGTGGACGCCGCACTCACAATTACTAGATCTCTGATATTTTTTTAATATCTAATTTCATATGTAACATTCACCAAAGCTTTCCACTTACTTTCCATAAAGAATGTGTGCAAACCCCTCAGCAAGTCGGTCGCAACATGATTGCGCAAGTTTTTACAACTGGGCAGCACTGTTGGGCGCGCGCAAATGAGAAAACTTCCAGAACCTTCCGCCGCCATAACAGATGGGCATTAAACGTTTTGATATTTCTTTCTAATGCTGTGTTTGGATTTATATTTATTACTTTTTAGTTCTTTTTTTTATTTGATGAGGCAGACGAGTAAGATTTTGACCTGAATTTAAGCGACAACTAACACTTAGAACTGTTAAAACAATGCAGAAAAATACAGGCAAGCCACTGTCTACTGATAGAAAAAAGGGAGGGAAAAGAAAAATGAAGAAGGAAGCGGATTGAGGGAGGAATTGGGCCACTCACCGATCGAATCACAACAGTATGCGCTACTACATGTTGATCTGTAGTTTGTTTACTTATTGGTTATAATGTGGTGTAAATTAATTTATCCAAAAACTCATAACAAAAATAAAGAAAATACCAGTATTTTTAAGTACATAAGCTTTCCTTACGATAGTTTCCTTCCCCGTTAGTATAAACTAAACATGACCTAACAAAACACCTTTCAATTCTCATTATATACATACAGCTACATAGAATAAACACATTAGGTATATGCCACGAGTGACGGCACTCGTTAGGCGCAGACTAGACGTGTAATTATTGTAAGAGTAGCGACGGCAAAACAGTAATGTGTTACAAACATTACTGTACAGTAGTAGTAGTGCCTGCTGGTATGTCTACATGACAGCATGAATGGGTCGCACGACCGGGGCAGTACTACCCTCCCACAGAATATCGGCGTCAAGTAGCAGTATGCATACTGTTGTGTTTTGTACGGTGAGTGTGGAGAGCCGGAGGCCCAATTTCTCCCTCAGTCCTCTTCCTTCTCCTTTTCGTCCTCCTCCTCTTCCTTCCCGTCCCTTTTCCTTAAATAGGCTAAGCAACGCATCTGCATCTTCTTTGGTTTTGCAGATGTCCATGGGCGGTGATGACTACTTACCATCAGGTAGCTCGCCTGCTCGTTTGCTGAGTTATACCATAAAAAAGAAACAAACTGACTTATAAGGGCTTTTGCCCTCGAACCAAGGGATAGATGATTAGGATGATATTTACTAATGAGAGACAGATACACTTGTTACACAGGAAATATGCACCTAATGACTTCTTGTATTCTCGTACAAAAACGTATTATTAATTAGAATACTTATTGTCAAGAAATATAAAATGTGAAGACTATTTTTATTTGAGGTATCATTATTTAAAAGTCGATAGTTATTATGTATCTTGTTGTGACATCCCATTTTCATAATTAAATATCAGCTAGTTATTATTATAAAGGTAGTCAATTTATTAATTACCTCATCGCCGTTTTTGCTATCGCTACCGTGGCTGTCTAATTGCTGACATTCGAGTCGCAGTCCCGACCGGGGACGCCGATGACTGGAATATTAATAACGCGAATATTCTTGACACTGTCATAGTATCTTGTAATTATAGAAGACGGCCCTTAATAGGGTCTTAATATGCATTTGTTTGTGAGAACATTAATTATATTTTCCTGTCTTGAAATGCCGCTTACAAGTGTCGTTCCAAAATATAATATGTTACTGGCATTTTGTGTAATCTGGTATTCTATACAATATCTAGGCAAAGGCTGAGGCTAGGACTGCCTCGTTGGTCTAGTGGTCCCAATCGCGACTGCTACGCTAGAGGTCTTGGGTTCGATCCCCAGGTCGAGCAAAGTGTTATTGAGTTTTTCTATGAAATTCTCTGTAGCAGCTCGGAGTCTGGATTTGTGCCCGTTGAATGGCAATAGGCTCGCCCCCTATTACATGGGACCCAAACATAGCGGCGAACTGTGGGTGTACATTAAGTGCACCTCTGCCTAACCCTTCGGGGAATACGGGCGTGATGGTATGTATGTATCTAGGCAAAGTATTAAATACTTAAAAGTGGAGGTACCTAATGTATGATATATTATTGTAAAGTAGATAAATCTAGAAATTGTATTCACTGGGTAGTTTAAATTTACAATGAATCCGATAGATGGCATTTCGATCGAGTTCAGGGAGGACAACATCTGTTCATCGGGTCGAATAGTAGGTACTTTGTGTTACACGTATATTTTTTAAACCAGTGCATATTTGTAATTGCTTATCAACATAGCTAAAAATTACATGATACATGAATTTAATATACCTAATTTCAGTATACCAGATAATATGACATTAACAATATTGACACAATCGGAAATCTAGTCTTTCCAAATGCAGAAACCTGAATGCAAGTTTTAAGAGAGTCAAGAGTTGAATGTTGTCGAGTTGAATTTTGAACACGGTTTTTATTAGAAACGGTGGCTAGTGATGAACGTTAGGTGGCCAGCTATCGATTATCGATTACCGATCTTTTAACTAATTGCCAAAGAAAAAAACAACGTAAAAATTAATGATACTGGGAAGTGTCGCTTTGTGTAGCGTTTATTTCCACAGTGTTGTACCTGGTATTCAGGAAATACTTTATTACCAATATTTTAAGTAACAAGCTTGACGGAAAACATTAACCAACCATTGCACCAATCGTTTTAACTATTAATGTCTGCTATTCTAGAGGTCCTGGGTTCAATTCCCAGGTTAAGCAAAGTGATATTGGTTTATATGGGACCTAAACATGCCGGCGGTTTTTGCCTAGCCCCTCGGGGAAAACAGGCGTGATTGTATGTATCTATTATTCTTGTAGGATTTTCACTGAACTTTAAAATACTATCCAGCAGTGAAACCACATTAGAGTGCAGAGAACCAGCAGGTAAAAGAGCTTACCTACCTAGTTCTAATCACGGAGCGCTACAGAACTGTTACAAATCCGATTACTTAGCTGCTACTTTTGTGGCGGATTATCACTGCCTAAAAGTAGGGTTGGCAGTAAAAACGGGGATGTGCGAATAAAAGGAGATTAAAATGTAATCAAATCTTTGGCGAGATGATCTCGATCGCTTTCGGTCATCGTAGGGTAAAGAAGCCCAGTATATAAAATCCTGGACAAAGCTAGGGGATGCCTTTGTCCAGTAGTGGGCAAGCATGCTTGTCTAAATAGTAACCGGTAACCATAGTTGATAGAAACGAGAAATGGTAATTTATTTCTGCAAATAGATCTTTTAAAGACACTTTTACAAGTCAATGCTTTACTTTTTTTACGAAAGGGATCTTTGCGCTTGGACATTTTGATATCTCATTGTTATCATTCTCTTGTTTTCCCAGTAATTTTTCAGGCTACAATACTTTTTAAAACGAAGTAAGATTTCTTCATGATACCTACTACCTCAGACGAACTCCGAAGTAGAGTTCCACTAACCCAAGATAACAATTGTATTTTATATGATTAAAGTATATTTATTATTACTTCGTTGGTACAGAATTCACTTGCCAGCTATTCGATTAGAAAACGCTTCGAACCGAAATGAACTTCAAACCGATGCAACGTACACAACAAAAAAGATTTCGACGCTCCGCTAACGTTCGCATTCATAGTAAAAAATCGGCGTTAATTTTTTTGTTGGCAACCCTAAGTGACACGCGTGGGGACCACAACAGTGGAACTAGAAACGATTGCACTGGCATTTTTGCTATTCGGTTCACACCGGCAAAATGGCCGACCAAAACGCATATTTAAAAAACATTCAGATTGTCATGGATGTACGAAAGTTTATACATTTTTATATGAGACTAAATGTAGCTTTGACTCAAAAGTAAAAGGTCTAAAGGTTCCCCGGTCAAGCAAAGTGTAATTGGGGTTTCCTATGAAATTTTCAGTAGTAGCTCGGAGTTTGGATTTGTGCCCAGTTAATTTAAGAAAAAAAAAACATACCGGCAAACTGTGGGTGCCTAACCATTCGGGAAATATAGGCGTGATGGTATGGTCAGTAGTTTTGTTTTAGTAATTAAAATTAGTTAACTCTTACTGAATCAAAAGATTTTGACGTTAATTGCGTAATATAAAACGTTGATTGGGGAATTAACAAGCTTATATGTTTATAAATAAAATAATTCACTAACTTTTAATGTGCCTTAAACTGAACTGTCATTAATTATTTAATTAACTACTGAATTAGAAATTAATTGCGTTATTTTACGGCAATTGGGTCATTTTGACTCAAACACTAATTGGATTGGTGCTTTATTTGATTTTAAGACTGTGATAAACATTCTTAATACATTGAGACTCGTGCCTCGGAGAGCACGCATCGGTCCAGTTTGTCATAGAAGTGGAGTCCAAAAAGCTACAAACCAATTTATTGATTTAAATAACACTTTACACAATCTTCTAAATAAAATTCTTGAGTCACGATGTTATTTACCATACTCCTCCGAAAAAAGATCCCAACATAGTTGAGAGAAGTCTAGGATGATGTTGATTTCGAGTGAAAAATTAATTCTTAAGTGCCGGACTCGTCAGTTCTTCAAAGTTTTTAAAAGTAATAAATACATTTAATATGTATAAAAATGAATAAAATTGCAGCGTCTGTTTATAATGCCAAAATAACACAATTTTTTACTAAATGCACATGAAAGTACTTTAAACAAAAAAATAATTTTAAGAACTTTGTCCACCTGTCTGTCTGTTTGTTCCAGATAATCTCAAAAACGGTCGGACCAATTTCGGCGAGACTTTCACTGGCAGATAGCTTATAGTATAAGTAGTGACTTAGCTTATATAACGCTAAGCAATGAACCTTCGCAGCTGAGTAAAAAAAAATATGAGCATTAAAATCAGAAACAGCGTGGCACAGCTAGTGTTACTATAAAGATGTGTGTTTAGATGTTAAATTACAGTGACTGTCCCCGAAATACTTACAGTGAACATAACATACCATCACGCCTGTATTCCCCGAAGGGTGAGGCAGAGGTGTACTTAATGTACACCCATTGTTCGCCGGTATGTTTAGGTCCCATGTAATAGGGGGCGAGTCTATTGCCATTCACCGGGCACAAATCCAGACTCCGAGCTGCTACTGAGAATTTCATAGAAAAACCCAATAACACTTTGCTCGACCTGGGGATCGAACCCAAGACCTCTAGCGTAACAGTCGCGATTGGGACCACTAGACCAACGAGGCAGTCACTTACAGTGAAAGAATTCAATAAATTCCGAGAACTTTAAAAAAAAAACATACCTGTATCTCTGCTTCAAATTTGATAGAACTGAGCGTGAACCGGGTGAATGACTACGGCATGTGACGGGGCAAACTATAACAAAAAAACACCACTACAGATTCGGTTATATTGCAAAACAAAAATAGTCGCGGCAAAGATAATGGAACAATGAAAAAAGCGAATGAGTTTCGAGTAAAGAGATGTTAAATAGGTAGTAAATGTGAAGTAGGTACCTGCCTTATTAGTCTAGTGGTCTCAAGCGTGACTGCTATGTAAGAGGTCCTGGGTTCGATTCCCGGACAAAAGTGTCACTTTGTAGCAGCTCGGAGTTTGGATTTGTGCTCGGTTAATGGCAATAAGCTCGCCACCTATTACGGTGGACTCAAACATACCGACGAAATGTGTAGTGTATATTTATTCACACCTCTGCCGAACCATTCGGGGAACATAGGCATGATGGTATGTTAAGTGTGAAGTATTATAAACCTTCAAGGATGCAGGTTCGGATTTGGGTTAAAACGAATCAGAAGTATGTGTGGGAGAGATTTGAGAGTGAATTAAAATTGTATAATGAAGGATCCAATGACATACTTACGTCTTTTCGTTTAAAAACTTTTATACTCATTTGTCGCATAGCCATGTAAATTTTCTGGTTCTTATACCAAACAAATGAAACTAAAGAAATATTTCATAGAAACCGTATAAGCAAGATAAATATAAGTTAGGTCACAATTTATTTGCTAGACTACACAATGCGTGTCCATCAGACATCCACAGCCCACACGTTCCCCTACCATGAGTCGTTGACAGGCTTAGAATTAGATTGCGCGTGACGTTTGCCCACTAATTATTTAACGTTAACGAGCAGGTTGACGGACGGACAAGTGACGGGAGTTATTACTCTCGACAATTTGTGTGTAACGAAATGCGAGTATGGGAATTTTTAATGTCAGATGGATATAAAACTATGATACAGTTTGATTCTACTGATTTTGAATATCCTTAGTTGCTGAAGCTCACTTTAGGGAAAGAAAAAACAATTTCAGGCCGGATTCGAACCTGCGTTCCCGGAGTTACCTAAGTACGCTTTTAGATACCGAGCCCTGCCTGGCCACATTCTACGTCTTAAGGTAAATTATACCTATTACAACCTTCATGAGGAGATTGCTGCCGTGTTCTCTCTCTCTCTCTCTCTCTATCTGGCACATGCGTTACCTTTTGTCATTCCACTGCGGGTTGTCTTATTGACATCGAAATACCTGTCGTATTGACGTGAAGCCCCTCGGAATGAATTATGCCGAATAATTCGATGCTCTCGTAAAAAACGCGTTACCCACGTTTACGATCGTATTTGTTTCTGCATCTGTACTTACTACCATCTGTTCACGAATAATTGTGCTTTATAAAGTGAAAATATATAAAAAATACCAGACAACGTAATTGGGCAATCCCAATTGAAATAACTATATCAATTGCCTACTTTCATTTAAAAGATTCTATATTTGTTTGACTGTACCATTTTATAAAATATTTTTACTGTTAAGGACCATAAACACACTTGGAAATGGGGTGGAATATTTCCAGAATCCTTTATTAACGAATTAGTATATCTTATAGGAAACTTATTTACCAAATTTTACGTTCCTATGCCTTATAAATTCAAGATAAAGGAAACTCGACTGATATTTCACTTTTCACTACCTACCTACTCGATTATTACGTCACTACATATCGAATATTACACGAACCGTTAGTAGGGGATTCAAGTTACGTTGGTTGTTTGGTAATAAACATATCCAATGTTTTATTGAAAATAATATCGAATAAATTCTACACGTGTTGTAAAAAAGATCTTGGGTATTGAAATAATATGAGCCCCCGCTGTTACATGCCTGATTATTTCACGTAAAAACGTACTTTTGATGGTGAGTACACGCATTTTCTTGTATTTTATATGAACAAACAACACTGTGAGTGAGCTGAGTGTACATAACAAGACGACAAAAATATATATAGACGAGTATTTTTACACAACTGTTGGTCTAATTTTATCTGATTTGATCTGATTCGAACATGTTGGTGCCGTCATGCGTAAGCATAATGATAATAATGGCTACTGTCGGAGCTTTGCCGAATCCATGGTAGACTAACCCCCGCACCGGTTCAATATTTTTTTTTTTTAGTTAAAATCTTACTAGCGATGTGGGTCACACATTGCTAGTATTCTTGTTAACCCCTCGTGCTAAGCTAAATGTTTGTGCTACTATGTTTGTGGGGTTCGAACCGGCAACCATATGATCGCAAGTCCGACGCCCTAGCCATTGGGCTACCGACGCTTAAATTGTTTGTAACATTTGCTAACTAGAGTGGGATTTTGCTGTTATTTGTATGGATCATCAACCCATTTATTGTTCAACTGCTGGGCCCAGGTCGCCTCTTAAAGTTAGGGTTAGGCTAAAATAGTCCACCACGCTAGCCTACTGCGGGTTAGAAGTAGGCTAACTTGTAATGCAGTGCGTAATATCTCATAGGATTGCAGGTTTACTTATGATGTTTCTCTTAATAGTTTAACAGTGGACTAAGAAATCTATATTAATATTATAAAGAGGTAAAGTTTGTGAGGTTGTAGGGGGTAATCTCTGGATTTACTAAACCCATTGGAACTACTTTTACTAATAGAAAGCTACGTTATTTGTGAGTGTCATAGGTTGCTCTTATTGCAACTCTGTAGCATTAAGCTGAGCATTGACCTTTTTTCGCACTGATTACACGCATTTCCCTCCACAAAATATATTTTAAATACTTTTTTCTCATAATTTTATTTTAAGTTAAACTTTTACTTATAAAATGTATTGTTGTTTGCTCAAAAATTTTGTTTATAATGTTGGCATTGGCACTTGACAGATAAAATAGTGTGGTCACGTGGGCAGGTGCCATTGTTTATATTGTTTTATGTTTCATACTTTTATTTTTTTTTGTTTTTCTAACACAACGGCTTTTTGTCCAAATGTCGTGCGTCATTTTGTGCGAAAATAAAAACTTTTCTTTCTTTTATATCGCACAATAAACCATCATAACATCACGCCTGTAGTCCACGAAGGGTTAAGCAGAGGTGTGGTAATGTACACCCACACTTCACCGGTATGTTTGGGTCCCATGAAATAGGGGGCGAGCCTATTGCCATTAACCGTTAATGGCAATACGCTCGCCCCCTATTACAAATCCAGACTCCGAGCTGCCACTGAAAATTCTATAGAAAAACCCAATAACACTTTGCTCGACCAGGAGATGGAACCCAAGACCTCTAGCATAGCAGTCGCGTTAAGGACAACTAGACTAATGACGCAGTGGGCACGGGCCAGCTAGTATATTATAAAATTAAATATAGTTAACCATAAAGGCATGTGTTTTATGGATATGCTCCTATACTTATGAAATACAAACTAATATACACATATTCTATACATCTGCCATTTACAAACTAGATTTATTACACGTTTTCCATAATTTCTCAATTGTAAATATAGGTAATCATATACCTCTTTTGGGGTTACTGGAAAAGTGAGAGGATAAAGGCAATGAGGCCGTAGTTCCACACGTTGAACTAAGGAACGAACTGAACGAAGTTAGATAAATCGGAAATGTATGGAATTGGCATAACCTTTCGATATGTCACGTGATGAAGGTATACCAATTCCATACATTTCGGATATCTAACTTCGTTGTAGATAATGAAAATGTGACATTCGAGAAAAATGATTCCTATGGCAGGTCATTACCCTCAACAGCAACGAATACGACTTAGGAAAGAAGAAGGGTTAAATAAATAAAAAAACATTATTTCCCTGTGTAAAGTAATTTGTGTAAAATCCGAGATAAAACTTAGATAATCCTTTGTTTTTCAAAGCAGATCCTTTGAATATCTCGCAGAAGCCTAGTCTTAAAAAAAAAGGAACAAAGTGACGATGAAAAAGAGCCTTTCCAACAATCTTGTTTATTACAAACATAAAATATCAAAAGAAGTAAATCCGAAGATTACTCACGGCATTATTACGTTTTTAATTAAATTTTTAATAAACAGTTTGGAGGCGTTCCGGTTTACCATCGCTAAGGCACGCAGCGCAGCTGAAAAGGATTACATTATATTAAATTATAGCGATTAAATATCGCTGATTTTCGGGAATTAAATAAACACACTACCATCACGCCTAATGGACGGTATCAATAATAAATCTGTCGGTATATTTGATAACTATAGATTTTTTTATGAGATAACTCAGCAGCGAGCAGGCGAACTACCTGATGGTAAGTCGTCATCGCCTCCCATGGACATCTGCAATACCAAACGAGCTGCTAATGCATTGCCGATCCTATTCAAGGAAAAAGATGGGAATGGGGAAAAGGAGTAGAAAGTGGACTTAGGGGGAAATTCCGGAAGGTCTCCGGCGCTCCACACTCATCATAGAAACGCAACAGTATGCAAACTGCTACTTGACGTCGATATTCTGTGGGAGGGTAATACATCCCTGGTCATGCCAACCCGTTCATGCTGGCATGAAGATTGCAGTGATAGCCTTGTGATATGACCATGGATTAACACGTAGTAAGTTTTGAGTTCAAAGCTAACTGCCTCATTAGTCTAGTGCTCCTAAGCGCGACTTCTACGCCAGAGGATCTTGAGTGCGATTCCCAGTTCGAGCAAGATGTAATTGGGTTTACCTATGAAATTCTCAGTAGCAGCTGGAAGTTTGGATTGAGCCCGGTAGGGGCAATAGACACGCCCCCTATTACTTAGGACCTAAACATACCGATGATCTGTGTCAAAAAAGTGGTCCTATATTTAAGACCAGTCATACCCATTCCTAGTTCTGCTTTCCTCATATTTGAGTATTATTAAGCTAGCATCAGATCAATTTAATCAAGCGTTTAATTTTTCTTATATTGAAGAACATAAAGTCGAAAAGCAGTCAACCGCAAATATTGCAATTGTACATCAAACTTTAACATTATATTATTCAAGTAACTCATAAACAAACTCAAACAGCGCTGCAGACCGCTTCAGAAGAACGTTTGTTGGGTTTTAGCTTTTCTTAGCAATCTCGTCCGCAGCATATTGGAATATCTTAGAGCAACAATTTGAAGCGGAGGTGTATCGTCTAACCTAACGATTAGCATGCGCAGCGCTGCAGCAGCTGCATGAAATGAATTACAAATATCTCGATCGATGTTATTGTTAGTACCTGCTACGTGTTTCATTTAGTAAATTAATGTAATGTGTTAATATTATTGTTCGAAATGTTTAGCATTTTTTTGCAAGGGCGAAGTTACAGCTAATGTTTATCTAAATATTGGTTTGTTTTTATGTGATAAATTATATAACATAGATAACTATTAAACACGGGAAAAGTTTCCGACTACTACAGAACTTTTATAAGTCGATTAATAACAAAATTAACACTGTTTGTTAGTCTGTTTGTTAACCTAAACTACTGACTAATTTTGGTGAATTTTGATATAGAGACTACAGGACCTTGGAGGTTCCCATTTGGTACAAAGGATCCTTTGGGATGCAAGTGAAGCGACGGGAAACAGCAAGTCCATAATAAGAACTGAAATTACGAAATAAAATACTTCAAAGTTAACATAAAATAGTATGGGCCTTTCTTCTCAAACAACCTATATCCATATGAATCAACTAAGTAAGTATACGACCGAGGCCATCCGTCGGCACTCTAAAGAAAATAGGATCACCCGACTTACTTATAACAAGCCTTTGATAACATGTAAAATAGGGGCATCGGCGAATTTCTATAAAATTTTAGTACTAACAAGAGAGGCGGTATAAAATCTTTCGATACGTATATAATATATACTATAATGTCGTAAAGCTTGGCTGTAAAACAAGTAATGCTTATGGTTCTCTTGAGGATAGCCTAGTGCCTATAATATATAGACTGTGTATATGAAGTTATATTTTTGTAGTGCCTCAGTGGCATGTCTACTTGCCAGCATGAATCGGTCGGCACGACCGTTGAAGTACCACTACAAACAACTAAATCCGTTCAAAAAAATTTTTTGAGAGTAACAACAAAAATCTGTTCAGTTGTTTACTCCTAACAAATAGACAATTATTCTAAAAATCTATTTTTTAATATCTTGAAAGTACAGGATAAGATTTTTTACTATTTATTTATAAAAAAACCCAATAACACTGCTCAATAATTATAATAACTTTAATAATAATAACTTTATTGAGCAAATAACAGAGGTTTACAAATTTAGTTGTCACTAAAGTATTGTACTAAGGACCTCTAGCCTAGAAGTCGCGCTAAGGAACACTAGACTAGTAAAAATTAAAAACAAACACTTCAACAATATTTAAGCATTTGTCTATGTCACTACAAAATAGTGACATTGTCAGTTTCTAAGTACTTTAAACTGTTGGATAACCTAATTAATTACATGTTATTTTGTATGTAGCACGAATGAGGTCATTTGACTATCACCTAGTATAAAAAAATAGTAGGTAAGTTTGTTTGTACTTAATATTATATTATAATATTTACCCCCTAGTGCTAGTGTTGCCAGCAAGAAATAACGAATTATTTAATTTGGTCTGGTAATTTAGGTAGTTATTTGACATGATATTACAGTTTTTTAAAGATTTTTTTCAATGGAACTGTTTAAAAATCCAAATAACAACAAGTAATAAGTATGATTCAGTTTATTGTCTATTTAGAATTTCGTTTCCAAAAAGTTTCTAATAAGGAATCATATTTTTTTTAAATATCTAAATCTTGATTTGCTTTCAAATAAATAAAAAACGACCACTTTTTTTTTACCGTAGATACATAGTTCATGTGTGACATGTGTGACAGTGACAACGCAGGTATTGCAGCTGTCTACATATCAAACTCTCATAGATAATTATTTACAATGCAATTACAAGACGTATTTGTTGTTTACTGCCTGAATAACTCTTTTGTTGAGTGTACACTCCGATCAAATAAAAAGTTAAGATGGAACTTTCCGAACAAAGAAGCGAGGCCGGTTAAAACTACGCCTTACCGTGTACAAACACAATTACACGGACACACGCACGTGATACGTTAATGACGTTTTGATAGACGTGCAGCGATAGCTCGACTCTGCTCGACTGACAAGATAAGGCGTAGTTTCGGTATACGTGTGTGCGTGTAATTGTGTTTGTACACGGCAAGGCGTAGTTTTAGCAGGCCTCACTTCTTTTTTCGCAAAGTTCCATCTTGACTTTTTATTTGATCTGAGAGTGTACATAGTTCCAATATGCATGTGTCAGTACGCAGGTATTGTACAGGTATTTGACTACGTAGGTACCGAACTGTTTCGCGAAAAATGACTTAAAACGCAAATATCGTTCACTGTCTGTATAACTAACTCTTTTGTTGACGGTACATAGTTCAAAGAAATTGTTAGCACAAAATTTAGCTAGCAAAATTCGTGCTTTAAGAATAAAAGGGTACGTATGAAAAATGTACTATTTGTTTTCTTTGAATTTGTTTTAGTTCACTATTTTTTCAAATGTGTTTTGCGTCAGACTCATTGTTTACGCTATCGGCAATTTTTATTTTGGGACCTAAATTCTAGCTAGTTGTTGGAGTTTATTTTAAATCTTTGCTCTGGGCAATTCCAACCATGAGCTTAGACCTTATTTGTAATCTCAATAAATTAACCGATTTTCTCTTAAAAAAATTTTTGCACACTGGGATTTTCTCCTGAATTGTGGGTTGAATTTAAATACCAAAATAAATATTTGTTTCGTCCTAGAATCGAACTAGAGTGCCGTAGCATGCAAGTTGATTGCTCATTTTGTCATTCATACCAATTACTATAAGACCAGGATCCTAATATAAGAATGTGAATGTCTTATTAAATCAATATTTTTCCCCAAATTTTATTTAGGTACGTCTCAAAGGACTATTAAGAAATAAAGTAGCCCATAGAAGTAGAAGTAAGTTTAAGAGTTTAAAACGTAGCAAAAACACACACAGTCAGATAGACAGAATTACTTTCGCATTTACAAAAGAACATACCAACACACCAGTTTTCCCCGGTACACCCACAGTTTGTTGGTATGTATAGGTCCCATGTAGTAGAGAGCGAGCCTATTGCCATTAATCGAACACAGAGCCACACTCCGAATTGCTACTGACAATTCCAAAGAAAATTCCAAAAACACTGCTCGACACAGAAATCGAACCTCTAACGTAGTAGTCGCTTGGGACTACTAGACTATGAGGCAACCTTGCATTTACAAAATAAGAATGAAATATTAATCAATATAGTTTTGAAAAAAGCATTAACCAATATCTAAAACAGCTCCCATTAAAGTCATTTACGTTAGTTATGAGCTTATTACCTACTTGAACACAAAAAACAAATAAATATCTTTCCATTACGCATGACTACCTAACGAGAGACTTTTATGTGAAGGCTCTGGGATCAATAGATCACCTACTTATTTCATTCGTGCATTTAAAAACCTAAAGGCTAATACTTCAAAACGGCGATGAAAACAAAAGCCCAGCGCCATAAAATGTATTCTATTTTTAAAACAGCTGTTGACCCAAAATCCCCGAGCAAAGCTGGACCGGATAGCTATATTTAATAAAGCAAGCTATTGAGCTGTAAAAGAGTTTACGGCGACTCTGCAAAGCCAATTAGAAGCTAAAATTTATGGCGGCGTTCTTAACATAAATTGTTACATTTTAATTTAATTCCGCTGGGCCAGTCCTACTTCGAAACTCCCAACTTTGTAGTTCAATTCTTAATTTGTGGTGGGAATTTATTGCTTTTGTGACGTGGGTACTGGCTGTTTAGCCAGATGTCTTAATTTAATGTTTTTTATGTCGAAAATTATTGGATAACCTACAAATTATGATAGTTTTTGCTGTTTGATGTCTATGACAAGCCTATATGGACGCAAAATTAATTTAATTGATCATTTGAAATTTTTGATTCTTTAATTTGTTATTTTCTTATATTTATGATGACAAAAGGTATACCTAAGTTTTAGGTATAAATTTATAAAGTTTTGTGATAACAAAACCTGTCTTTTGCCAGTCAAATTGCTATATGAAAGAATAGCTCAGAACACTCCCGACTAATTCACCTTTAAACAAAAAAAACTAAATCAAAATCGGTTCATCCGTTCGGAAGCTACGATCCCACAGACAGACACACACACAGAGAGACACGTCAAAGTTTTAACCCCGGTTAAAAATGAAATAATATTGTACCTTAAATCTCTTCAGAAATTAATGAAATACAGCTTTTTAATAAAACATATTTTCCAAATCAATTTCAGACTTAAGTAACAACATTTTTCATAATCCTAGCCCACACACTACGAATGTATGCTAAAAGTTGAGTTCTAAAAACCTTTTTACACCGATTGAAGTAGGAGGATTTGAATATGAAATCCTTATAAAATATGCACAGGCAAAAAAGAAACATTTTTGCTACAAAAAAGTTTGTAAGCGACTTCGCGATGGCTTGTAACTTTATGATTTTCGAACGAATGCCAAATCCTGGTAAGCAGGAAAGTGTTAAGTGAATTTATGAGCGATTTTCATGTGTTGCACGTATTTTATCGTGGTTTTTATGGGTTAAGAAATTGGACGATGTTGCTACTAATGCTCAACACGTGTTCCTAATCGTTCCAGATTTAAATATTACCATAGTCTTTTGTTTTGGCGTAGGGATTGACACTTTCTTATTTCCATTCATGCAGAAAAAGAAGTTCTTTTAAGGGACTACCTACCTTATTCATAGGAACGGGCCTACACAAAACTGCTAAACATATATTTTAATTAAACATGTTGAGATTAAACATACTTAATTATTTATATTTAGTTGATATAAATAATAATATAATCTTGGTATATATAAGTCTTATTAGTCTAGTGATTGTTAGCGCGACTGCTATACAAGAGGGTTCGATTCCTACGTTAAGTAGTATTATTCGATTTCACTATGATAATGTCTTTTTTTGTGCCTTAATAAATGAAATAGGATTCTCAATTTACACATCAAACAAATTTGGATTGGGTACGTTTTAAAACCCTGATTGTGAAACCTATAAACCATAGCTAATCAAATCGCACAAAGAGATAACCTATAAAATTGATTTCCAATAAAATTTAACACTTTGACACACTCCATAAAGTCATAAACTGATAAAACTTAACGACGATAAGAATTAGAGGCGGGCAGAGCTTAATTTCACGGGTTATGGGCTGTCCTCCCAGATATTTGATGTTTATGGGCCGGTATTAGGGAAGACGGTCAACAAATTAAGTGGATACCTTCAGATGTGTCTTGGGGATAGATTTGTATGGATACGACAGTAAAAAATACTTTGAAGTAGTATTTTGTTAATTTCGGTTTTCCAAATGACTAATATAAAGTTATTGGTATCTATCTAAATAAGTGTATTGAGTATCATATAAATAACAGACAGAAACAATCGAAGATTTACAAAATCATGTACCTATTATTATTTTATATACTTTTTACTTTTACCACTTTATATAAACAGGAACTGTCAATGTGAGTACATCGTAGCCATTTATGTCTAAGTAGTTTATAGTTATCCTAGTTCATATTTTTTTGATGATGTGTATTCTTACACATAGTGTATCTGTTTTAGTTTGACATTGCGTTCTCATTTGCTGAGAACCTTCTTGTAATTTTAGTCCCGACTTCAGGCTAATTATGACATAAACCTCCAATGCACTCACACCCTGTTATCGGCACAATGTACCAGCAAATTATGTTAAAACAATATATTTTAAAAGAGTGTCCATGGAGTTTCTTGCCGGATTCTTCTCCATGGGATCAACTTTTTGGAACCGTGCAACTAGAGTCAATAACGTTTCATAAACGCTTGTGAAAGCTTATTTGAAATAAAAACATTTGATTTGATTTGATTTGACTCACTCGCCAATGAAAAGCATTATGACAAAATCTGGGAGAATTTATCGACGAGCGAACCTCCCTCATTTTGAGAGGAGATCTGTGCTCCCAGTGGGATAATAAATGATGAATGTTGTATATTTAATTTAAATTCAATACCAAGCATAGCGTCAACCTTCATGATGTTAATCTCATAAACAACCCGATCCCCAACACTTCGCAATAAACAGCCTGCGGTCCTACATCAAATTTTACAACTATCCTACTAATTTCAACCTTAAACCGAACATAACTCAGTCGACTAAACACCAGCATAAAAAGATATGCGGTGAAAATCGGAACTAAATAAATGTGTTCTGAATTTGAAAATTAATACACACATACATTCTGTCACGCTTGTCTCCCATGGGGGTAGGCAGAGTCTATAGATTTCCACTTGCTACGATCCTGGCACACTACTTTCGCTTCATCTACATTAATTAATCTCTTCATGCATGAAGGAGTTTAGGGTGCTCGGAACCTGGTCTTTTTTAAGATCATCCGCAATTTGGTTGCGGTACATTCGCCGAGGTCGTCCCCTTACAACTCGTCCATCTGTACTTACCACGTATACTCGTTTCGTCAATCTCCGTTCTTCCATTCTCTCTACATGACGAAACCATTTTAACATACCTTTCTTCCTCCTTGTATGTTAATTTAGAAACAAAATGAAGACGCGAATCAGTGAGTGCGATTTACGTAAGATCGGCAACAGTGAAGACTTAGTTTAGAGGATTTTATTCAGTAGTGGGTGCAATCGGCTGTATAAACAAGCAAATATAAATAACTAGCTTTCCGCCCACGGCTTCGCCCGCGTGGTTTCTTGGCTTTTCCGTACTTATAATATATGAAGAACCGCTCGACCGATTTTGTGAAAACTTCACATAAACCATCTACTAAATAGTCCGAGCAAAGCCTAAACATTTGGTTTGGATAGGTGAGCCCGTTATTGAGTTATAAAATTACAACGAAAAGTGGCATTGATCTATATATATATATAGATTTAATAAGTTCACGCAATATTTATTGAAGTTTCATAACAAATTTTCAAAACTTGGTTCGTGAAAAAACAAACTTTTCTTCAAAGTGACATTTCATGTTAAAATTGTGTCAAAAATGAGTGTAAATTCGTTCAGAAATAAGGATTGGTCGTTATAAATACTAAAAAAAAACGTGAGTTCGTCAAAATCTGTGACTTTCAGTATAAAAGGAGCATTAAATAGATAGATGGAGCTACGATAAAGAGTCAAGATATACTGGACGTTTCATAGTCCGGTCCAACACTATTCTATTGTTCGACATTCTCATCTGACGGTGAGGATTAATTTATACGGACGGTAGATAGTAGATATTAATACCTAACACCCCGTCTGCTCGTATTTATTTCTCTAGTATTAATAAACCGTCGAGATCGCTTACAGTTAATTGTTTTTGCGATTGGTTATTAACTCGAGTGTCAAGAATTGGGGTGTTTTATATGATATATGGGATTGGTTGGGATGAGGCTTGTTTCGACCTCTTAAAGGTCAAGTAGAAAAGAGATCGTTCATCTTTGTTATTTTGTTTGATATGAAATTTATTGCAACCAAAGATATAATATTAAAAATAACTGAGACTTTGACTTTTACAAGTCAATGTTAAACATTTTTTGTAGCGCCGGCATTACGTAACTGACGACCTCTGAGAAGATAAGCCGAACCAAATTCGGAGAATCATAGTCTTTTTTAGATATTTGAGTTTTACAATGTAGGGCAATAATGAACAAGCCTTTCGAAAAAAAAGAGCCAGAGCAGTTTTGAGTTGATCAGTCCTAACTGACGGCACGCAATAATGGTTGAGCTACACGATGTATATCAGTCATCGTGTAGCTCAACCATTATTGAGGAAGCTCAACGACTCATCGTCCGGATGGTATAGATCTGCAAGACGTTTGCGTATAAGTAAAAAGGTTATTGAATGGAAATAGTATCTATAAGCATACCTATATTTAAAAAAAGGTTAAGAGATCACATAACCCTACTTAAATTAACTCAGTCATTGTAATGAAGAATAGTTCAAGTTGTAACTATACTAAGATCAAATCATTTAAGCGCCAGGAAATAAATTTAAATAAATGTAATTTAGTTAAGTTTCTCTTTAAGTGAACTATGTAATGTTCTTTGAGAAATAAAATTATCTTTAAACCGAAATAAATATTGCCAGCAAAATTTTATGCAGTGGTTTTTCAATATCTATGGAACGTTGAAACAGTTTTTTTTAAACGGAACCCAAAATTGGACAATGGATCCGACTTTATTATTCCCTGTGTCACCTGTCAAAGTTGGTTGTCTATTAGGGACATTATTGATAGTGATGGGTGAATATTTGGTACTGTAACGTGATAGGGTACGCTTATTAAATTAGTGAATGATAGATACTGTATACTCCCATCGGCGATTTTGGTAAACATACCATCACTCTGTGTACCTATTATTAACTTTTACTTTTATGTAACGTACCTTTTATGTTTTTTCTTTGTAAGTATTTATTAAATTGTGCTCCAACTGCATCAATAAATTTATTTATTTCTTACTTTCTTGTTTCTTTTAACATATGCCATATAGATATGTTGCCAATATATTTGAGTCCTATGTAGGTAAAATATATTTTTATTAACTGGGCACAAATCCAAACTGAAGACTCACTAAGAATTTCATAGAAAAACCCAATAAGACTTTGCTCTAATTGAGAATCGAACCCAGGTTATATAGCGTAGCAATCACGCTTCGGACCACGTAGACTAATGAGGCACAAGACTAATAAGCGATTTTGTTGTAAACTTTTGTTTGGGGAAACTCAACATACGCGCAATATATACATAATTTCAATGTCTGTATCACATTTACCGAATTGTATGATATTCCCTTAGGCGTAATCATGACTAAGTGCAGGGTTTTTAGGAAGTTTATAGGCCAAATTAGACAATCGATAGGAAAATAGGGCTTTATAATGAGCAATAAAGCGATGGTAGCCTAATGACTAGTGCGGCGGACTTGCTATCATTGCAATACCGACGTGAACTCACTCGTAACACAAGCATTTACCTTAGCACGAGGGGTTAACAAGAATACTAGTAATGTGCGATCAACATTGCTATATATTTTTTTAATTAGTTAGGCTAGCAATTTACACAGCATATATCAGTGATATATCACTAGGCTGTCACTGCTTTTGCACTATCATATGCAAACATACACAAAAAAACTGTTGGAAAACATATGCAGATCCTTATACTCAGTAGCTGCCCGTTAACAAATAATATTAATTCAGACTTGTCCTTCCAGACATCATAGTAATAATCAGCACCCACAGACGATTCAAAAATGGAAGCCATTTTGAAAACAGATCCATTTGCAGAATCCCATTTCCATTACCGTGATTTATTCAATTATTCAACGACAAATGAATTATCTTGTTTTTTTGCTATGTAAAAGCTTTGGCATAAAAAGGATTATATGTTTCGACACGGGTTGAAATATAATGTGTTTGGATGTCATTGGAAGTTTTAGAGTCAATTTGAGATAGAAAGGTTCAGTATTCAGAAAAGGTATGAATGCTTTATTAATCTTGTGGTCCTAAACGCAACTACTGAGGTAGGAACTGGGTTCAATTCCCAAGTCAAGCAGTGTTATTAGGATTTTCTATGAAATCCTCAGTAGCAGTTAAGAGTCTGGATTTGTGCCCTATTAATGACAATAGGCTAGTCCCCTGTTACACACGACCTAAACGTAACGGCAAAGTGTGGGTGTACATTAATACACCTCTGCCCAATTATTTGGGTAATACAGCGGTGGCATGAAAAGGTTAAAAAAATTAAGTAGTTTGTATACACATATTAATAACTAAGAGAGGATTATGGAAATACAGGGTGTAAAAACTAGATATGGAACATTTGCCTAAATGGATGAAAGTGCATAATACTAATGTTAAATAAAAAACGCACTTTTCGCAATTGGGACTTTACTAACTAAACTACTACTAACTAAAATATTTTTTAAACAAATTATATTACATAGGTAACATACCATCTCGCCTGTATTCCCCGAAGGGTTAGGCAGATGTACACCCACAGTTTGCCGGTATCTTTAGGTCCCATGTAATAAGGGGCGAGCCTATTGCCATTAACAGTGCACAAACCCAAACTCCGAGCAGATACTGAGAATTTCATAGAAAAACCCAGAAATACTTTGCTTGCTACCCATAAATCGAACCCAGGACCTCTACCCTCTAGTGTAGCAGTCGCGGTTGGGACTTCTTGACTACATACATCCATACATACACACATACATACATACACTCACGCCTTTTTTCCATAGGGGTAGGCACCTTAGGGTTGTGCTCCGAATAAATGATTTATTTATTTATTATTATTTATTTTTCTAGACTAATGAGTCAATTTACTACAGTACAGTTTATTTTATATATACCACGTGTTCTGTTTTTATAATAAAAAAAGTATCTGTACCGTGAAATCGTCTGCATGTAGAATATAGTACATTCAAGTTCCATTTCCCAGCAGTCAATCTGAAATGAAACCACAGACAAAGTCCATTTCAAAATACTCATTAACCTTAAAAAAATATTATTTGAGCTCCTGAAAAAATATTTTTAACTCAATTCTTGTAAATTTGTAGAAATTCTAAAATAACCTATGTTATTTTTCACTCCCTACCTACCGACTATATTATATAATTATTACCTCATCATCATCATCAACCCATTACATTGTCCCACCGCTGGGCACGGGTCTCCTCTCAGTACGAGAGGGAATAGGCTATAGTCCACCACGCTAGCCTACTGCGGGTTGGCAGACTTCACACGCCGTCAAGAAAATCTCTCAGGCATGCAGGTTTCCTCACGATGTTTTCCTTCACCGTAAAGCGCGTGATAATTAATTATTAATACGCACATGACTTCGAAAAGTCAGAGGTCTAGAGTTCGAATCCAAGGCACGCGCCTTGGATTCGAACTCTAGACCTTTGACTTGGCAGTCCAATGGTCAAATAACTTGGCTATCACTGCAATTATTATCTATCCAAGCATTAATATTTCTTTAAGGTTAAATGTATGTAACTTTTTTAATCCTTCTTTAATAGTGTGACTGCTGCCCGCGACGTCGGCCGTATATGTACTTAGATTTTAAAAAATATTAAGTACCAAGTAGCCTACCTCTCTTTCATCATAAATAATATTTAATTACTGCAAATAGATCTAAAACATAGGTATTTTCCTTTTAAAGTTTACAACGTTGCTTTAGTTTTTTTCGTAGTGGCGTTTCTTGAGTAACGCGACTTTACTAAATAAGGAAAGAAAAAACAACTTACAATCACGTAGCTCACCTGCTCGTCTTTTTTTTTATGGGATAACTCGGCAAACGAACAGGCGAGCTACCTGACGGTAAGTAGTCATCGCCGCCCATGGACATCAGCAAAACCAAAGGAGTTGCAGATGCGTTGCCGAGCCTATTTAGGGAAAGGGAGGGGAAGGAGAAAAGGAGAAGGAAGGGGATTGGGGGAGGAATTGGACCTCCGGCCCTCTCGCTCACCGAACGAAGCGCAGTAACGAAACGCTACTACTCCGACGTCGGTCTTCTGCGAGAGTGTGGTACTTCCCCGGTCAAGCCGGCCAATTCATGCTGCGAACAGCGTGGCCCTACCACAAAAAGCCGTCGGCATTCGTCTGCCGAGTTATCCCATAAAAAACCACTAATTTTCTTCCAAAGAAAATCTCAACTTAGATTTATACCTAATCGAGCTTTAAAGTACTTAATACTTATTGAAAATATTAAATATTTATCTAACACAAAATTTTGCTTTAACCATAAGAACATCATGATGATTTTAATTCTACTGTTCAAAAATACAATTCTGAAACCCTTTTACTGGCTACCGAAAACGTTATCCAAACCTTGGAAATTCCTATAAAAACAACGTGCGTTGCCATAGCAACCGTTACATCATTTCCTAACTCGTTCTCCAAAGCGACGCATCACAAAACGGCAAAAACCAATTTTTTTATTCAACCGTTTTAATTGACTATACGACGGTTGCGTCACAAAGATAAATGAACACGAAATGAAACTAAGCCTTTTGCTGCCACGTCACACAAGAATAAACTTTAGGAAATAAAAAATAGAGTACAATTTTGGTGACGAGTGAGTTATGGCTACAAAGCTCGGTTTAGGGCTGAATATGACGTAAACACGAATTTGGTGGGGCCTGCCCATTGTGTGCCTCTTATGAATCGTACGTTACTCATTAATGATGTCACACATAATATTATTCAAATAGATTTTACACAACCAGAAAGGTTTCTAGACACGTGGCAGCGTGTCCAACCAAGTTCAAAGAAAAAGGACCGATTCACGTAATTAAAACCGTAGCGATGTCACAACGACTAATTGTTGAAACAATTTTCCTATTCACATCCGTCGATCGGACCGAATTAGAAGTCGTCCTATTGAAAAATCATTGAACCGTATTCGCACATCTTCGTTGGCCGAGAATCGTTGTAAAACGTTGGCGTTCGGAACAAGTTTACATCCTTATAGATATTAACCCACGAAACGGCGAAGCAGTTTGTCGGCGGGATTAGCGCTTCTTTATACAATTCACAAGTTCACTTAAATAAGTAAGTACTTAACTTTATAAATTTTCAATTAATCAAAAATAACAACACTAAGTGACCATTAATTGGGACGATTATATAATGATGTGACGTATTAATTAACATTTAACTCACTGATTAGCGTACGCCTCAGTTGATATTTAAGAGACCATTTACTAATCTTTCTGGTACTGTATCTGAGCCAGGCAATATTATTATTATATTGTTGGGACCAAGTACGTCGTGTTGTTAGTTCTCTTCCCATAGTAGTTTCTTACTGTTGATCGAACCAACGTACACTCTCTGACCCTCCTCGTGTTGTAGGTATTTTTTACTTTTACTTTGTACTGATCATTATAGAACTGCTCCAGAACTACCAAGTACTTAACCTTCTCATGGACAGGAAGTATTTTACATTCAAGAAATAGTTTGTCATAATTCTCTTTACACTCATGAATCGGGCTACAGTCGTGTGTAAATAAACGAACAATTTCGAGCAAATTTTCCACCATTTTGAGTGGAAAACTAGACTAGACTGCCTCATAAGTCTAGTGGTCCTAAGCGCGACTGCTATGCAGGTCCTGGGTTCGATCCCCAGCTCGAGCAAAGTGTTATTGGGTTCTTCTATGAAATTCTCAGTAGCAGCTCGGAGTCTGGATTTTTGCCCGATTAATGGCAATAAGTAGTAGTAGTGCCTGCTGGCATGTCTACATGCCAGCATGAATGGGTCGCACGACCGGGGAAGTACTACCCTCCCATAGAATATCGACGTCAAGTACCAGTATGCATACGGTTGCGTTTCGTACGGTGGGTGTGGAGCGCCGGAGGCCCAATTTCTCCCTCAGTCCCCTTCCTTCTCCTTTTCACCTTCCCCTCCCTTTTCCTTAAATAGGCTCGGTAACGCATCTGCAACTCCTTTGGTTTTGCAAATGTCCATGGGCGGCGATGACTACTTACCATCAGGTAGCTCGCCTGCTCGTTTGCCGAGTTATGCCATAAAAAAAAGCTCGCCCCCTATTACATGGGACCTAAACATACCGGCGAAGTGTGGGTGTACATTAGTACATCTCTGCTTAACCCTTCGGGGATACAGGCGTGATGGTATCTTTCGCTGTGAGGTTTCAACAGTAACGAAATAGAAATCACTACTTACTACATAATATTATAAAACAAAGTCCTCCGCCGCGTCTGTCTGTTCGTGATAAACTCAAAAACTTCTGCACCGATTTTCATGCTGTTTTCACTAATGGATAGTGTGGTTCATATGTATAATACATACATATTATAGTACAGGAAAGCCGAGAATCCACGCGGGCGAGCTGTGGGTGGAAAGCAAGTCAAATATAAATACCATTTTCTTGCTTATGTGGGCTAAACTATTATTGTCAATACAATGAAACTTAAAACTATTTGCGTCATCAAGGAAAATGGGAGCAGGAAAATGGGGGTTCCTTAGATAACAAAGCAGATTACAGTTCACAATACATGTTATATTTAGAACTGTACGTTAAAAGTAACATCAAAACGTCCATACATAAATGAATGCGGATGTAATACTCTCTGTCTGTTTGTTTGTCACGTTTTCATGCCTAAACCGCTGAAACAATGTTGTCAATTTTTTATTAAGACATAGATTAGTCCTAACTAAAGAACATGGGCTACGTTTTGTCCCAAAACGTCGTTTGGGATGAAGTTTGTGTTTTTACTTGGGAGTATTAATTCACTTTTTATATATCAAACTGCCTCGTTGGTCTAGTGGTCCCAATCGCGACTGCTACGCTAGAGGTCTTGTGTTCGATCCCCAGGTCGAGCAAAGTGTTATTGGGTTTTTCTATGAAATTCTCAGTAGCAGCTCGGAGTCTGGATTTGTGCCCGGTGAATGGGTATAGGCTCGCCCCCTATTATATGGGACCTAAAACATACCGGCGAACAGTGGGTGTACATTAAGTACACCTCTGCCTAACCCTTCGGGGAATACAGGCGTGATGGTATGTTTTTATATATCAATTTTATTTTGTTATTCATTCAGCGTTTATTAATAAAGAAAAACAATGTTTATGTTATTCTTTCATGGCCTTTTTTTTCAAGAAACGCACATAAAAAATATATAACTACACACAGAAATACTATAGTCCATCTTGATTAAAATATATTTACGTTATAATATAATACGTAATTATATTTAAGCAGATGCCCTTTTTTATGGACATCCTGTATTTGTTAAAAGGTTACTTAGTATAATTTGATTGCATTGGTATTGTCAAAGTAATATAATATATTTCTGGACGAAATTCGATGGAGTGAATAAAGGCATCTTCAATCCATCGAATTTTTATAAAAGGTCAAAAGGGGTCAACTTTGACAGAGATGGTAAGATCTTTGGGAAGCACGCATTATATCGGTATGTGAAAAGAAATATAGGTTTGGATCATTCATTCATTTATGTAAGCGGGTAGGGACGAGTATCAGTGAGAACCGGGTTTGAATTTCAGGTAGGGTAAAGTGTTATTGGATTATTTCCATTACAAAGTAACATCTTAAATTTTATTTTCCTTTTGTATGGCAAAAATCTCGCCCCTCATGACCTCACACATATTTTACTGTGAGCAAGTTTGGAACACGGAAGGAAGAAATGGTCAAAAGTAGCCCAGAGCAGAAACGAATGGAAGATGCATGAAGAGGCCTTTGCCCGGCACTGGACAGCATGGGGCTAGTGAAGATGATCTGGAAGCTTTTATGGTTGTTTGTCATCATATTGCACAAGTACTGAATTAAAAATACCCCGAAAATTGCATTATATCTCAACCGATTTTCATCAAACAAGCTAAGAACACTCCTGACTAATTCACCTTTAAAACAAAATCAAAATTGATGCATCCATTCGGGCGCTACGATGCTATAGACAGACACACAAAGACACATCAATCTTTTTTTTTTTTAGAAAAAAGCTTACAAGCAATGTGGGTCACATTACTAGTATTCTTGTTAACCCCTCGTGCTAAGCTAAACGAAGCTCTTGTTAACCCCTCGTGCTAAGCTAAACTAAGCTTGTGTTACGAGTGGGTTTACGTCGGTAGTGCAATGGGTGGGGTTCGAACCGGCAACCATATGATCGCAAGTCCGACGCCCTAGCCATTAGGCTGCCGACGCTTGTAACACCCCGTCTTTTTTTGCGTCGTGTTTAAAAATATACCCTGGTGCTTTTTCCCCTGCCTTAGCTACGGTGTCAATTATAAGGCAAAGCTCCGTATATTTACACACGCTATACTCGCGTGACTAACTCGATGGTTATTTAGCTTTAATAAGGCTTTACTGAGCCTACAGGAAAAACATTATTGTTTGTGGAGGGAGCTTGAAAGTATTAAAATCAAATTTACACCTTTTGCTTTACGTCTGCGATCGATAAGCGTAATTGTTTTCATTGGCATAACATAATACACCAACACGCCTGTTTATTTTTAAGGGTAATAGTTTTTTAACTGCCTCATTGGTTTAGTGGTCCTAACCACAACTCCGATACTAAAATCAATGGAGTTTCTTGCTGGATTCTTCTCTATAGGATCAACTTTTGGAACCGTGCAACTAGAGTTAATAACGTTTTATAAACGCTTGTAAAAGGTTTGTTTAAACAAAATTAAAGAGGGGTCCGTCCGATTCTCTGGTTGAGCAAAGTGAGATTAAGTGGTTTTTCTATGAAATACTCGGAAAAAAAAACAAACAAAATTCATGTCTTCTAGCGTAGCAGTCGCGCTTAGGACCACTAGACTAATGAGGTAGTCATTTTATTTGCAAATGAAACTCCCAAATTTAATAATCACTGATTGAAGTAGCTACATTTTAATCAGAGCCATCTGCTTATCCTCTTGACGCAAACCTGTACACACATAATTTGAGGTGAAAAGCAACAACACCAATCTCGAAAGGTACCAGAAGCCACGAGCGATCATGCCAAAACTCCAACAGAATTTGGCAAATTAAATTTTCAAAAAGTCGTATCTCGTAATCAACTCAGGCCCAGATGTGGGGGGTGAGGCTAGGGTGTCCCCCCCCCTACCTCTCCTGACACACAACTGAATTATGTAAAACTTTTAATTGTCCTCTCGCCTCACCTTCATTAAAATTCGAGGTGTTTTGTTTGGACAGAAAAACTTAGCCGTACCTATTTTCGGGTGTTGTTTGTTCTTGAGATGTTAAAAGGGGATTTTGACAGCTACACCTGGTATCCTGATTAATTATTACCTATCAAATGGAGAGGGGTGTTCTTTTTTTGGAACGATGGGGCTTGCGCAGCTGTGTTGCCTGTCAAAATTGTCACGTCAGGGAAAAGCGTTATGCCTCTCGAGACGTTCGGTTCTGTTCGGCATAGTTTGAATATTATCGTCATTCGGTGACCGCCATACTTATTTTTTTTATGTGTGATATTTTTTTTTAGTTTAAAAAGACTTCAGAACCATACAGACATACTATTACGCCTGTGTTCCCCGAAGAGTTAGGCAGAGGTGTACTACTGTACACCCACGCTTCGCCGGTATGTTTAGGTCCTAAACATACCGGGGGGCGAGCCTATTGCCATTAACCGGGCACAAACCATACAATTAACGGATATCATTTAACTGTCAATAGAATATCAGTTTTGCAGAAATACTGAGCACTGATTGGTCCATATTAAATGGTTCATGATTGATCCATTGTTAAATGTCCATTTATAAATGTTCTCAATCTGACAGCCACGCGCCGTAAGAATATTAACTATCAAAAATGTACGCGTGATATTGTAATTTTGATTGACCGGTCACAATTCTTGCGTTAGTTTACAATCTCGCGTGATGTATTTAGATATAAAATGTGCTTACAATTATACGGTGACGTAGGTATACTTTCTCACCGTTCCCAATTAAAATGATGACAAAATGAACTGCAACGTCAATAGTTAGCACTTATCAAAGGAACTGAATGAATTGCCAAGCAATTACGAACCAAGAAGGATTTAAAATAGGTACTCTATTCAGTCGCTCAAAATACATCTTGAGTAAATTTCGATAGTTTTCCAAATCTTTTGAAGGTATTTCGGAACTCATGATATTTCCCATTAAATTCGGCTTTGCATGAAGATACGGGCTGATGGTTTTATGAAGGGCGCGATAAGGGCAACTTATGATTATTATTTGTTACCTTACGTCCGCGTCAGTCAGAAATTTCCTTGGCATTATTCTTTTCGTCGCACGCAAGGGGCTTTGTGTAGTTAAAATATTTTGTATTTATACGCGGTATTTTTTAATATTATTGGGTTTTTCGGTGAAATTCGCACTAGTAACTTAGTAGTAGTTATAGATGTGTGGGCCCACACCATATAAATACTATGATACCAAACATTAAACGCGATTGCAATGCTGGAGCTCTTGGGTTAGATTCCCAGGTCGAGCAAAGCGTTATTGAATTCTTCTATGAAATTCTCAGGAGCAGCTGTGGGTTTAGATTTGTGCCCGGTTATTGGCAATGGTCTCCTTTTTCATTGGACCTAAACACCGTGGATGCACACAAGTTCTCCTCAGCCTATCTCTTCGGGGAATATAGGCATGATGGTATGATATGTTATGTTGTTTGACCCTATGTCAACATCCTATTTATTTATTTATTTTTTATTTAGTAGCATTAAATAACAAATATATTTAATGCTACTTAATAATTAACTTACGACAGTACATAGCTCTGTCGTAAGTTTATTATTAAATAGCAAAGAATGAACACGAGAATAATTAATAAGCATCTGAAATTTACATATTAATTAAGGCTCACTTCGAACTTTTCTTCATATACATACATAATATTAATATTGGAGTGTACGAAAATTTAATATCACGAACGCTAGGTGGCGTAGGAAATTTGATCTTTCGTAAAACTATCCGTAAACCCTTGGTCGAATAACGAAGTAATTACATTACGTCATTGAATTACTACATGGGTTCAATCGTTAATTCCAAGGCTATATTATAAGAGATTCCATAATCACCTATCTTTTGTCTAATAAGCAATAAATTAAAAAAACACCGTCAATTGCATTACGTTAATTCACATTTCAAACAAAAAAAAAACAAATGTCAAAATCGAAGAACAAACTTATATCACTCCGTCATTTTTGAGTTGGGGGTTAAAAAGGAAGTCTAATGGAAATGAAACCGTAGGAAAACATTTATTAAGCTGAAATTATTTTCCATTTTTCGTAGACATCATATAATAATTTCAATCAAGCTTTACATAACCAGTATAGGCTGGCCTTGAATTGTACGTAAAACCTTTACAATGGGAGGTCAGTCTAAAATGGATTTTTATAGCTTGATATGTAGCAGTGTGTACAGTTGATTGTGTATACCACGCAGATGATTGTATATACCACACATTCTCGCGCCATTGTCACAAAACATGAAATGATAACGAGCTTTTGACGGACTATTGTTGTTAATATTAATGGCAAAGCCATTAAACGCAGTGATGGCTTGTGATAACAGAGTAGTATAGTTTAGATTTAACCCCGCTTTTTTATTATATACTTAAATAGTTTTGATATCATTTGATTGCCTCGTTAGCCTGCATTCTGTATAGGCACCTGCCGTATTCCCCGAAGGTTTAGGTAGCAGTGTACTTATGTACACCCAGATTTTGCCGGTATGTTTAAAGTCTAGGTTTAGGAGGCGAGCTTATTGCCATTAACCGGGCACAAATACAGACTACGAACTGCTACTGGGAATTTCATAGAAAAACCTAATAACACTGCTCGTCCTGGGGATCGAACCCAGGACCTTTAGCGTAGTATTCGCCCTTAGGACCACTAGACTAATGAGGAAGTCAAACTACCACTAAAGATTGTCGCTATGATATCCGAGGAACTAAGGGGTCTTGGCATGATAAAAATGGTCACCCATCTACAGACTGTTTGCGGCAGGCGTAACTTAACCTTGCATATCTGTTGATCAGCACAGTTATAGCTACGAGCCTCTCCAATAAAAGAGCAGATCCAACATAATGGTTCACTAAAGATGATCACAGACGTTCAAACAGTTCAATTATATAATTTGCATTCAAATAACAGTCACAGAGCTGCATGCAACTTTCTATCATTATGCTAACAAGCAAGGAAACTACTGGCTTCTTTCAATTGACTTTCAAATTGAAAAAATAAACTTTTCGCCAGTTTCTTCCTCTGTAAGCGCAATCCAAATTAGCGATGAAGTAATTAACCTTTTAGAAACTCCTTGTAAAACTCTTGGATGTCAACTTCCAAAGCGTTAATAAATAATATCAAATACGATGGAAAGCGCCTTTTGTTGAAGCCGATTCTTTGTAGTCTACAAAGTTTGTATAAAGTTCAAAACCTTTGTGGGAGTCTCACATTTCACTCACATTATTACAAAATTATTTGAGAAGTTAAATTTCCAATTTGTTTAATGGATATACGAGTACTTGAGTCTTACCTAATCAAGTGTACTTTGCTTTAAAGAAAATGTAAGATTAAAGTGGGGTAAATGAGAATGTGATTAATGGTAATTGTAAAATGGATGCGATGTAGTTTTAATCAGTATTGTTTGACCTGAACAAAAAGGATTTTGTATTGAATAAAAGAAGCAGACAAATATATATTATTTAATGTATTATTGACAACACTATAATACACAAAGGTAAAGTAAAAGAAACTATATTTCAAACAAAAATGAACCAAAAAGGTATATTAGTAGATTTTAATAATATACATCATGCTATGAAACCACCGCTACTTGCAAGCAATTGAGTAACACCAAAAATATTCCTTTCTTATAAAAATATCATCAGAAGTAATACAAATGCATTGTACCAAACCATTTTAAAATGAAAATGATGTATTGTGTACAGGTAAACTCGAATGGATCTCAAAGAGATGAAAACATTCGCGTCATGAGTCGACATTTCACAGATTCAGTTTCAACTATGAACATATTTTATGGTGTTCCAATAGAAGCATAGACCGTATATCAATGCGATATGACATCTGTGAGCTATGCAATAAAGAAAAAAACCGAGCAGCGCCGCGGGATTCCATTTGAACATAGATTTACAGCTTAGAAAAAGCTTTTTGACATACATTTTTTGGGGCGTACCTTTAGTTGACCTGAAAATGTGTTAACCTGACAACAGATTGAGGACATATTTTATGAACATCAACTATTATATAAGGAACTTTTTATATCATCATTTTATTGACAAATTAGCAAATTATATTATACAAGTAATCTGTTGTTGAATTTTTGCTAATAAATATAATTAGAACTTTCTTCACCTGCAACATCAATCAATTTTCAAGCACAGGCTACAATTTATACACAGTACACATCAGATGAACAAATACTTGATTAACATAATCTTTAATTTATTTCTTTTATTAGCGATTCAAATACCACTGCAATTTATTTTGATATTAATTTTATTGCATAACATGGTATTTTATTTTCTGTAATTGGGTGTCTATTAACTTTTTTGTTAATTTACATTTAGTTGTTCACTGAATTCACTACGAGTATATATTTTTCACTATAGGCATTAATAGGAATATCCCATTTTTATGATATTCTAATGGCTGCATAGGCCGTATATCAATGCGGTTTGACACCTGCGAGCCACACAATAAAGCAAAAAGCTACGGATAGCCCATTCAAACATACATGAACAATATTCGTGAATATTGGTTTTTATAACGATTTTTTAGAGTACCTAACCTATTAATTTGTTAATTAAAATAGGTTTTAGACTGCCTCACTAGGCTAGTGGTACTAAGCGCGACTGCTACGCTAGAGGTCCTGGGTGCGATCTTCAGGTCGAGCAAAGTGTTATTGCGTTTTTCTATGAGATTCTCAGTAGCAGCTCGGAGTCTGGATTTGTGCCCGGTTAATGGCAATAGGCTCGGCGAACTGTGGGTGTACATTAAGTAGGTACACCTCTGCCTAACCCTTCGGGGAATACAGACGTGATGGTATGTATGTAAAATAGGTTTTACTACTTCTGCTACCTCATTTTCATTACTTTAATCAAGAGATTTTCCTATTTTGTTATGATTTCTTTTTTTTTTTCACATTTACCGTGGTCAGATGCGCTAAAAAAAGATAATTAAAATGTAGGTACATGTATTATTAAAGTAAGTATTATTGTGTATGTATAACCACTGCTGAGTGATGGCGTCTTCTATATTCCACGACTGTTTCCCATCTTGTGCAAGGTGCAACCACTGGATGGAAACTTTTAAACTTTCAGCATTTTTTTTAAACTTGCAAGTCGTCAAGATACTATCTAAAATAGAAATCCATCAGCCATAAAATAACAATTTCGTTCGTTTTGACTTCGTTTTAGAAAGCGAGTGACTAACAATGAGGGGGGAAAATATCGTATTCCAAAATCAATACCAACCTCACACGCTACAAGTAAAAAAAAATCAGTGGAAATCAGTCCCCCACTCAAGGCATACAAAAACACAATCAGTATAAAATCGACATGATAATTGCCGGCAACGAGGAAAGCGCTCGCGTGAGAGGTCGCGTGTCAAACTTGATTAAATTCAACTTGAACAGGTCTGTTTGGTTATTCACAGCCGTGGTAGCAACGTGACTATAGAAAATACAAGCAATTTTCATTGCCCACTCTACTTAGCGTGACTTACCTTATGCATTTGATAAAGTATGCAATAGTGTTATCGAGTAAAATTTAAGGTGGTACCTCGATAAAGGCCGTTGTTTATGTCAGTTCTGGAGATTTTATCTAGGAGATTATCGGATCATTAAATTTTGAGTAAAATAGGTGGTAGGCATAAAACCAAGTAGGTACCTACATAGTGGTTACCTGGTTTGTGGTATGCCCCAAGGCAATAACTGGGACCTGTGTCATTCATTTACTACGATTTAATATAAATACCATTTTATTTTTTTAATTCTATTACTCATTTACTTTACATGTTATGAGTGTAAAAGAAAACGCATAGCAGTCCAGACTCAAACAGACGTCTGCACTTTGGTATAATCGTCGCATTAGCCACTGAGCAACTGGCCGCTTTTAGAAGACGTCAGCTATATCCATTAAAAATACTGTACTATGTCCTTCAATAAACATGACTTACTTTAAAGTAAGAATTTATATACTTTTGTTTAAGTATTCTACAAGCATTCCAATAAGTCTAGACAATAGAATAAGATAACAATATGAATATTAACTTAAAGCGAGTTATTTTTATTTCAAACACCTTTCAGGTGCAAAAAATCTAGTCAGTTTTTTTTTAAATAAAAAGAATTTCATTAAGAGAATGAAGATCTTACTCATCTTAAAAAAATATTCATTTTTTCAGAAAATCCACTGATATTAAGAATATTGTGCCTACTTTATTTTTTCGCTTATTTTTCTTAATCTTCCAGTAAATCCGCTTACATACTGAAACCTTTGTGAACACGAACGAATGAAATCCCTTTTCATACGTAGCTTGGTTTTGGCGTGGATAGCAATTTTATTTGAGTCTCGTGTCAAAATAATATTGGAGTAGTAACTGCGTGCTTTTTTTACGATGCCAATTAAAACGATGTACGTACTGAGTAACGCGGTAGTTTTTAACTGCAATTCAGTTCGTGTTCAATTTAGGCTTAATAGCAATACAATTTTTGTTATGGCGTATCTTTTTTTTAATTATGTTTTTTTTTGTAGAGCTTGGTTTTATGAATATTCTTTTATGTAGTTTATATATATGGCAAATTTTAATTACTTACACTTTTAATGCAATCATTTAATTTTCAAAAGAGTACATCTCATACTGAAAGACGTCGCTATCATAAAATATCCTGCAGAGATTCTTAATCCATGAAAAAACAACAAAACCGGCACTGAACATCAACATCAACGGCTTACATCGTTCGTTCAATAAAAATTACATAATCCATTTCCATGCGTGCAAAGGTAAACAACATTCCGATCAAGTAAGGTGTTACCAAACCACTCCCGAACTGCATTAAATATGAACACCATAAATTTAGTACGTGGAACGTTAATAAAAAATGAATCCATTCCGATTTTTATATTCCACGCATCACAGACGCGAACCATAAGGGCTTAGCCACACTATCGATTTACGTGCGTGTTTTTAGCGATTTGATTGGTCAAGTATACTTGTAGTGAACTTTTTACAGGTGCGTAGTGGGTTTCTCAATTGTACCTGCATACGGCTAAGGCTCAATTTGCACCGGGAAAGTAGCGTAAATGTACTGGTCTTTTAATTATGTAGATTCAGCTTAAAATTATTTCACACTGAACTCTCCGCCGGCCGCTGCTTTCCCAGTGTGAATTGAGCCTAAAGGTATACAATTCCAGTTAAAGCTGATCTCGCATGTGCAGGCTTTCCATACAATAAGAGGCCAGTGTTAACTGGATCTTTATAGTGAAACCATGCGTACGAGACGAATTCGCTGAACGTGCAACAACCTATGTATCTTCGTACATACCTATGACAAGCTGACCTCGATCCTATGACAAAGTCACTCATACCTCGCATCAATCTCTCTGCGTACACAATAGATTGATTCCTAGACACACAGCTACACAAATGAGCGTTGCAAATTACGTTCCAGTTCAACATGACCCCGCATGGTATTGGCCTGTCATACACTTAGAGATTATCTTATACTGGATGGTGAAAGTTGATTATAGTTGCCACCGTTGTTTCCATGGAAAAAAGTGGGAACTTTAGACCCCCAGTTATTAAATTCACTATTGCTCCAATTCCATTTAGAAAATTCGTCTCAATGGTCCACGATTCACAAATCGCTAGTGGGATATCGCTCTTATAGAGGTGGCGGGTACGAACGGCACGAAAAAAAGGCGAATATTCATGCTCGATGACTCGGAAAAATTCAATTACAACTGTCCCAGGCTTGCATTGTAATGGACAGGCAGAAACAGGGCACAACAAATCTAATCAAAGTTTACAATTCACGGATCAGACTGTCTGACCTTTTGCACCTCGGCTTGAAGGCCTTGAAAGTTCTGATGTCAAGGAATCTGAGTGAGGGTTAATCAGTGCCTTCTTGTTGGGTTCTGGTTCTTATAAACATGAAGGCATTTTCGTAATGTTTTTTCGGGTTAGGTATAAAGAATAAATCATTCGTTGTATTGATGTAGATTTACGTTTATTTGAGTCTAATTTGTTTTATGGATATTTGATTTCAAGGAATCTTCTGTTAGAATGGGCTAGGGTATAATAGTCAAATTATTTAAGTAAATAAATACTGCCGCGCCGCTTTGGTTCAATCAGATAATTATATTGAATAAGAAACTGCTTCCAAATTTAGTTTCTTGATAACACTAAAACTCGTTAATAACAATTTACAAACAGAAGAGAAAATGGTTCCTTAATATTTTACTTTGCTTATTTATACAATCATATATACATTCATAATATATTCCACCTGTACCAAATGCTACATTTTCTTCAACAACCCTATATACGCTGTTGGCATATTTATTTCGAAGGGCCTCGAACTATTAATCACAAAATTTAATTCAAGAAGCCTTGTAAGCAAGGCAGCTAACTGTGGTACCCTCACTCATAAGATATTCACCGATGAAGTTGAATAATAAAACAATTCGCAGGTACGTGTTAACAAGGCAACATGATGTTAAAGAATTTCACCTGGATAAGGCTTTAACCTAGTCAGGTCTAGACTATCTCATTATTCTTGTACGCTATATATATGTTACGGTAAATCTGATTAATTGAAAATTATTAATATTTTTACAAAATTATTAATAATAACCACATGTTTTGGTAAATGTGAATAAACGATCGAAATTTATTACTTTTAGTAGTAATTATTAATAATTCACGACACATATTGGTAAAAGTTATAAAATAAATAAAAACCCAATGTTTTTTGACCAGCAGGTATTTATTTATAATATTAAACACAGTCTTACAATTATATCTATTAAAATAGGCGAACTGTAGTGAATTAGTTTATTAAATGAAATTAGTTTGTTTCTGGCACTCGCCGGCCGCTCCCGAGGCACCGCTCGCTTCGCTCGCTCGGCTCCTACGTTGTGTGGTCACAGTTCTAACCTAACCTAACCGATATCTGTATTTAGAATTTTGCGACGAACTTAAAATTTTGAAATATGGCGGCTCAATTATTTATTTTATAACTTTTACCAATATGTGTCGTGAATTATTAATAATTACTACTAAAAGAAATAAATTTCGATCGTTTATTCCCATTCACCAAAACATGTGGTTATTATTAATATTTTTGTAAAAATATTAATAATTTTCAATTAATCAGATTTACCGTGACATATACAAAACCAGTATAGAATTGCAATTTAGCGGAAAATCTTTGCAATGGGAGGTCAGTCCAAACTGGTTTTGTATAGCTTGATGTGTAGCCGTATTTACCCAGCGTGACTAATGAGCGTCAGTTCCTGGGTTTGACTCCCAGGTCGGGTATAATGTTATTAAGATTTTCTATTTCTTAAAATGTTTAGTAGCACATTCAATCCTCACTAAAAGATGATATAGTGACACGAATTGAAAGGGAATATGCCGAGATAATCTGCGGATGTTGAGAAAATGAATAAAAGCCGATTAATAAAAGGTGAATATCAGCGGAAGTGTCGCAAGAAAAAAATACACCGATCTTATTGGCGAAGTCCTCCAAAAAGGTCAGGTACATAGTACTTGCTACTGGTGCGTGCGTAGGACAACATGTATGAATGTGGAAGAACCGTAAGACATTTATACAAGAGTTGCAGCAACTGGTGGTCTGTAGTTTCTGCCTACTCATATATAAGGCGTGAGCATATATATGTATGCTTCAAGTAAGAAACTGTACTCAAAAACAATGCTGTTCGTATGCCCTACTGTTTTGCTAAATTAAAAGCATTAGGCCTAGGAAGATCTAGCCAGCATTAGGCTGTCCCTCAATTACATGGGACCTCAAACATACCAGTGAACCGTGTGTACAAATTAGAATTTCGGTTTCAACTTTCTTTCTTTCTTTTTAGGGAATAGGCATAGTGTGTGTTTACAAAAACTTGTATTTTTCGTTAAGGAACAGTTTCAAATGTTTTGTGAATATATTAAAAGGACTTAAAGTTCAGAAAATTAAAATAAAACACGATGAATTAGAAATTAAAAAACATAATTATTAATATATATACCTACCGTTGCTCTGATAGTAAAAGAACGAGATCTTAAGGCAAGTTGCTTGCGTTATTTTTTTTTTTCGTTCATTGTACCGAGCTACTAAGAAAGCTTAGAATCAACAACAGACGGGCTGTTAGGGATTACAGAAGGATTTATAACTTGAAAACAAGTTCTTAGACTGCAGCTTAAAGAGTTACCTGTAAGATTTTTCATTAAGACATGTAGTTTATTATGGTAAATCTTTTAGATAAATCTTAAGCGCCACCGTATTTTTTGGCTTATAATAAGCAAGATTGATAGTCGAATTATATTATCAAGTAACTGCCTCATTAGTCTAGTGCTCCTCAGTGCGACTGCTACGCTAGAGGTCCTGGGTTCGATCCCCAGGTTGAGCAAATTATTATTGGGTATGAAATTCTCAGAGCAGCTCGGATTCCGGATTTGTGCCCGGTTAATGTCAATTAGCTCGCCCCCTATTACATGGGACCTAAACATACTGGCGAAATGTGGGTGTACATTAGTACACCTTTGCCTAACCCTTCGGGGAATACAGGCGTGATAGTACGGTATTATCAAGTTAGGTATCTATATTAATTATAGTTTGTATTGTAATAAATAACCTATTTTATGACTGTTGGTATTGGTCTGTATATTTAACATCATGCAATCTTTTCTGAAACTTACGCGAATATTAGAGTTGAAATTAAACTAGTTTTTACACACGGGTAGATTATCTGTGTACCCGCGTTCGTGACACTGTTAAGGGTACTTCGCGATTCAATATTATCAACATAACCCGATTACATCCATAAAACGGATTTTTATTTTTATTCTAGCACTTAATTTGAGTTTTTGTGACGTTCTACATCGCTGATACCAACTGGGTTTCATCCCTCACAAAAATAAAAATTAATAATTAAATCTTCACAAAAACAAGGCTAAACCGTTAAAAATATTTCCATCTCAAAGTTCCCGAGTCCGCTTGACTGGCTCTAGACGGCTGGCGAGCGAAAATAGACATCAAAGAACAAACTAAGCATCGATTTGTGGTCTCTACTGCACTGTGACGGTGCCGCTTTCGAGCGAAAACCGGGACTCACTCGAGCGGTTATTTAGCGCTGCTGTTTTATACTTGAAGCTATTTTCGCCGTAGGTTTAGATTATTTTTTATGTAGATGTCCTTATATCCTCTTATTGCCATATTGTACCTTGGTTAGCATATTAAGTTACCACAAAATGTAAAATTATTCTAGTAAGGAAATTTATGAATAGTAACGGCTTCATTAGACTAGTGGTCCCAATCGCGACTGCTACGCTAGAGGTCTTGGCTTCGATCCCCAGGTCGAGCAAAGTGTTATTGAGTTTTTCTATAAAATACTCAGTAGCATCTCGGAGTCTGGATTTGTGCCCGGTGAATGGCAATAGGCTCGCCCCCTATTACATGGGACCCAAACATACCGGCGAACTGTGGGTGTACATTAAGTACACCTCTGCCTAACCCTTCGGGGAATACAGGCGTGATGGTATGTTATGTTATGTTAAAATGTAAAATCTCAGTTTATTATGAACTTGAATTATCAACACATTAAGGTTTAAAATTTTTTGGAGAAATTTGACAGATTTGTATAACCTGATGTGCTGGCGATTGTACCAGTGAATAATGTTACACCTTTTATTTTAAAACAGTGCCATGGAGTTTCTTGCCGGATTCTTCTCCATAGGATCAACTTTTGAAACCGTGCAACTAGTCATAACGTTTCATAAATGCTTGTAAAAGCTTATTTGAAATAAAAACATTTGATCTTTGAACTTGAATGAAAAAGATTTCTAAAGAATTTTATAAAAAAAACTCAATAACACTGCTCGACCTGGGGATCGAACCTAGGACGTCGAGAATAGCAGTCGCGCTTAGGACCACTAGACTAATGAGACAGTTACTCATAGTTCATAAATTTCCGTACTAGAATAACATATAATTATGTAGTTAATAGTTGAAATTGCTTTTGCTCTTCCTAAAAAGTTTATAATCGTAATTAAAAATATATTTATTTTAAACATGACGGCGTATTCAATGTCAGTATAAACAAGACATCCGGTAGCAAAATATATTAATTAATTTATCTTCAGCTAAAATGTATATCTTTAAAAATGTGTATATTTTTTTCGCGGAGCATTTACAAAAATGCTCACAGTACGAATGTTTTTCCTACACTCGTTGTTTCTGCTCCAGTATTTTTTGTATAAACAAAATGTCAAACAGAACCGCCTTATTTGCATTTCATACGAATCGGCTGTGTAAAGTGGCTTGAAAAAAAGCATAAGTTGCAAGCAACTCAATAATATAAAAGCAACTATTTTTATTTCATTTTCACCACCACGTCTGTTTTCCCCGAAGGGTTAGGCAGAGGTGTAGTAATCATTGTACACCTACAGTTCGCTGGTATATTTAGGTTCCATGTAATAGGGCGACCTTATTGCCATTAACCAGGCACAAATCCAGACTCCGAGCTGCTACTGATAATTTCATAGAAAATATATTTTTTTAAAACCCCTGACAATTGCATTATGTCTCGACCGATTTTCATCAAACGAAAAACACTCCTGACTAATTCACCATTCAAGCAAAAAAAACTAAATCATTATCGGTTCATCCGTTCGGGAGCTACGATGCTACAGACAGACAGACACACACACACAGGCACTTCAAACTAATAGCACCCCGTCGTTTTTGCGTCGGGGGTTAAAAAATCCAATAACGGTTTGCACGACCTGGGAATCGAACCCAAGACCTCTAGCGTAGGACCATTGGACTATTGAGCCAGTTATTAATTTTTTGCTCCTACAAATATAGATATAGGTACAAAGTATAATATACTCCTATATACCAAACAGAAATATTATGGCTTCATATTAATATATTTTTTCTGAATGTATTTTTGCCATGAAATCAGATTATTGATAATCCGTTACTGCGAATATAAGCAACGTATTTTTAAACTGGGAAAAGGTAAAATTGATAAAAAGGTTTGAAGGATTACGTTGCTTCGTCTCGAGGGGACTCGCTTGGAATAAAGCCCAAAAAATTGTTGGTGAAATTATGGAAAAATGAAATGGATTTGTGGACGAAAAAACACCATACCTCATAATAATTACAGTAACAGTTGAAACGAAGGAGTTCTTCAGTGTAAAACGCTTCTAGGTAAACGAAGAAGGTTGCCCGGCGGCCAAGAAGACTGAAGACGGCAAGCATCAACAATGAAAAGACCTGAAGATCGGAATCCGTACCATCACGTCTGAATTCCCCGAAGGGTTAGGCAGAAGTGTACTAATATACACCCACGCTTCGCCAGTATGGTTAGGTCCCATGTAATATGAGGCGAGCCTATTGCCATTAACCGGGCACAAATCCAGACTCTGAGCTGCTAATGAGAATTTCATAGAAAAACCCAATGACATTCTGCTCGACCCGGGGATCGATTCCAGGAAGTCTAGCATAACAGTCGCGCTGAGAACTACTAGCCTGATGAGACATATTTCTAGATTTATTACCGCAATACTTGGCTTATCCCTACTGCAAAAGGTGTGTTTAAAAAGACATCATCGTCATCATCATCATATCAGCCAAATGAGGTTCACTGCTAAGGCCTTCCCCTTACACTCCATAACGACTCCCAGCGACCTTGACCAGCTCGTCTGTCCATCTCGTTTGAGGTTGTCTCACACTGCGTTTTCCGGTGCTTAAAAAGACGTCATCTGATGAATAATTTAGTATTATCGAATATCGTCATATGAAATTTGAAGCTTGTGGAAATATATGACACCATACGTAAGATGGACTGTGTTAAAAATGATATAGGTTGGATAAAATTATGTATATTACAGATGGTTGGAAAATACTTACTGCTAGTAAATTGGGTTACAGGCAAGAAGGGGATGATGATGATGACGAAATTCGAAGCAATTTCATCGTGATCGAAAATCAATCCTGAACAATTTACTGATCCATCTTTCCATTGGACCACCGCCCCGGTCATAACACGCATTACGAATTACCGGACCGCACACAATCCCGAACCTTTACAACCCCGCGATTATCAAATTTGTGTCCACCCGAACGTGACGTCAGCACATCGGTATATTTTATTAGTTTATGAAATTCTAACACTTTCTGCTCAAATGCTCTTCAGGATTATGATAAAACTTTAATCCCTTCTGGTGGAATGGATCTGAACTCCATAATAGGAATCCACTTTCACGAGGAAAACAGAATTTGAAATTTTCGTAATTATAGTTTGATTATTTTGCGGTATTAGATGGAGGTTCTAAACTTCACCGTGATTTTCTGAGGATTCCTTTAGTTGGAAAATGATTAAATTTACTTCACGTGTCTCTTCATCTACCTACTTATTTCAACTTTGTTCATGTTTAATGCCTTTGGAATTGAACGGAGCTCTAAGTGGACTTAAGGCAGTTGGATTGTTGTTTAAAGCACCTGTAACAATGGACTTAGCGTCCGGTTGTTAGACCCTTGCCTGTATCTAGGAAGTCTAACTTAGTTCGCTTTAGTTTAAATTTACTGGATGCTCGAAATCGTGTAAATATTTTAAAGTAATTAACTAGCTAACTTAATAATTTTGAGTATATATTTGGAGTAAAATTTGTTTTTAAAATTTCACCTGCTTATTGGCAAGATGATATTTTATATATTTTTATCTTCTTTTGTAAAGGATAATTATATTCTCCATAACTATGAATATTTCTAAGATATATTGATCGGATACTTATTGACCAATTATCAGGTAGACTTAAATACATTTTTTTTTATGAAGCACGAACGCCACTTCTATAATCCATTCTTCAGAATGTTGCCTTTTATGTAAATTTTCATATAAAAAATTAGAAAGCCGAATTGCTTTGAGTAACATTTTCTGATGAAAATTAAATTCTGCAAATAAAATGTCGTGTAATTACGAGAAATAATAAGAAGCCTTACAATTTTAATATCGTCTAGCTCAACATTCTTTTCGCAGAACTAAGTTTTCAAGTATTTGTGATCCGACTCCACTAATCCTGACGTAATTTTACAGAATTTTTTTCAAGAACTTTTTTCGCTAGGAAGTGGCTGGAATATGAAAAAAAATCAAAGCAAAGCCCGCTAATGGACCATGCACAATGTTTCCAAGAAACTTATGAACTCGGTTACAATGCAAATACAGCGTAATGGATGCGTAATGACATCAGTCTACACGCTATGGCACCGACATGCCCTAGTAATATGGACATGCAAAATTATTACCATTAGAATGAAAAAAAAAAGGTTATAATGTCTGTGCTGCTTAGATCTTTCTGAATAATTAGTTGAGCAACATATGGGCTGAATGAATTTGGGTTGGAGTATGTCGCGTGACCTTGGATTATTACTTCAGTATACCGAATTATGTAGTACCTACACAAATATTTCTTCATTTTTAAAACAAGGTCACAGCTTAAGGCGGTTCGCACACTGTACCGCATCACGCAGCGTAGTGTTGGAGTGCGTGTTCTTACATTATTTGCAAGTATCTGTGATTGTATAGAAAACACGCATTGTGCAAACAAAGAAAACGCATTCACGCGCAGTGTTTTTGTTTTACCGCAACGCACCCCACAGCGTAGCGCCGGGCAGTGTGTTCTTCGCCTAAGGTCATAATTTGTCGTTGTTAAAACACTTGCGGATTATCATCTAGAGATTTTGACATAGGTTGTTGTCCTTTCCCCATTAATTTCACTGCCTATATTATCCCTTAAGGCCTAACACTATAATGTTAACTCATTATTCCTTAGCGGAAGATTATTTGGTAATGCAAATCAGCCCAGATGAAGTCCACAACACAGCTCCTACAACCTCAAATATAATATATTAAACATTACAGCGGTCAGTTAATTCCCTTAAAATTAGGACAAAATCGATTTCGATTCCCTTATCGATTTAAGTAATCTCAATAACAAAACAAAAACTATACACCGAATCAATAACCCAATCCCATATAACAGCGATAAAGAAATTCACCCCCGCCTATAGATTCGTGTCACGTACAAGGACCTTTATAAATAAATATACGTCATGCTTATAGCTGTGGCCAGCAATTTGTTTCACCTGTAATTTGATGTATGAGAGAGAGAAATATATAAGAAAATCGTGCCGACACCTAGCCGAGATTTATGGGGGACTATACATTTTTTGGGTATTTATGAAGGTTCCTATGGGTAGGGTCAGTTTATCACGAGCTGTCTTCATTCGCATGTCTTTATCGTTACACAAGGATTTTGTTTGAGTTTATATTGTGGTGAGAGGAAAAACAAAATGAGGTTTAGTGTGAGCAGGTTGAATATAATTTAGTTTTTTTTTTTACTTAACTAAGAAAGTCTTCAATTCGACAATATTTTGTATAGGTACGTAGGTATTACTGTGCCTAACTTTGGATTTTGACCATTCTTTTTTCACTGTGATAGAGTACCGACTTTTTGGATGGTCACATAATTTTATTAGGATTTGACCATCCAAAACACCTACTTAATGCTTGAAGTTGTTTTATTTATCGAAAAATATAATGAGGACATCAATAATAATTCAACATTATTTGAGTTATAAAATTTCAACTTAGGATAATAATTGACTGTTGACTGTGTGAATAAGTATGATGTTTCATGAACCGTTCAAAAGATCAAAGCAATATCAAATGAGCTATAAGCCAACAGTTTACCTACTGATGTAAGTATCAGAAAATTATAATTTAACATATTCTAAGTATTTACTGATTCCGGAGACTTACGCGAATATCAGACATAATATATTAAAACAAAAGAAGCTATGCTTACATTTTTTTATTAAACTTATATTTTTAACTAGCTTCTGCCCGCGACTTCGTACACGTACCTAGTAGGCAAAAAGTCCTATCTCATGTGTTATTCAGGTAATAAACTGTGTGCCAAATTTTATACAAATCAGTTCAATCGTTTTGGAATGACTAAGTAAGAAACATCCATCTAGACTTTCCCATTTATTGTATTACGTATAGTACAACTTATAGCCTTCCTCAATAAATAGGCTATTCTAACATTTTTTTTTCAACAAACCCTGCCTCTTTAACTTTGAAAATACAATGGAATTGATCATCTTTCATATACAAACATCCGAAATCGTGATTACCATTAAACTGCTACATACACAAAACACAGTAAATCTATTTATTAATTGCTTATTTTTTATTATATCTCAGCATTAAATAATACAACATGTTCACACAGATAGGTATGAATTTTCTTATGAAAGAAAATTTCCAAGTGAAAGAAAAATTCGGCCTCAGGCAGGGTTCAAACCTGCGTTCCTCTGGTTAAGTATATGGTTATTAAGCTACATACAACGTGGATGATAAACATGATAATGATATGATAAATTAAAACAAAAGAAGCTATTCTTAATTTTTTTTTAAACATATATTTTTAATTAAAAAAAAATCTTATGTCACAGACAACCTTTATATAAAACAAATCTAATTTTGCAGAATACCACGCGTACTTGAAATTTAAATAAAAATCCCCACCTCTCACCTGCCTATATAATCCCTTCAAGAAAGCTTTCTAAATGATACCTAAGTACGAAATGCAAAAAAAAGTCGTGACTTTGCGACGCGCAGACTTAGGCGTAATTCACACAGAGAGAAAGAAATGTGAAGAAAAGCTAAATGGGCTATTACTGTAATTGAGTAAAAAAGTTGTATTATGATTTTATAAATTGAATAAAAAAGCCGTATGAAAATGTACTGTGTTGCTTATTAGTTGTATCTAATCTATTTATCAAAATATTGGATTCTACTTTCCTATTTTCAGGGAACGTAATATACTAAAAACCATTAGGTTTTTATAAGACATTTGCAGTCCTGTAAAGGAGTGTTTTAAGAGATTTTGTTGATTTACTTAAAGTAGCTTAAGTCAATGTTTATAGATTATAATAGGATTTAAAAAAAAAATAGAATGGTATTGGAATTGCAAGCTTAAGTGTTTTTATAATAGAAAATCTATATTGGTATAATGAGAGAGCCCTGCTACCTGTACATGCCTCAAACCGCTGAACAAATTATGGATATTTAGTTTAAGAATAATCAAAATGTACCCTATTTACACTATTTTACATTCCAAAGTGCAGAAAAAAAAAACAGAAAAGGAACTGAAACCGAACTGATGAGATATACAATAATGTTTTGCATATTATATGATTGTTAAATGTTATACTTTATTTGATGTTCTTCGGACTTAATATATGTATTTTTTAATAATTACTAGTAACTTTGTGTGGTGTCCTATGACGTCTGCGTCATATTTCACTATGAATCACGCCTTAGTCCTGAACTTAAGGGTAACCAAGATACAGGAGATCAGACGCGATGACGCGAAAAATCCAATTACTCGGCACCAATTCACGCATTCTAATGTACGGTAAAGCCGCGTGTTACAAAATCTAATCAAAGTTTATGGTCGCCCTTGCGGGTTTTGGTGTGCCACCTTGGTTTAGACCGACGATGTGGTGGAAAGATTAGCGGGATGATTTTGTTGAGATTTTTTAGTATGAAGCTACGGCAAACTATTTTTAAAGACAAATATCGTGTGACGTTACAAGTCCCGTATTGTGAAGGTCTCTTCACGTATATTAATTACAAAATTAACAACAGAACTGCCTCATTAGTCTAGTGGTCCTAAGCGCGACTGCAATGCTAGAGGTTCTGGGTTCGATCCTCAGGTCGAGCAGTGTTATTGGGTTTTTCTATGAAGTTCTCAGTAGCAGCTCGGAGCCCCCTGTTACATGGGCCAAAAACATACCGGTAAAATGTGGGTGTAAATTAGTACACCTCTGCCTAACCCTTCGGGGAATTCAAGGGTGATGGTATGTATAAAATGAACACTAGAAAATGTGCTAAAGTTCTACAACGATAATTGAATTGATTTGGGTACGCATTAAGCTAATAAAATAAAAATAAAAATTAATTTCACATCACTTAATAATTTATTTACTGGTGATTTTGCATTATAATTGACCATTAAATAATGCTAAATATTTACAAAGATATGATTTTTTTCTTACTTTTTTACACTACTTTCTTTCTTCTTCTAACTAGAAATTTCATGTCACCAAAATTCATCTTTTTTACTAAACTAAAAAACACCTAGAATAAATCACGCTTTCCTCAACCACCCAGCTACCAACCTTAGCGTTAATGCTAAATCATTGAAGCTATATACCATAGAATTACATTCTATTGTCCGATTTTAAATATACATGATGTTTCATTGGGCATTCGTAACGGTTTTACGTGGTAACACAAACACCCATTTATATTTTTCTTGCTAATTGACTGTTATTTTTTTTTTGCTTTTGTTGATGTTTGTTTGGTCTTGATTGTGTAATAAAATTCAGCGGTGAGAACCGTGTTCATGACTTTTTATGTTTTTTCTTAATGTGCAGTAACGTTCTGTTATTTACATGGTAATTTTAAAATAACTTTATAATCTTAGCATGCAATAGCATAAATAAATGCTAAACAATACAAAAATATGGTTAATTGGTAAGGTACAGTTAGCAATGAAATTCGTTAAACACGATGAAATCTCTAACGCTTGAAAATATTAATTAGTATCCAGAACTTACCAACCCGAGATGTGGTAAGAAAAACAAGTTACATACAAGACCATTATTTTTTACCTAATGAATCTATTAGAAAGTATTGGTGCTGTGATGTTTTCAAAACTTGGCAGTATTCAGCGACTTTCGTTGCTGACCGTACGATATCGAACTAGCTGTAAAGTAAGTCATGTCGGTTGAGAAGCAAAAACTTGCTTTTCAACAGATGTCATTGACGTCACCTCAAAGACGTAAATTTAAGATGTGAAGGCAAATTTCGGACCACGCGGTCGCTTAGTTGGTTATAGCGTCTGGTATCTAACCAGAAGATGCAGGTTCAACCTTGCCCGCAGTTGTCGGTTCCTCCTAGGCAAGCGCGCTCCATCGTAGATCGCAGTATCGCTTAACATCAGGCGAACTGGCGGTCAAGCGTAGGCATATCACGAATAAAAAAAAGTTGAATTATTTTTCCCCTTCATACGTGATGCGTGACGGTCTGATGTGTTATAAATAGTAATCAGTATCGATGTGGAAGGTTTTTTAGTGTAAACGAGCCGACTAAAATCATTTTTCTGTGCGTCTCGAGACCCAAGCACAAGAGTGGGTTAGAGACGAACATTGAAACAGAGTTGGATACTGCATTGCCAAATATGTTGCTGCTAAATATATAGGTATTTCGCTTGTATGTAAATGATAAAACAAAGCATAAATGAAAATAAAAATCTGTGAATAGATCTTTGTGTCGAAGCATTAACCTTGCACACGGAACAATAACAAAAATACACTCGAAATAAAGAATTCAATCTAAAAATAGTGAAGGAAAATTTCAGCAATATGACCACATACCTGAAGAACCGGATGTAAGTTGCGGCACCGGAAGTGCTGAATGTACGTCGGCACATTGTTAATAAGGGGCCGTGGGGAACTAGTGGCATCAATTTGGTTCTTATTATTCTTATTTTATTTAACGATGAAGGTACAAACCTGTAGTTATAGAGGGTGAACAAAGAAATTATGGATGGAGTGTGTTAAATTAGATAAATGATTGAAAAGGAATTGATGTGATGACGACTAACAGGGATGAATGGAAGAAAAGGACCCCAAACAAATTGGGATAAGGGCAGGAAGATGATGATAATGATGAAGTTATAGTACTCTAAGGGTATGTACAGTCAGCGTCAATTATATAGAAGCGAACTTACTGTTCATAGTAAAATTAAACTCTATCTCAATAGGATAAAATAGGTGTCCGAATTCGGACATTCTAAAATATCCTTTGTCGTTGAGATAAAGTTAAATTTCCTTAGTTGCTCCGATCATTTGAGCTGTTTGTATGCGCAGATATATTTGATGCTGACTGTACTAAAGCCACGGTCACGAACTCCAGCAAAAGTGGAGAGGTGAAACACTCAAACAAGGTTTAAGTCCGATGGTCGCCCACTCTGAGTGAAGTTCGACACTTTTTTTTGAAGATTACTATTAATGTGCCCCTTGTGCTAAGCTAAATGCTTGTGTTACGAGTGGGTTCACGCCGATACTGCAATGGGTAGGGTACGAACCGGCAACCACATGATCGCAAGTTCGACGCCCTAGCCATTAGGCTACCACCGTTTAATATTAGTTTGCTTTAGCATAATTGGATAGCGCAAAAGTAGCTTAACCTCCATCAGATTTTTTTAATCGCATGACGGTACAGAAGTATTTTATTTTACTACTAAGTAGTTTGTATTATTTTTAGATTTTCTGTAAATACACTACTTCCTTTTATATCGTACAATTTGGGTAAATATCATAGGATATACCCAACATGCGACGCTTATTTCGTTCCATAATAATATGCAAATCGTCGGCACAAACTCAATTGGTTAGTCGAGTATATCAATTCGCTTGAGCGCATTACGCCAACACTATTCCATTTTAGAATAGAATTACAAAATAAAGGCCTACACAAAGTTTAACATTATGACGTAACATTCATGTCCTGAACTTTTTAATATGTGTTTATAACTTTTAGACGCTTAGTGAAGGTTTTTCCCTAAAGGTATAGCAAATAGGGACTTATGGCAAATATATACAAGGTCAGTCATAGTATATGCAAAACATGAAACACGTGTCTAGTATTTTAGGTAAAGAGTCTATGTACAAAATTTTAAAACTATATCTTGAAAAATGTCAAAGTTATTAGGTATCTACTTAAAACTTTTGGGTTAAATATGACATGCTGTAAAAATTATTGGAATCGAGTCAGTTACTTATTCTGAACAAACTATATTCTGGTATATACTAAAAATAATGTTATATAAATGAAAAAAATCATGTGACATCTCTACTCTTCCAGTCTTTTCCCAATAAGGTTGGCTGTTCGGCTCGATTTCAGTAATTTACACAAAGCGACTGCTATGAGGACTCCGCAACATAATTTGACAATGACATTACGCGCTCTCTGAGGCACGGAGAGGAAATTGAAGCTTTTTACCAAATGATTATGAAGGGATATACGGTATTTATAACATTGTTAAAGTTTGTCTATCAATTTGTGCCGGATAATCTCAGTAACTTCTCCTGGCAGATAGCTGATAGCCCTTAGGAGCCGAACAAAAAAAAACACGAGTGAAATAGCCAGGCACAGTTAGTTCTAACATGAAAAGTAAAAAAAACCGGCCAAGTGCGAGTCGGACTCGCGCACAGAAGGTACCATTCCGATTTATGACGTATTAAAAAAAACTATTTACTAGATCTCGCCCAAACCAGTTTTCGGTGGAAGTTTACATGGTAATCTACATAATATATTTTTTTTAGTTTTATCGTTCTCTTATTTTTCATGTCGAGAGAATGAATGAAAGACGATTAACGAATGGAATTTATAAGGCGAATGTTAGTGGCAGCGTCGGGAGAGGTCGCCCTAGAAGGACGTACACCGATCTTATCGGCGAGGTTCTCTAAAAAGGTCAGGTGTGTAGTACTCGCAACCGGCGCGTGTGTATGAAAAGATGTATGAATGTGGAAGAAGCGAAAGAGATATGCAAGAGTCGTAGCAAGTGGCAGTCAATAGTTTCTGCCTACCCCTGTGGGAAAAAGGCGTGAGTGTATGTATGTATGTTCTCTTATTTTAGAAGTTACATCGGGGGGGGGACACATTTTACCACTTTGGAAGTGTTTCTTGCGCAAACTATTCAGTTTAGAGAAAAATGATATTAGTATCCTAAATATCATTCTTGAATGAATGATAAAAAAAAAATTTTAGTTCCAAGTATGGGGAACCCCCAAAATTTATTGTTTTTTTTTCTATTTTTGTGTGAAAATCTTAATGCGGTTCATAGAATACACCTACTTACCAAGTTTCAACAGCATAGTTCTTATAGTTTCGAAAAAAAGGCTGTGACACGATCGGACAGACAGACAGACATGACGAATCTATAAGGGTTCCGTTTTTGCCATTTGGCTACGGAACCCTAAAAAGTCGCCAACATATCGCGTAAAATCTTTTTTTAAGGCGGTTATAAATAAAAAATACGGCATTTTTTTGTAACAAATTTCGGTCAACGAAATCAATGCAATAACATATTTCGTCACTCGGGCAGCCGCCAACCTCGTTGATTAGAGCAATATTCCGCTGGATAACGCTTCCTCGCAATCTACGGGATAGCTATACATTCAGCCGTGAATATTTACGTAGGTACTGAAATTCATTAATGGAAACGTTCACTAAAATCACTCCCACAAATTTTCGGTTAGAAGCCTAATTTCATCAAGCTAAAATCTAAAACTTGGACTAGAAATAATAATTCTATTATAGCTGAAATTAGACCACCGAGCCGCAAGTCTGAAATCTGATGGGTAATTCTGAGGCGGTGCTACCACGTGTACATCTTTTACCGATTGAGAGGAAGGAATGTATATACAACGTGTAACGTAATAAGCAGACGACGTAAGACATATGTAGCTTGTTCTGAATCGACTTCTGAATCGATTGCAGTAGTTTAGCAATAATTAAGATACCTGTAATTATGAACCCCTTATCCATCAGTTGGTCGAGTTATAATCGATTATTGTTATTGTGAGCGTGTGTATTTGTGTATTGCTGAGGCTGACTCCTCCACTACGTTAGAATATATTTGCTAATTTAAACTTCGTACAATTGGTACGATGATACATGACAGTTATTGGTTCTGAAGAGACCGTAAAATGTATAAAATCTAGTTATAGATTGAGTAATGACGTTTAAAATGATATCACAAAAATTTCACCACTGAAAAATCACCGATTTCAAAATTTTACCGCAATACTTTTCTGCACTCCTTTTCTACGTGATTTTAATTAGGTATACCAAATCTCACACTCTTTCTTCCACACGATGTGCTTAAATAGTGGTACACAGTTCTTTTTTGCGTATTAACATATTATAGACTAGCTAACCCGTGTTGACTTCTTTGGGCTTTCTTTGACACTCACAAATAACGTGGCTTACTATTGGTTAAAGAATTTTCAAAATCGCTACAGTAGATCCAGAGATTACCCCCTATAACCTCAAAAACTTTACCTCTTTATAATATTAGTATATTTTTTAAGTATACCTAGGTAGTAGGTAAGTACCAGAATCACCCCACCACCATCTGAATGAAAACTTTGAAAACGTTTATGAAATTTATAATTAAGAACATTATTTATGTAAGGATTCCCCGCCCATGAAAGAGCTTTGGACATTGGTTTTGTTATCTGAAAATGATAGCTAAGTTATTAATGGGTCATTGTGAAGTTAGATACGGAAGAAACCCTGTTTTTACCTGAGAAATTCAGTGCTTATATAATATATAAGCACTGAATTGTAAGATATTTTATCTTAACTTGTTATAGTTCAGAAAATCAACAAGATTATTTGCTGACCTTAGAAGTTACATGATTTTTTTGGAATTTTATCAAACTACATTGGGTAACGGGAAGAAAGAAAGTGAATTTTAGCAATATTCCGGGTTTAACCGACGTGCCTATTAAAAGTATTTGGAATAATATGGAATTTAGAATTTGATCAAAATCTATCACAAAAAAAACTGCATATTTTCATGTTTTATAGACCACCCGGTCGGACCTGTGATCATGTGGTTTCTGGTTCGAAACCCACCCATTGCACTACCGATGTGAATCCACTCGTAACACAAGCATTTATTTTGGCATGAGGGGTCAACAAGAATACTAGTAATGTGCGGCCCACATTGCTATTAAGCTTTAAAAAAACCGCAACAACCGGTGCAACAGTTTAATAAACAAAATCATTTTATATAAATTCATTATTATACTTCTATCTTCGTGTAGCGGTGAACCCTTAACCACTAGACCAGACGTGTATTCAAAAGTGTAATGGAAAATATTTTAATATTTATTTTCTCCAATCTTTTAAAGTAAGTTGGGTAGTTTGCATAGCTACCAGTTATGCAAAGGGGATCTAAATCAATCACATTACTATTGCATGCTTCGCGGATACTACTTGGGGTTCTGCTTAACCCGAGGGCAAAACGTGAGGTTAATAAATCAAGTCTACGTTATCGACTCGTGAGTGTGGCTTTAGATACATGGTATTCCATTCCAAGGTCAAGTAAAGTGGTATTGGCTATTAATACATCATACCATTACGCTTTTTCTTTAGAGAGAGATATGTATAAGTATTGATGTACAGGTATTTTTTAGGGCCTATATAATAGGAGCGAGACAAGATATAAACCCAATAATACTTTGAATGACCTCGAAATTACTATTCACCCCACAAACTATTTTTAAAATTTCACGCCTTGCGAATGGTAAGGCACAATTTTAATAGCTTTACGTACCTAATTTTATTTCCACCTTCAGGTCGCTGGTATCTTTAGGTCCCATGTAATAGGGGGCAAGCCTATTGCCATTAACTGGGCACAAATATAAACCGAGACCTGCTATTGAGAATTTCATAGAAAAACCCAATAACAATATGCTCGACCTTCTTGAAACCAGCATAGCGGCCGCGTAGTTTTAAAGGCAGTTAAAAGCTAAATAGTTTAGCAACAAAACTTTACGGTAATGGTCCAGAAGGGAAATATATGTATAAAAATTACATTCCCGCAACAACATTCAATTCTTAATAAAATTCACATCAAAATCGCCTACAAAAGAAAATTTCACCCACAAACAGCTGCATTTCAACTGAAAAAGGTTTAAATAAATCACATTAAACTGTTTCGTGCAAGATCGTTCGCGTAACGTGCCGTTTACGTTGGCAGAATAAACTAGGTTACAGAATTATTTATAGCTTGAGTGTTAGAAAGAATTTGCATGTAATGTGCATTGCTTTTGCGATCCGGGAAATCGATGGGCTGAACTTTTAGATTAAGCTCTGCCAGTTTATTTTAGAGCTGACAGCTTAAAAATACAGGTGGTAACCGATTTAAAAAGTATATTTTACTAAGCTAGTAGAAAATAAACTGGTAGAGGTGTATGCTTGGTATTTTTCTACGCGAATTAAACATAATTGAGCTAAGATCCAAAGTTGCCGACGAAGATATACTTCAAAGGCGGGCCACATAGCTCATTGAATGGACGGCTACTGTGGCAAAAAGGTTTTCGAGTAGAGACTACGCACCGGAAATGAAGTATAAGACGACTTCAAGTAAGATGGATAGATGACCTGGTAAAGGTTACTGGGAGTCATTGAATGAAGGCGACATATAACCAGTCAGTAAGAGTACCTATGAGTGAAGGCATTGTCCAAATGTGGACTTCTTGAATAGGATCTAGTTCAGATAACGATCCACCGCTCAGTACAACTTTGTGTGACGTTATTTTGCTTGAAATTCTCTTTAAATACAGGGTGCCGATTCAGTAACCTGAGGGTTTACAATGACAATGCTACATTTCCATATCGACAACGAAGTTAGATAAATCTGAAAAGTATGGAATTGGCATAACGTTTCGATATGTCACGTGATGGATTTGTGTCACATTCATATATTTCGGATATCTAACTTCGTTATCGATAATGAAGATGTGATATTGTCTAGACCCCCTGCACCCGTTAAAGGGGTGATTGTAACCATCATACTCAATAAATTGTTCTATGAAACCCATACCCTATTCGTGAAGTAAACAGACCAGGGGGCCTAGACAATGTTACATTTCCATATCGAAAACGAAGTTACATTAATCCGAAATGTATGGAATTGGCATAATCTTTCGATATATCACGTGATGAAATTATGTCAAATCCATAAATTTTTGACATCGAACGTCGTCATCGATAATGAAGATGTGATTAGACCCACAGATTTCAGCATGTATGAAAAGTAGTTTTTTTTTATTTAACTGTAATGGCTTTAATAGGGACAGTGGTAAGTATGTCGGGTAGAATCCCCCATTTAACGGTTGCAGGTGGTCTCAGACGATGTTGAATAATCCTGAATATGAAAAAAATAATAACCCTGTATATATATAAAAAGAAGTAAGTCTAATTTCCGAATGAAAACAACGGGTAAAATATAATAGGAATCGGCGGTCATGTTCAATATAAACTCTACACCATAATTTCGGGAGGCAAAACGTCACGTTTTCAATTTATTTCGTGACCTTGCACACCTATAGACATTTTTCTCTATTTGTATGGCGCAAATTGATTTCACGATCACATTTTTTGGAATAACAATGTTTTGTTCCATTGATTTATTAGGAGAACACATTATCAGAAGAAAATTGTCAGTGAAAGAAAACATTGTTATTATTTTAAAGGAACATCTAGATTTTAACAGTTGGAAAGAACTGTAAAACTGTCATCTCTTCCAGAGAACCTAGACTTCTTAAACGGCAAAACACAAATTCTCGCAAAATAATTAATATTTATGATGCTGTTAATAATAACATAGTAATTCCTGTAAAGACGTTTGTAATTTATGACTTAATCTGCATATTTTATTTAAATAAAAATATCCTCTTCGTTTATAAGTCATTTGAGAACGGCGGGATCGAATTATTTTTTAATGTTTTTAATAAACATGTAAAGGGAAAGAAAAAAAAGAGAAATATTGAAAAGTAAAATATAAAATTAAGAAATGCAATACCAGTAAATAACAATTCGAGAAAACCTTAAAGTGATTTTTTTCTGTACGATTTATTCAAATTTAAACAGGATGACTGCCTCGTTGGTCTAGTGGTCCCAATCGCGACTGCTACGCTAGAGGTCTTGGGTTCGATCCCCAGGTCGAGCAAAGTGTTATTGAGTTTTTCTACGAAATTCCCAGTAGCAGCTCGGAGTCTGGATTTGTGCCCGGTGAATGGCAATAGGCTCGCCCCCTATTACATGGGACCCAAACATACCGGCGAACTGTGGGTGTACATTAAGTACACCTCTGCCTAACCCTTCGGGGAATACAGGCGTGATGGTATGATGACGCCTGTCGGGTTCATTTTATATTAAACAAGCTGTCAGTACCAGTAGCAGCTTTGCAAGATAATGCTATACCTAGTATATAGGCTATAGCCTAATCCCCCACGTTCTGAGAGAAGACCCGTGCCCAGCAGTGGGACCATGTAATAGGTTGATGATGATGATATAGTCCGTGTCCATGGAATAATTTACCTTTTAAATGGTGAACGAATTCTTAAAATAGGTACTCTCCATCACCCACAAATTTGAATTTAAATAAAACATTATCATCACTGACTTTTGACTTCCTCATTAGTCTAGTGGTCCTAAGCGCGACTGCTACGCTTGACGTCCTGGGTTCGATCCCCAGGTCCCCAAGGTACCCAAGTGTTATTGGGGTTTTCTATGAAATTCCCAGTAGCAGCTCGGAGTCTGGATTTGTGCCCGGTTAATGGCAATAGGCTCGCCTCCTATTACATGGGACCTAAACATACCGGCGAAATGTGGGTGTACATCACTGTTTCGTTACTATCTGTCGATATAATAATGTTTCTTGATTTTCATAGTGACAATTAACTAGTCACCGATTTTGTCGACCTACCCTCATGTATCGTGAACACAAAGTTAAGTACCGTCGCGTGACCGATTTGATTATCACACAATAAACACGGGTTTAGTGGCTGAACACTTTTTACTTTGTACACATTTATAATTTTTTTTTTCACTATCGAGCACCTGTTCTTGCTTGTTAGATGTTTATTATCGTATTTTTCTTTGAAATTGGGTCGGCGTTTTATAGGTATATTTATACCTGTATTACTCCAATACTGTGTGGCTCAAGGACGCAATTCAATTCAAATGGGTAGAAATTGTCGTCCTTGTGCACTGTACCCATCACGCCTGTATTCCCCGAAGGGTTAGGCGGAGGTGTCTGTACACCCACATTTCGCCGGTATGTTAAGGTCCCATGTAATGGGGGCGAGCCTATTGCCATTAACCGGACACAAATACCGACTCCGAGATGCTACTGAGAGTTTAATAGAAAAACCCAATAAAAGATCGAATAAAGAATCGATAAAGGATCGAACCCAGGACCTCTAGCGTAGCAGATTGCGCTGAGTACCACTAGACTAATGAAGCAGTCTAGTACCTCACAGTGTTATTCCTGAATACGGATGTAAGTTGTTATAGACTCGCGAAGGAATGATGACTCGCTTCTGAGGCCCCAGCAAAAGCTGTCGACTCGACAGAAAGGCTACTTTGAGATGCAGTAAAATTTTATCAAAATCTGTTCAACTGTGTAGACGTTATAAGGTAAAAAACAATCAGATTTACTTTCGCATTTAAAATATTAGTTGTACCTATTGATGACCTAAAATGTGTGAAATGACGCTTTATTCAAGTCAAAAAAGCAAGCCAAAAGTAAAAAGAAAAACAAGAAAGAAAACCCGTCCAAATCCTTGAAACCAAAACTAATATAAAAGCAAAACCGTGTCAAAAACTATTCAAAACTAAGATTTTGGAACTTGTCCGTTCCACATTAATAATAAAAAAGGTAGCCAGAAAAAGTTCCCACCTAATCATACTTTTTCATCTCGGAAAACTTTAGGAGGTGGAGAAGAATAAGAACAAAATATGTACATAAAACAATGTTATGAAGTTGTGGACTGTGGGAAATTGTGAAAACTAACTCCATGTGTCTGTCAGATATATATTACAAAAAAAAAGATTTTTCCTTATATCTAGTAGGCTAGCGTGGCGGACTATAGCCTAATCCCTCTCGTACTGAGAGGAGACCCGTGCCCAGCAGTGGGACAATGTAATGGGTTGATGATGATGATGATCTAGTCCTGACCCAAAATCCTGTCCAAATTTGAATTAAGTATCTCGCGATCACAAAAAAAATCCATAGAAAATAATCAAAATCGGATTCAGCTTTCCCAAATTTTTCAATATTCATTAAGACTATTGCGAAAATTAAGATATAATTTGGCAGATGGTCCAGCCATTCTAAAGTTTTGAGTAAAGCAACACAATACTATTTCTGAATATCGATGTTAATTATGAGTTATGCGAGTATGCTTAGCCATTGAGGTCCACATAATCAATCCATTTTTAGCCCCGCTACTGGGCACGGCTCTCAGAGTAAGAGAGGCTTGGCTATAAAGCCACCACGCTAGCCTACTGCAGGTTGGCAAAAAATTGGTCAAACTTCCTAGAAAGCTTAAATTGGGTATTCAATTTCCACATAGCTAAACGAGGAAAACGAAAGCTTGAGGTCTTGAAAATCAAACCCAGGAAGCCTCCTAAGATCAGCGTCGACGCTGCAAAAAAAGAGGTTATAAATAAAATGGTATAAGAACAAAAAAATCAACTGCCAGGCCTTTTTATCTCTGGTTATCTTGGCATGTCATCCCACGACACGCCTACAGACTCACTATTGTCTTCTACGTAATATGTGTCAGTTTTGTGACGTTGACACATGATAACGCATTCTTAGCACGCCATGTAGTCACTCTGACATTATTTTGGTAATTTTATCTAAATGTATGTTGTAATAAAGCTAAATAATGGCTCAAAAATCTTTATTTTATTAAAGTTAAATAAAGCACAGTAAGATTAGGGTTAAAAAAAAACTTAATTTATCTTAGAAACTAATTTATATAAAGATGAGAGCCTCAAAAATAAAATTTGTATTTTAAACAATCAAATCTCCGCTATCACTGACGTTACATAGTTTAAAAAGTGTTTGACACGTTGTTAGCCTCTAAACGTGAAGATTTGAATCATTGTGTGGCATATGCGGTTGACCAACCCTGTTATCTACCCAGATAAATTCGATAAATGGTATGTCACGCGACTAAATTTTAAATGTCATTTACTAGGCACATGGCGCATCTAATAATTAAATATCATTGTTCACAACCCTGCCTGCCTAATTATTGTAAGCGAAAGATAACATAATTGTAATAGCCTGAATTGAAATTGAAATTAGAAATTGATTTTCAAATGGACGAATTTTTTTTCAAGAATATTATGTATATTATGTTTCTAGAAGCATACATTTTAACCCTTATCTGTAGATGCACCATATATAAAATTATAATACCTAGTATATTAAGAAACTTAGTTTCATTATTACGTGAGAACGCAGTTCTACGTAAAAAGCAATTAAAATTTAATTTCAAAAGTATATTTGTCACCACAGTATAACTCGTGGTGTAAATGATTACTAATTCAATAGCCCTGAGCATGCGGTAAAAGGAGCTAAGGGTTTTTAGTCAGTACTAGTTCGTAAAAGTGGTAGATACTACTGTAAAATAAAACGTAAACGCCTCATTATATGGATGGATGACCTGGTCACCGATAGTTGTTGGATATAGGCTGCATAATAAAAAAAAGTTTATTTTCCGACAGTATCCTTAGTAACACATCCATAGAGTAATTATGAGTCAAACAAATACAAATTAATAAGGAATAAAGGGATAAGGTTATTTCATAATTATAAACATTAAAATTATAATTATGATATTTAATATCCTACATACATTGTAATATTCGGTGCTTGTGGGAATCTCTATGGCAGGTTTTTGTTTAGCAGCGGGCGTCTATTGGTCGATAATATGATGATAATGATGATCCAATGACGATGAAAATCGGCTTCCGCTAGAAAGGCTTTCCGGAAATTCCCATAAGATTATGAAAAACGAGATCTACGAGGATAACATGGGATATACCGAATCTTTCGGGTATAAAGGCATGACGGTATGTTATGTAAATTACATTAAACCTATCCAATCTTATTGCAATTCAATTCAAAGCAAACACAAGGACAATTTGCATTTAAAATTTTACGCAGTAATTAATCAGTGATTAACTGGGAGATTGATATCTAGATAGCTCGTTGATCTCTCCCAATGAATGGGACTCGGCATTGAACGTAAAAACGCTTTATGTACTACTAAACCAAGCTTTGCATTATTTCCATAAATATTGGAGATGTTAATCAGCAAATGGCTTGAAGTGTCATTAAGTTAGTATTATATTTAAATGACAGTGATTTTGATGTTGAACGATGTTTTTGTTTACAAAATTATGTTACGAGCTATCGCTCGTGGTTTTACTCGCATTCAGGATTTTTTGAGACAAAAGGTAGCTTAGTATTTAATACAATGAAAATCTCAGTAACTAACCGTGTTGTTAATCCAATATCATGGAGAAACCCAATAACTCTTTGCTCGACCTGGAAATTGAACCCAATACCTTTAACGCAGCAGACACGCTAAGGGCCACCAAACTCGGCTTCTAAGCTAAAGGTATCAATATAAATCATGCTCTAGGTTTTTTAATTTTTTTATTTATTCTTCTATAAGTAACTCCTGTTACAATTTGTATGAGATATATTTTGAAATATAATTCTAATGATAATAACGCATCTATATTTACTACCGCCAATTTCAATATTGTTGGTAAAATAAGAAAATATATAAAAATGACTACCCAACATGTTTAATTAATTATAAAGTTTTCTTTCAAGATCAAATTAATATTCTTGAAAGAAAGTAAAATCAATCTGATTACGCCTCATTATATTTATGTAACAGCTTTCAAAATTTCCAATAATTATTTAAACACATTAATTAAAACTTAATTTTAATATTCAAATATAAACTTAATAAAACCAGTTTTCAGTTATAATAGTCTGAATGATCGAGAAACCCAATAAATATGCTCAAGATTTCTAATTAACCTAGTTGATTGAAAAGATTAATTAACCCCAGCGTAGGGTGACTATCTTGCGAACATAAAAAGAGATATCTTTAAATGTAAAAGACGCTATTGAGAGCTGAGGATATTTTTAATAGAAGATTAATAACAGAAAAGAAATTTCTTTCAGTATAATCTATTCTTGTCCATCCATTCATGTCAGGTGCATCAGTTTAAAGCTGCGGATTTTAAAATACAATAACCGAAACTTCTCCCTCTAGATTAGGACCACACAATGGACATCGTTATACATTTAAGGATATTTTTTATGTGAAAGCTTGTTTATTTAGATTTCTTTTTTTTCGAATCTCGTTCGAAAATTTTGCACTCAAATAGTTTATCACCTAGACGAACACGTATATCTACGTATACTTTTTATCAAAGTTGAACCTTATTCTGCAGTCCAGGCAAACAAAATCGCGAGCAAATGCTAGCATATGTGTTTAGACACCGATAAGTGGTACAGTATTTTATAGAATGAATTGGGATATAAAGAGTTCAAGCAACTATTTATTGTTATATTTCATTTTTGTTTAAATATTGACATAATTTAATTTTAAGTAATTGTGAATTTGACATCAACATATTTTTTTTTATATTAGTATTCCTTTAATGTGTTTTTAATTTATTAATTAATTTGGTAATGATATGGCCTTCTGTAATTAAGGAAACATAGTTACTTAAGACTTGGCTCATTTATGTAGATTGTGTAGTGTATTCCTTGTTGAAGACCCAATAAATTAACAAATTAATATTTTTTATTAGGATTTATAATAAAAATATGGTTAGTGTCTAAAGGCTCACTACTTATGATATGAGACTTTTAACGAGCGATATAAGATTAACTTTACAGCAGTAAATCTTTGTCTGGCCTTTCGGGGAATACAGGCCTAATGATATAATTTTTTTTGGTCCATAATACAGGCAAAGCATGGTCGCCTTACGCCTAAAATATTGAATATAAGGTTTGTTAGTATTAAACATGCCCTGAAGATTTATTTTACTAGCTTTACCGGAGAATTAAAAGTTATATATTACGGGATAAACAGTATAATTAATCTTGATTATTTTTAAAAAGAAACGTTTAAAGCTATGAAGAAGAAATATCTAATGTTTCAACCCACCTCAAGCATAATTTATTTTATGGAATTAATCCTTAGGTACTGTTTATCTACAAAGGTCCAGTTGAAAACCAGCGCCAGGCAGCTTGGTCTAACTTTTAGCTGAACTTGGCACACAATATCTTATTTAGTATGGCATTTTACTTTATTAGTTTTTTTTTATGTTGTTGTGTACATTGTCCGTGCCTGTCAATAAATGATTTTTCTTTCTTCTTTATAACTATTTATTGTTAACTCAACACAATTATATAAGTTTATTATTATATTTGCCTTGTCTCAGCGCCGGATGTACCTATTTTACTACCAATAAAATCTAAACGCTGACCAAAATGGATAAATGGTCACCAAATTGTGTTTTCAAAAATATTATAAGATATAAAGTTTCATTTCATTCAATTTCATTGGATCCAATTCTTCTTTTTATTAATAAATTCCCTAAATTAAGCAAGTATAATAGGTAGAATTCGGCTCTGCTGCGGCAAATTATCACTACTGCCTTATTAGTCAAGCGCGAAGGGTACCTACCTCGAAGTTTGGATTTGTGCCCAGTCAATGGCAATGGGCTCGCCCTCTATTACATGGTGATGGGATCTACACATATCGGTGACTTGTAAGTGTACATTAATACACTTCTACTTAACCCCTCGGGTAATACTGGTATGTATGTATGAAATTATCATCTCTACAAGTGAAAAAATCGCATCACTGACTGCCTCATTAGTCTAGTGATTCCAAGAACAACTGCTACGCTAGAGGTCCTGGGTTCGATTCCCATTTTGACCAAAGTATTATTGAGTTTTTCTATGAAATTAATAATTCTCAGTAGAAGCTCGTAGTCTGGATTTGTGCCCCGGTTAATGGCAATGGGCTCGTTGTGTGGGTGCCTATACGTTGGTACAGCTCTGCTTAACCTTACGGGGAATATAGGCGTAATGGTATGTTTGGCGCGTCAAGGCGTCTTTATTTTTTCATCCTTGCTGTCAACTTGTTCACTGAGTAATCGATTCACAACAGCATGAACATATAATGCAAAATGAGTACCTACTCGTAAATAGAACATTATTGTAATAGTTCATTTAGATACGATGGAAGAACAAAAGACTGCCAGCATTATGTACAGTTAACAAAAGAGTTAGAGATACAGTGAACTACTGTGGAGAGGAGTGCAGTGATAGCCTAGGGATATGATCAGTGGCCTGCCAAGTCAAAGGTTTCGAGTTGGAAGAGACGCGCCTCTGACTTTTAGAAATCATTTGTGTATTATTAATTAATTCACGAGCTAAAATGGTGAAGCAAAACATCGTGAGGAAACCAACAAACCTGAGAGATATTCTCGACAGCGTGAGAAGTCTGCTAACCCACAGTAAGCTAGCATGGTGACATAATCCCTATCACTCTGAGAGGAGACCCGTGCCCAGCAGTGGAGTAATGGACAATGGGTTGATAGTGATGATACGTAAACATCTGTTTAGACAAAGATTGTGTTATAATTTAACACGCATAATAATTCATTAAAAACCCTCCAGAAAGTTGAGATAATAGTTCTAATATTGCGCCTACTAATTTTGTTTCTTAACAGGATTAATAATGTGTCAAAACGCAAGTGTTACTTACAAACCAAACTTATAGTTATTTATAACGAAATCTATTGCTGTATTGTATTGTTTGCTGCTTATATACGTAATTCTTTTGTCAACTGTACATATTAAATTCCACTATTATTTTTTTATATATAGTACAAATAAAAACGTTCATTAAACGTCTATAAATAAAAAACATTCAACGCTGTACTATATAAAAGTTCACCTAAGCGAATCGCAAATACTATTTATCGGTCAATACTTCACTATACATATTTATCAACTAACTCAGATCATAAAAGGAATACTCGATATTCGAATATATCATTAAGCGACAGCCCTATCCCTGCGTCGCGTCGCCGCTTTACACCTGCAGGCATTCGTCGTCCGACCACCGATCCAAACGGACGTATCCCTGACTCCGAATTACTCCGATCTTTTTCGGACGCGATCGGCCGCGAGTGCGTGAATTTCGAATCTCGAACGGTGTTTACGTTCCAATTTCGTGATTTGTGACTTTTTTGTTGTCCTGGAATTTCACTCAGCGAATTAACATACATATCCTATGGAAATTGCTACACGTGAGTTTTTCCGAAACGATAATAGCATTGTTGTTTTTTTTTATAGATTAAGGTTTTGGATCGTTAATTTTCTGGGTTACTTCGAGTTGGTAACGTTGCTGCGGAATAGTATGTTTATATTTCGTCCATAACCAGTTACTGTTTTATTCTATAAGTAAATAAGAACTCTACACAGATTTAAGTCTTTTAATTTAACCTACCAATACTAAAGCCTCGATTTATATTATTTTAATGTATCAAGTCGACGCTGCCGTAGCATTGCTACGACGGCTACGAAGACGATTTTTACAGAACTTGTCAATTGAATTTATCACTTTAACTCTATTTTGAGTACCCTTTATCAGTCTCTTATTTAGGCTGAACTGTTAGAAACAGTTAATCATCTATCAATATGATAATATAACACAGTGGTTATCACATAGTCATAGAAATCATGTTTAACCTTTCATAAAATCTCAAATTATAGTTATTATTATAATTACAAGCCTGTAGTGTCCAACTGCAGGGCTAATTCCTTCCCACTTCTGTCTGAATCTTTTTTCTAGGAAATTAATATACCAAATGATATTAGAAATATTATATAATTTACTTCATGGAAACGGGTTGACATAAATTACTTGACCGCTTCAATTTATTAGCAATAAGAGCCCATGGTAACAAAACACCGTCACTCCAGCTCCGTTGAGAATAAGAAACACGAAGCCATTTATCCAAAGAATTTAAACAGAAAATTACTTTTCCGATGCGTGTCACCCTTAATCCCCGCGATATAGAAAAGGTAATGAGGTATTACAAAAACTTTGATATATTCGTCCAAATATATATTGAGTAAAATAGGTAATATATTCGGCCACATGACAATGATGAATTGTGTAATTATCTCCGACGTTTTTAGGGTATTTAAGAGGGTTAGGTTAAATTGTAAGGGTGGATTTTTTTGCTTCCGACTAATTAAATATCCCAGGTTGATTAGGGTTGAGTACAAAAAATATATTACTGTTACAGACTTTTCGTAGGTTTCTTGAGTGTTCTAAATTTGTTCGAGGTGGGTTTATAAAAAGATTAGTTTTTTAAGACTTGAAGGGATTGTATTTTATGGACGACACAATGAATACTTCTTTTTGATCGTAAAAGGGTACCATAAAAGATGAAAGGAAAATTAAGATTATCCAATACCTATATTTTTTTTATCAGCCTGGTTGATCCCACAAAACTACTGCCATTAGACTGGTATTCATTTTTAGGACAATACCGATATTCTAAGTATAGACTGGTTGTTAGGCTTTTTGAACTTCTGACCACTTCCAACGATAGTCATAGGTGTTTGTATGAAAACCGGGATCGAAGTCTTGTTTCTTGCCGATCTGCTGTGTAGCGTAATTAAAAATTTGCCATGAATCCCTCATAAAATAATGTAGTTTAGTTAAGATTGTATAAAAACCTGACTGCCTCATTAGTCTAGTGGTCCTAAGTGCAACTGCTACGCTACGGTCTTGGGTTCGATTCCCAGGTCGAGCAAAGATTATTGTTTTTTTTTAATGAAATACTCCGTAGCAGCTCGGAGTCTGGATTTGTGCCTAGTTAATGGCAATAGGCTTGCCCCCTATTACATGGGACCTAAACATACCGGCGAAGTGTTGTTAAATGGTTGAATTTTTTTTTACCTGACGGCAACGGCGTTTTCTATCTTACGACCTCTCAGAAGAAACACCGAAACGAACTCAGAGATTCATATTCTCTTTAAAAGTATAAAAACAGATTTTCAAATATGTGAGTTTTACAATGAAGGACAATATCTGAACAGGTCTTTTGAAGAAAGGGCCATATCAGCTTTGAGATGACCTGTCCTAACTGACGGCTCGCATGCATCAGTCATCGTGTAGCTCAACCATTGTTTAGGGAGCTCAACGACCCGTCGCAGACATTTACGTAGGTCATGTAAAATACTCAAAATTTTCAGAAAACTCCTTTATAGATCTTGTATTAGTTTCTGACACTAACGCGAATATTAGACATTGAAATCAAACAATTTGTTTCATGCATTTTATCTCGTCATACTGATTTAATTCCAACGTTTTGTTAGCACTTCAGTCCACCCGTGATCATGGATACTGTAAAGGATCCGACACCTTGAGAATTTAATTATATCAATATAACATGCCATCACGCCTGTATTCCCTGAAGGGTTAGGCAGAGGTGCACTAAAGTACAGCTACATTTCGGCGGTATGTCTAGGTCCCATGTAATAGGCCAGGGCGAGCCTGTGATATAATCCTTAAAAATAGATTTATTTCAATAAGAATTTTCGGTGAAAAAGCAAAAATAACAACAAATAAAAACGAAAGTACCAAAATAAAATCGCGTAAATAAATTCTGATTTATATCATATATCCACGCGTGTCAGAGTTAAACAAAAAGTTTGCGCCTTCCAGTCAAAGTTCGTCATTATTGTTAGTATAATTTGATTTCGCAGTGTACCAACTCCAATATTGAATTTCCAAGGAAGCTTGTTCGAGTTAGGTTTTCTTATGTTGGCACAATCATTTTCGTTGTTTACTTTGTTGTGTTGGTAATGGCTTGTTATGATCTTATATAAAGTTAGTCGCTGATCGCTGTAGATGTGTATGTTTGAAACTGTGCGCATATTTCAATTTGGAGTTTTGAAGTATCAATACGTAAAGTAATGAAATATATACGGCTTCGATGGTTTGGATCCTAATTATTATTATTATGAGCCTGTAGTGTCCCACTGCAGGGCAAAGGCCTCCCCACTTTTCTTCCACTTCTCTCTGTCTGTTGCCGTAGAGGACCAATCTTATTTATATAAGTCCAGCTCATCGCGCCATCTCCGCCTGGGCCTGCCGCGTTGTCATCTGCCATTAAGTGGGACCCATTGGGTGGTCAGTTTGGCCTAGTTTTCGTCTGACTTGCGACAGATGTGTCCAGCCCAGCTCCATTTCAGCGTAGCAGCTTTCCGAGTGACGTCTGTTACTTTCGTCTTGGAACGGATGACTGTATTCCTAACCCGGTCCACAAGTTTTATACCCAGAATACTCCGTTCCATTACTCTCTGACAAACCTCGAGTGTGGACCTCAGCTGTCCTGTCAAAGACCATGTTTGAGAACCGTATGTGAGGATGGGAAGTATGCATACGTCCATGAGTCTCCGCTTTAGGGATAGTGGAAGATCACCCTTCATAAGATCTTTCATGATCCAATAGCTCTTCCAGGCATTTTCTGTGCGTCTTGCAACCTCTTTATTCTGCCTCGCCTGGAAAGAGACTAATTAAATATTATCCTAATTAAATTTCATATAATATAGAGATTATTGATAGTTACTGCCTCATTAGTCTAGTGGTCCTAAGCGCGACTGCTACGCTAAAGGTTCTGGTATCGAATCCCAGGTCAAGCAAAGTGTTATTGAGTTTTTCAACAAAATTCTCAGTAGCACCTTGGTATTTGGACTTGTGCCTGATTAATGTCAATAGGCTCGCCCCCTATTGAATGGGACCTAAATATACCGATGGTACATTAGTTCACCTCTGCCTAACTCTACTAGGAAACAACCCAGTTCGCCATTATGTTTAAGTCCCATGTAATAGGAGGGGATTGTCATTAACCGGGCACAAATCTGCTACTGCTACAAGCTGCTACTGAGAAGTTTATAAAACAACTCAATAACACTTTGCTCGACCTTGGAATCGAACCCAGGACCTCTACTGTAGCAGTCGCGCAGTTAATTTATTTTTTACCTTGAAATAAAACTACTTTTTACGGATTTTATCGCGTTATATTATTTTTTACCTATAATTCTTTTTAAATGAATTACGAATAATGTGTGTGTTTTTATACAACTTCAGATTATTTGCACTGTATTTTTCTTCATGTAACATTATTTTGTGTACTATGTGTTAAGTTGTGACGAATAATTTGAAGTTTCATGGAAATAATAACTAATAGCGCCTTAAGCCTTTAGACTGTTACATTGTTTACTTATAATAGGTAAAGTTGCTTACATAATTATATATATTGCGGTAAACCAGTTTATTAGTACCTACATATTATATAATGTGAATTTAATACTCCTCGCAATTGTTTCATAATACCTCGGGGCTATATTTAGTTTAGATGGTTTATATTGATTTGAAGTAAACTATAACTGTGTTTTCTTTCTCCCAGTCCATCCTTAGGTTGTCCCGAAGAGATTACCTTGCGCGATAAGACCGCCCATTGTACATTAACTATCATATTTATTCTCTCCTGTAATTGTGTGTTTTGGTGTGCAATAAAGCGTATATAATTAAATTAATTTAGCGTAATCACTTTTTTAGACAAACAGAAGGCAGAGAATAGATAAGAGTGGCGATTGCTTCACCGTCAAGAGCTGAGCTCTTAAATGAGAGAGAGAGAATGACTTTTTAGAACACAATCGTGAACGCGACTACGTCTATGCTAGAGATCCTAGGTTCGATTACCAGGTCAAGCAGTCTTAGTGGGTTTTCATATTATTGAGGTAGATATATAGATGAGGTAGGTATAATCCTAGAATATAGACGATAAGTAGCAGTATGCATATAGCTGCGTTGCGTTTGTTGAATGTGGAGCTTCCTTCTCCTTTCCCTCCCTTTTTCCTAACAGTAGGCAGCGGCTTGTTTATAGGTCATGGCTGTCATTTACCATCAGGTGGGCCGCTTGTTTGTCACTCATAGTGAATTGAAAAAAAAAAAATGTTAACCTTTTCCTTTATTACAAATCTCAGAGTTAAAATGTTTAAATGAAACTTTGCGAACAAAGAAGTGAGGCCGGCTAAAACTACGCCTTGCCGTGTACAAACACAATTACAGGCACACACGTATACCGAAACTATGCCTTATCTTGTCAGTCGAGCTATCAAAAGACTCGACTGACAAGATAAGGCGAAGTTAACTAATACATGTGTGCGTGTAATTGTGTGTTGTACACGGCAAGGCGTAGTTTTAGCCGGCCTCACTTCTTTGTTCGCAAAGTTTCATTTTAACATTTTAACTCTGAGATTTGTAATAAAGGATAAGGTTAACATTTTTTACCACCACCTGCTAGTAAGTGCCACCCGTGACCTATAACCAAGCTGCTACCTTACCCATTTTTTAACCTTTTCCTATACTGCTATAGAATCAAATTGAAATGAGCATTTTCCATACAAATAATATAATAATATGTTTATATTATAAGTTATAAGTGTAGTGATAGCCTAGTGATATGACCATTGGACTGCCAAGTCAAAGGTCTCGAGTTCGAATCCAAGGCACGCACCTCTGACTTTTCGAAGTCATGTGCGTATTAATAATTAATTATCACGCGCTTAAACGGTGAAGGAAAACATCGTGAGGAAACCTGCACGCCTGAGAGATTTTCTTGACGGCGTGTGAAGTCTGCCAACCCGCAGTAGGCTAGCGTCGCGGACTATAGCCTAATCCCTCTCGTACTGAGAGGAGACCCGTGCCCAGCAGTGGGACAATGTAATGGGTTGATGATGATGATGATGATGATGATGATGATGATGTTTATAAGCTTCATACGCTTGAGACCGCACATGCTATGTCCGTGCTCGCTTTTAACTTCACTGTCTGAATAAAGATCTTTGAGGTGGAACCGAGTTCAAACACTACAGCTGTATGAGCAGCTTATAAGCCAGTATTCGTACTGGTGTTGGGAGATACGGAAAAAGAGACTTTAGTTCGCAATCATAAGATCCTTTTTAATGTTTAGTAAAGTATAAAGTGTATATTCGGATTGCTCAAATAAGTATGCTTCGTATGTAGGTATGTATATTAATATATAATTTATTGTGACTGCCTCATTAGTCCAGTGTTCCTAAGCGCAACTGCTACGCAAGAGGTCCTGGATTTGATCCCCACGTCAAGCAGTGTTATTGGGGTTTTCTATAAAATTCTTAGTAGTAGCTCGAAGTCTGGATTTGTGGCCGGTTAATGGCAATAGGCTCCCTTATAACATGGGACATAAACATACCGGCGAAGTGTGAGTGTACATTAGTACACATCTATCTAACCCTTCGGGGAGTACAGGCGTGATGGTATGTTATGTGATTTTAGTTTATAATAAACACAATACATCATTTAATACTTAAACAATAATGGTAATTTGATCAATAATCTTATGCTTCTAAGGCTGCTGGGCTTGAGGTTTAGGGTTCAAAATTATGTGTAAATTATCATTGGCAATTTTCTGACACGGTATTCATAGAAACAGTCCAACAGTTCGAAAAATACTTAAGAAACATTCCGGTGAATGTCGATATTCCGCAGTTAACTTCTGCTCAAGCTTTAACAGACTGGGGCGTGATGGTTTGTATGTTAATTGAGTCGTATCAAATTCAAACGTTACCACGCCTAACTTTAAAACAAATATAATACCCGTTTTAGGGTTAACCGAAACAAAACTTCTCTATATGATATTACAGTGATGATTAATGTATTCATATGGTAAACCCCGCAATGATAAATTAATTTGTAAACCTAGCCGCTGTATTTGCCGCGAATATTGCGGTTACAACATATTTACGTTATCAATGTGCGAATATTTTGCTGTAATGTATAGATGTTATTTTAAATAGCTGTAGTTTATAATAAATGTTTCATAATCTGGTAAGTATTTCACGTTTAATTGTAATTTAATCACGCTTGTATTCCCTCAAGCGTTTGGCAAAAGTGCTCTAATGTATACCCACACTTCGCTAGTAATAGGGGGCGAGCTTATGGCCATTAACCGGGTACAAATTAATCAAATACTACGGCGTATTTCATAGAAAAACGCAACAGGCAATACTTTTGCTTGACGTGATAGTTGAGCCTAGGACTTATAAGGAGCGCATGTCTTCCTCACGACTCGAAAAGAAAGAAAGAAAAAAAGATGTCTACAAGAATAATAAATCTAGAATTATAAATATTTACATTGCAGCTAAATTGCTCTGCATTATAGTTTTGTAGTAGCATTGGAATTAGAATTTTATTTCAATCGCAACAGATATGTAATCTATAATATACAAATGAATCGCAAAATGTGTTGGTAAGCGCATAACTCAACAACGCCTGGACCAATTTGGCCAATTCTTTTTTTTTTAATGTTCGTTGAAGTTCAAAGATGGTTTTTAAGGCGAGAAAAATTCGAATAATTGCCAGAAAAACCCTAAAAACAGCCCTTTTCTTTTTCCCATACAAACCACTCTGTCCCTAGGTGTCAATCATTTGACGTCAATCAAAACAAAACAAAGGCGCGTTAGGATTATCTTTGGTATGCCTTCAAGTTGATTAGAGGTTGCATTTCATTTCTATTTCTAATGAACGTGTCATCATTACTTGCTCGGTGTTTACCATTTTCTTGGTTGTCATTTTGTTTTAAAGAAATAGGGCAGAACAAGGTCTGCCGGGACAGCTTTTAGATAAATTTGTGTAAGTACGGTGGCCAGCATATCACATTAACGCAAAATGTCAAATTTCCTCAGTTGATTTTGATCTTAATCATCAACATTTTAAGGTAAGGTTTAAAAAATTGACAAAATAATGTCAAAAAAGTATTGCTGGCCATTAAACGTACAGTCAGCAATGAAAGTTGCTGAACACGATGAAATCTTCAAAACGCTTAAACATATTTACTATCCAAAACTTACTGACCCGGGATGTGGTAAGTAGTACGTGTTTCTACATACTGGACCATAAATAAGTTAATCTATTGAAAAGTATTGGTGCTGTGTTGTTTTCAAAACTTGGCGGTGTTCAGCAACTTTCGTTGCTGACCGTACGTGCAGTTTGAAGAAAATACAGTTCCAAATTCAAACGTTCCCAAGCACGACCCATTGCGGTGACCACGCATTAGCTCCAAGCGATAAATCCCGGGCAGTGAGAGCGGTTTCTTTGTACCCACCCTGAATTTTAAGGCATGATAAATAAAGACCGGCAAGGATTTCACAAACATGTTTGTTAACAGCGAAGAAAACAAAATATTCGCGGATTTCGGGGAAACCCGTGTGTGAAATTATGTATGGGTTCATATCCGCATATAAATAAGTACCTATATGCTGACTTTGTGGTGACCATAAGCTTGTTTACTTTACCTTCCATTGAAGATGTTGTATGGAACAGTCCCGTGATTAACAATATTATGGAAACATTAATTTAGCTAAAAACTGTTTCATAACAATTTTTTTCTTAAATTCTACCTTCTTTATATACACTTAGACCTTTTTACCATAAAAGTATGTGAAAAATACAGAATGCTACTTAAAATGTTAATTTGTTTGTTTTCTTCAAAACAAAAGCGACGCAATTCGCTGACAACGTATCAATCGAATATTTACTAAGTTTTACTTTTATTCATGATTATAAAATTTACACTTAAATTGAATACAAATAATGATTACTTCATAATTGTAGTGACTGCTACGCCAGAGGCTCGATTCCCTGGTCAAGCAAAGTGTTATTGGGTTTCTTCTACGAAATTTGTCAATAGCAGCTTGGAGTTTAAACCTATATATTAGTACTCCTCTGCCTACCGCTTCGGAGGCGGCTTTACAGGCGTGATAATACGTAAAACATAAAAATACTTAGTCATTTTGCTTTCACTTATTCCTATAACATACAATATACCATCCGAAAATATATCCTAATGAGGTACGGAAATCCCTCAAATATTTTACAATTCTACTCAATTTGCGTGGATACATCTGAAAGAACGAAGGGCGTACTGCAAAGATCCTTTACTGCAAATTGGCTGTGAAATTGTGGAATGTTCCCTATACTTGTATGTTACTGCCTTTATTTTTTCCCTCAAACAAGGTAAAGCTCTGAATACATCGTATAGAGGTTATTTCAGGCTGTTTATAGTCAACTTTGCATGTCATTACGAACTCTTATGTTGGGTCGTGAGCGGTTTGTGGTGAGAATATGTAGTTTAGGCCCTAAGCACACAGATTCTCTGCGTATCGACGATTGGAGATTAGCGATTGTGGGACTGTAATTATGTATACTTCTCTGCATTGATTGGCAAAGAAGTTAAAAGAGGAGGTAGTGGGTTTTGAAAGTCATGTGTCTATGGGTTTAAACCAGTAAGAGTATTGTTTAAGTGTAAAAATAATGAGAAAAATAACAGTTTGGACCTCTTACACGTCACCAACAAAGCAATGAAAACTTGCTTAAGCTATTTCTATTCTTATTTATTACATGTAGTCATTGCACCTGCTACTAAGTATCATTGATACTAAAAGTGACATGTGTACAAAGACCTTTATATCTTGATGGGAGTCAAAAATGCGATACAAAAAACACGACAAAAACCATAGCGTTTTGACTTTAATGCCAATGGTAGTACAAAATGGCCGATAAATTACTTTGATGGACCTTTTGTACACGAATGTATGGAGTATTAAGCGCTCCACGAATGAGTTCGCAGTTGAAAATTGTTCCTGTAGGACGTTCATTGTACATTGTTCCTAAACTGTAAAGTGAACTTTAATTATAGTATGATATTATATTTAGTGCCCACCCCCATGAGACAGTTATTAGTAAATTATTTAATATTTCATATAAAATAAAAAAAATCGAGTTCTTCAAGTCATGTCTGTAAGTAAAAATGTAATATTGAACTTTATTATGAATAAATAAAGGATAGGTGGAAGTCTATTGACATACACCCGTAGTTCGCTACTAGGTATGGGCAACATAAATACAATTTATATTATTTCCAGGCTGTAGTAGAATAGGGCAGATCAAAGCTGCCGTATGCCGCAATCTTATGGGCAGAAATGACTAAGCAATGAGTTCAAAATTATATTTTTATTTTTTTTATTTTATTTGTTTAGGGACAAAAAACAGTTATACGTTACAGTTTACATAGCAGTGCTTAAAGATAAGAATAGATAAACGTATAACCCACACTATTATCCACGGATTAAAATCAAAACGATATTAATAATGAGGAAAGGACGGACGGTCGAACATCCGTTAATTGTTGTAAATTATAAATAATGGAATGAATTTACTGTTGACTATCGTTACTTAGTAGTGATGAAACCATTTTTTTCAATTTAGCTTGTGTTAACGCAAAGATATCGATATCAATGAAGTATGTGTTATAGGTTACTATAAGGCGGCGGAGAGGTGCCCTCTCCCCGGCGTTTGTTTTACACTTCTCAGTGTGAAATAGACGGGGAACGCGCACCTCACGCCGAAAAACTGTTCTAGGTACTACATAACATAATCTGTTGGTAAGATAACTACAACTGATTACAAATGCCTTGCAACATCATAACCATGAGAAATATACGCCTAGACTTCAAGCTCAAGAGCTTATACTGTTTTAATAGTTCAGGATAATGTATTCTAGAGCGATAGAATTTGTAATGCATATTGCGTAGGATTTTTTTTTGCACTTGTTCTAATATATTTACATACTTGTCATAGAAAGGACTCCAAATAGGAACAGCATAATCCAGCTGAGAACGAATTAGGTCTTGTATAAGAATAATAAAGTAGACGATTTTTGAAAGTCTTTGGTAGACCTCATGACGAAACCATACATCCGAAAGGCTTTATTAGTTATAGTGTCGATATGATTGTCAAGGTGTAATTTTGAATCCAGAAATTCCCCAAGGTCACGTATAGTCTCAACCTTCTTCAAAGCGGTGTCATGTAAAGTGTACGTAAAATTTATTTTTCGTTTGTTTTTAGTAAATGAAATAAAATGACATTTAGGTAAGCTGAGTTGTAGTTTATTATCTAGGCAGTATTGAGAGAGTCGATAGAGGTCATCTTGTAGTAGATGGGAGTCCTGAATATTTAAACAAGCTTTATAAATCTTTATATCATCTGCGTACATTAAGAAATTAGAGTTCACAAAGCAAGTTTTAATGTCATTTACGAAGAGAATGAAGAGCAGAGAGCCCAAAACTGACCCCTGGGGTACTCCAGATTCCACAAAAACACTGTCCGACTCGTAGCCGTTTATCACTACCTTTTGAGTCCTGTTGTATATATAAGAAGCGAATCACCTTAGTAAGTTACCTCTGATGCCGTTGAAGGCAATTTTGTCCAATAGCAGTTTATGGTCCACTTTGTCCACAAATATCATATTATATATGTCGTTATCCACGACATATAAATTTATGTTAACCAAAAAATCATGGTTATATTTGCTATAATTTTAATTTGGCATTGGGCTTTGTGGTAACATATAATATATAGCAATTGCTAGGCAAAATTAACTAACATAGTTGCTGCAAACGCGAAAGTTTGTTGTTAGCATACAATTTTATTCCACCCAGTTCAAAACAGAACATTTTCAACAAAAACACAAAAGCAACACATTTCAATAGAACCTCTTTGCTACAACCATAAACTAAAGTATAGTATTACTCACATATATATTACCTCCGTAATATTACTTTATTACTTCTTTTTATACGAAAAAAGAAAAAAATCCTCAACAGAGCAATAGGAAATACCTTTGTAAGCCTTGTGACTCGCATCACTCAGTCAATTGTGTAGCGATTTAAAGGTCCGAACTAACTGGGAGCAATTAATGTCGTGAGTGATTTTACGAATTTACAACCAATACAATCATACAAATATTTGTCTCCGGTAGAAATCGAACCGTCGGCGAATCGTAGTGGCGAGATGACTGACTACCTGAAGCACTATAGAAAACAAGCAGTAAGATCCAAATTAAAATTAAAAAAAAGCTATTTTAAAGCAATAACCCGCATAGCTTACGGATACGAACAGCACCAAAGGGTTTATTGGTTCGTTGCCATCTTTCAGTTAGATTCGTCAGACGTCAATTTTCGGCTCAATAATTTTACTGGTTGTCAGTTAGGAAATGCCGGCGCCATCTAGTTATAATAAAGAACATTGACTTGTAAAAGTATCTTTAAAAGATCTATTGACAGAAATTTCTTTTTTCATTCATGATTTATTTTATCATTTACATACAAGCCACGAGCCAAGCCAAGAGCAGTGATAGCCTAGTGATATGACCATTGGACTGACAAGTCAAAGGTCTCGAGTTCGAATCCAAGGCACGCACCTCTGACTTTTCGAAGTCATGTGCGTATTAATAATTAATTATCACGCGCTTAAACGGTGAAGGAAAACATCGTGAGGAAACCTGCATGCCTGAGAGATTTTCTTGACGGCGTGTGAAGTCTGCCAACCCGCAGTAGGCTAGCGTGGCGGTTAATAGCCTAATCCCTCTCCTACTGAGAGGAGACCCGTGCCCAGTAGTGGGATAATGTAATGGGTTGATAATGATGAAAATTATACAAGCCACATATATATTTAGCAGCAACATACTTGGCAATGCGGTATTACTCCCCCAGACGAACACTGAAGCAGAGTCAGACCAAACTACGTTACGCTGCAGTTAGCGCGCACCTTAATGCTATATATACGATGGATAAAGAACTCGATTAAGGGATTAATAAGGTATCCATCGATTCTTTCTTTTTGTTTGATTTTGGAGGTAGAAAAGGTTGGATTACACAAAGGTAACGTAGATTGATATTAATATTTTATATCATTACCTTCTGTATAATATACAGAAGTATGTAATTCGTTTGTTGTATGTTTAACCGAATTAAAAAAAGAGAAGGCTTACAATGAAAATCTCAAATTCCTTTCAGTTCTGTTTATGACATTGTTTGTCGTTTTTTAGTAAAACATATATTTCACTACACCACCTTTTCGTCCTTAACAAAACTCATATTATTGTTTTCCTCAGCGTTTTTTTTTATGCCAACCAAGTTTTACCAAATATTTTATGAAAAAGATATAAAAATAAAACATGTTGGAATGTGTCTATGTAAATTAGGGATGTAGAATTGTGTTTAAATGTCGCAATGTTTTTGTCATTTTAAATGGGTTAAATACTTAATGCAAGCAAAGGATTTTTCCAAAAATAAAACACCTCGCTTTTATTCTCGAAGGGAACAACAATGGTGTAGTTATGTACACAGTTAGTTAGATTATTTTGAAGTTTCATGGGAAAGCCTTAAAAATGTAACTACTAAGGACTGAGTAAGTCTGATTTAAATAAATATAAAAACGTGGCTTTAAAAACTTGTTATTTAGAAAAAAAAAACTGCCAAGTTTCATTACACATTACTCTAGCGAAACTGTTACGGTACTCAAAGACTGGAAACGAGTTTTCTTAAAAAAAATAATTGCTTACAGTTCTCTGAAGATACATAAACAGTCGACGATTTAATTTATAGTTTACCCGAGGTTTTTCATTTGAACTGGTTACAGGCTATTTGAGTTCCGGTGGTAAGCGCATTACAAAGTTACAAAGTACACTTCGTAGCAATGCTACGCGAGTGGCTACGCCGTAGCACTGTAGCTCGCTACAAGTAATACGTAGCCGACCGTTTTCTGTTTTAATTTTAAAGTTTTATAGAAACTAATTAAGATCTTGTACTGAAATAAAATGTTTGTTATTTATTAAATTGGGGATCTTGTTTTGTATTAAGAAATTGAATGGCGAATTAGGTAAAACGTTTACCTTGAATGGGCAAGTATTATTCGGTTCTACAATACTCGAAAATTAATTTTATTGTTTTCACTGCTATTCATAATAAACAGAAGTTTACAAAGTTACTTCATTATTCCCTTTATTCATTACAATTCATATTTTTTTGTATTTCTAAATATTTTCCAATATAAAATACATATTATATTAAAAAAAACATTTAAAAATATAAAAAAATAGAAATCCACCGGCATGGGGAACGGGGTCCAAGCTACCGGTGGTTAGGGCCCCAGAGACAGGAACCTCCTCACAATACGCGCCGTATCAAGGAGTACTGCCTTCTGAATCAGGCCCTTAACCCAGCCACCCAGCTCGAGCCTCCTGAGGTGTTGGTCGAGGCTCTTGGCGATAAGTCCATTGACCGTGACGACTATCGGCACAATGATGGCCGAGTCCACATCCCACATGGCGACCACCTCGTGGGCTAAGTCGAGATATTTTAGCTGTTTCTCTTTCTCAGCCTTCACGAGGTTCTCGTCATGCGGGACGGTGACATCGATAATCATTGTGCGGCGCGCTGATCGATCTATTACCACTATATCAGGCTTATTGGCTACAATAGTCCTGTCAGTAATAACAGATCGATCCCAGTACAACGTGACATGGTCATTCTCGAGAACTGGGTCGGGCGCATACCTGTAATACGGTACCTCAGAATCCACAAGGCCGTATTTTAAAGCAAGTTGCTGGTGGATAATCCTGGCCACTTGGTTATGCCTGTGCAAATACTCGCCGTTAGCCAGACGAGAACACCCAGAAGTAATATGTCTGATAGACTCCCCGGGACAATGGCATGCCCGACATATGTCAATCGTCCCGTCTTTCATGATATACTTCCGGTAGTTGTTCGTCAGCATAACTTCATCCATAATTGCACAGACCGAACCCTCGGTTTCCCCGAAGAGGTCACCGAAGCGTAGCCAGGCCACGGACGCTAAGAAATCTACGTCGGGCCCATGAAGGGCCCGGAAAAAGCGTCCGTGAAGCTCCTTGCTCTGCCATACTTCCTTGCGGTCGTTGGTACTAAGCACCACAGGTTTGCGCCAGTTCTCTTTAGCCAGAGATAGCGGGGTGAGTCCCTTGTCCACTGCGACCACATCTCGGTGCATACCCACGTCGGCCTTGAGAAAATATTCTCTGAGACTGCACACCTCGCGGTTGTGGAGGGTCTTAGCATTTAAAAAACCTCGACCCCCGCACTTCCGCGGGATGTACAGCCTCATGACAGACGAACGTGGGTGATGCATCCGGTTTGCGGTCAACAGCGACCGGACTCTCCTATCCAAGGCGTCCAACTCCGTCTGGGTCCACTTGAGTATGCCAAAGGAGTACATCAGGACCGGCATGACCCAACCGTTAAAGGCGCGCACCTTGTTGCCGCCTGACAAAGAACTATTTAGTACCTTTTTCAGGTGGCCAAAGAAGCGCTCCTGTAACGCTTGTTTCATGTCAGCCCCGTTGATACCTAACTCCTCTGACATACCTAGGTATTTGTAGGTATCAGTTGCGGAGAGTGATCTCAGGTTTATAGAATCTGAGAGTTGTAGTCCCTCAGATTCCACAATCCCGCCCCGCCTTACATGCATGACTGCACATTTATCTACACCGAATTCCATCCTGATGGAATTACTAAAAGTTTCAGTTGCCTTTAGTAACTCCATCAGTTGCAATTTGGTGGAGGCAAACAGTTTTAAATCATCCATATAAAGCAGGTGGGATATTACCTGACCCCCTCTCCGCAACGGATAGCCCAGCCCCGTACCCTCCAGCAGGGTGCTGAGGGGGTTCAAGGCTAAACAGAAACACAGGGGACTCAGACTGTCGCCCTGGAATATTCCCCGCTTAATCTCAATAGGTTCGTCGTTCCCTTGAATTTGCCTACATCCTGGATAGCGAAGGACAGTTCTCCACTGCCTCATACATGACACCAGGAAGGTGCGTAAAGTTGTATCTATTTTATACAACTCCAGCACCCTCATGAGCCATGTATGCGGCACCGAGTCGTAGGCCTTCTTATAATCTATCCAACATGTCGACAGATCCTTTCGGGATCGACGGACCTGTTGGCTTATGGCCATGTCGATGAGGAGAAGCTCCTTGGTGCCGCGGGACCCATTCCTACACCCATTCTGAGAGGCTGACATAATAGAATTTTTTTCTATGTGTCCATTAATTTTTGCTCTCAAAATGGATGTAAGAAGTTTATAGACCGTCGGTAAACATGTGATCGGTCTATAATTTTTGGGTTCCGCGGCATCGCCTGACTTATGGAGCAGGTGGGTGATTCCCGTTGTGAGGAACTGTGGTAGCGACCCAGACTCTAAGGCCGACTGGAATTGCGATGCCAAGCACGCGTGTGAGCTTTGTAGCCATTTAAGCCAGAAATTGTGCAGTCCGTCCGGCCCCGGTGATTTCCAGTTCGGTACCGAACGGGCTGCACTGGCTACATCTGAGGCAGTAATTACAACTGCCTCCATCTCTGGTATGGCGTCACACTCGTGCTCAACATCACGCATCCATTCAGCCTCAGTGTGGCAGACGGGCACCGACCAGATGTTGCGCCAGAATGTACTAGTGGCATCATCATCTGGGCGGCGCCCGCCAACCACAGTTTGGTCAGGTCGCTCCCAAGCTCTATACACCCACCTTTGATCGCTCTGGAACATGCGAACATTATTAAGTATCATTTTTATTGTTGTGGTCCAAATTTAAAATAGAAGCACTTACAGACATTTTTTCTAATTTATATAAGAAACAGCAGAAGGCACGTGGCTAAGTACTTATTTAACAGATCAATCGAACTGTAAGTGCAAGCTGCACTTACTGCGGTCAGTCTATGGATGGATGACTATTCTTAAGACACCACGCTCGTCCTTGCTGACTTTATTCAATGACGTCACCAATAAGATTGGAAGTATGTCCTTCTAGAGCGGCCTCTCCCGACGCTGCTGTTGGCATTGGCCTTATATTATATATTCCTTTGTGTTAACATGAATATTAGACTTTTATTCAGACCCAAATACACACTTTACGCACACCTACATACTTCACGCACGCATGCATCCATATAGAGGATAAAATAAGATGTTCTGATGGTGTAGGCCTGGTGACCTGAAACACAAGGTTCCCACCTTATTTCAGGCACTAGTCCCCGCAATATCTTATGTAACTTGCAGTGTTCTATGTAAATTTTATTGTGGAAATAAATAAACCTTTATTATTATTATTCAATCTCTCAACGTGTCCAAACTCTCGCGGCATATTTCTTTTAATTCATGACACTATATCATCTTCAGTAACAAATTACCATTATTACAGCTAAGCTTACCATTTTGAATAACTTCTCCACAATTTTTGGGCAGATATATTGAAGCGTGTAAGCAATCATATAATGGTAAAATATAATGTCAAATAAGCAAAGAAAAGTCATAAAAATATTCGAAAGATAGCCTGGCTATCAGGCTTTTTGGGCTTGTGAGTACCACTAACTATTGTCATAGGTATGATATCCTGTTAAATATTAAACATTTATTATGTTTACAGTTTTATAGCCCAGACAAAATAGCCCTATAAAATTGAGCCATTCTAGTCTGCAATAGGTCTCAGCGGTGTTTGTATATCTCAAGGCCAAAAAGATCATTCCATTACAATATTCAAGACTGAACAACGTGGAGTCTATTAAGCTATAATACTCCCTTGTACCTACGAATTTTCCATGTGGATGTTTTTCAAATATACGGTCAAAACAAATTCATCTGCTTTTTACATAACATAAGGGTGTATTTATGCACACTCTCATTTTGCCGGTATGTTTAGGTCCCAAGTAGTAGTGGGAGAGCCGAGCTTAGCCTAATGGCTAGGGCTTCGGACTTGCGATCATGTGGTTGCCGGTTCGAAACCCACCCATTACACTACCGACGTGAACCCAGTCGTAACATAAGCGAGCACAATAAAGAATACTAGTAATGTGCAACCCACATCGCTAGTAAGCTTTTTTTTAATAAAACAAGGAAACAAATTTAAAAAATCCACGCAGTAGTTTGTATGTAACGAAACGAAAGATATTTTTGCGTGACAGATAAACAGACGAAAATTATATTCCCATCAAAATCCCTCACAGAATTGTTATTCTAAATATCTGTACAAACATTGCCGAGTTATTTTAAATATAGATATATATAGAATAAGATATTGTATTATTTTAGAAAATGGTACCTCGGGATATAACGTTAAATGGTTTGCCAGTCATTCCGAGGGTCCCAGTGGTGATAGCCATTATTTTTGCATATTTAATTAGAAATGCCAGTTTTGTACGGAAAAATAAATACCTTGGAGGCTCGTTTGAAGATTATTTTGTTTATCCTTTGTTTTTTTAGAGTTCTTTGTGCACATTAGTGGTAAGATTATGTACTTGGTTTATATTTATTAATATTATTTCTGTTAGCGGTAGTCTCGCTATGTATTTTCACATTTTTGTAATGATTTTTCTGAGTTTTCAAATACTTTGGTTTCCTGCTAAAAACTTATTATGCTTTAGGTATATGAATATATGGGGGTTCAACCCCAAAAACACCTCGGTTAGCCGAGGTATTTTTGATCCCTGATCTGTAATTATTATAAATTGTAGTTATTACTTGTAGTCTCTATCCTAAATACTCGACCCTCTACCCCCGGAAATTAATTCGTGGCCTTATATGTCGATTCCGTATTGAATTGACTAGTCACTTCAATAGCTATATAAATCTACAACAAAAAAATAGGTATGTTATCCGAACATAAACTCCGAAAAAAAAAGAAAGTTTTCAAAACTGTTCAGACAGCTTTGATAAAACATTTTGTGTACATACACAACAATATTATGTTCCAAATATCAATATACTGTACCTAAATGTATACACACGCGAGTATTCTATAAGCTTTGTATTGCTATGCTTTGAATTCCACAGACAAGTTGAACATAAAGCTCTTTCTAAACAATAATTTAGTTTCCAGTGTTCAAAAGTACTATGGTACAAACGTTCAAAGTTTTACTTTGAAGGTTCTGTGATTTTTAGTTGAACACCTACATACGTAACATGCGGTTGAGATTTATGTACATGTGAGGACGTCTACCTCAAACAATATAAGTATTGAGTGATGTATCTCATTTATTTTGTCTGTTGCTGATATTTATATCATCGTATTTTTTACCTTAAAGAAAATAGAGTCATATTGTATTAATATTTTTCATTGGCGTAGAACTTATTGTAAGGGCGACTGCTACGCAAGGGGTTGGGTAAGAAGTAAATATTGATTGTATTGATAGTTCTTACGTAAATACGCAAAGTTAAGATTATACTTTAAAATTTTCTTTACTTTTTTAAGTTTGATTCTTCTTTGGGGTTTTCTGTGAAAATCTCATTAGCAGCTTATAACTAGTTTGAATTTGGGACCCCTTTTATATAGAACCTAAACATTAAACATACTAGCGATCTGAGGGTGTACATTACTACACCTCTTCCTAACCTATTCGGGAATACAGGCGTGATAGTAAGTTATGATGCGTGAAATAACATGACAGATATTTTGAAGTGCAATGGAATCCAAAATCAATTTCCTTAAGTATTTTTATTTGTCTATCTAAAAACTACTGTACAAAATTAGATGCTGTATGATAAGCCGCCTAGAACCAATCTTATTCAGACGCGATTTAAATCGCGGATAACACCTAGTTTTTTACATAGAATTCATTTATTTCCATAATCACACCCATCACGTGGTAATTTCTATTAATTCAGGCTACCGAAATAAGAACTTAAAATTTAACGATGTTGCAATTACCAACTAACTATCGATAAAACTTTTTATTTTTCAAATAAGTAGAACACTTCTTTCTTTACAAATAAAACTCTTAATATTACAAATTATATTAAAACCACCCCAATCTTTTTTACTATGAAATAAACCCAATCCTTCATAAATAATACCATTCCCAATTATTCCGAACAAGAATAAAGTACAATTTTCATTAATTAAACAGGTTACAAACTTTGAAACTGGATTTCTGAATTAAAATTTAAGCAGATTGGAAATCTTTTACCACAAACTTTGTACTACTTTTTTCTCTATTAATCTAGAATCAGTAATGGCACGTAGTGGCAATGCTGGCACCACTTGGCATTGTGCCAACTGGCAGCGGAATACGACCACCTATGATTAATTGATGTTTAATTCCCTACATGCATGCTTCGACGAGATAAATACGTAATAATACCTCATCAATTGCGAGCGTGACGTCATAAGTTAGAGTGAAAATTTGATGAGGAACCTGGTTAGTATTAAGTAATTAAAATAATGACGATTTTGATAACTTAATTACTTTGTAATTAAAACTACAGCTGTGGCTGTTTTTGATATCACGTGGATAACTTTGTTGTCTTGTTAAATTCTACTGACATTAAAATGGCGCCAGTGACAGAAAAGTTAAAAGGTTATCATTTGTTATGAAGGGTGTTTATCGAGTTTCTCTGTGAACTTCTCAGCAGCAGCTCAAAGTTGGGATATGTGCCCGGCACTAGGCTCTCCCTATGTTACATAGGACCTGAACCATACCGCCATGCCGCAAACTTTGGGTGTACATTCTTCCTCACACCTCTCCCTAAGCCTTCGGGAAATACAGGCGTGATGGTATGTTATGACCAAAGATATACACACACGAAACTTAAATCGGGCGAAGGAAAATTCTAGGACAAATTTAAAAATACTAATTATCCAACAGGAACAGAGTACCCGCGTATTAAACATGTTCGCCTGTAATTTGGCGTCTACTCCACGCTCTGTCATTACAAACTTAGACCACTTAATTGCAACTATAAAACTTAACCCAACGGCAGATAGTTGAATTTCGAATAGCACATCAAATTAGGTTAATTATTATTAGAGGTGACCCCTATTGTAGGGTTATGTACCTAGTAGTCTGTTGTTTTAAGTAACAATATTTTTAGTTTAAATTAAGAAGCGAGGGAGTGAAATATTACTCTGAAATTGTAGTATGACGGACTGAGATAGATGGGATTCTCGCTCGAAGACTTGAGCAGTAGCAGAGCTTGAAGACATAATTATTATACTAGCTATCACCGTGGTATTACCTGCGTAAAAAAATATAGTTTTATCGACTTCGTCTGAGTGTAATACATACAAATTTAGAAAAGAGTAAAAGAAATATAGGTACAATAGCAAATCTGGGATTTAATTACACTGGCGAGCCTTAATCAAAGACTGCGCTGCTACTAACAATTTCATAGAAAAATAATACTTTGCCCAACCTGGGAATCGAACCCAGAACCTCTAGCGTAGCAGTCGCGTTTAGGACCTCTAGACTAATGAGGCAGTTTTATAGCCTATAAACAACTGTATATAGGCGAAACAAATATTTTCTCAATGACGATGGCAGTTAAAATCGAATATTTTTCCACGCCGATTACTTAGTTGACTTGTATACAAAATACAAAACAGCATTTCAGTTCCTTTTAGTACGTTTGGTTGGCAAACAGCCTCTAATTAAAAAAAACTGGAGCAATATAATGATAATTTTACATTATACTGCTATTTTACTACGATAAATTATTCAAATATTAATAATATTAATGTGCCTTGACTCTGTCATTCTGAATAATAATTTTACCTACAACGGCCCAAGTTTTTTTTATAATTCCATTTCCAAAACAGTCAAGCGATGAATTGCCAATTCGAAAAACGTAAAACATCACAAATCAAATATTAACAAATCGAGGGTGTTCCGGCGGAAAAAAAACTTATTTTTATAATTTAACTTTCCAAGGGCGAAATTTGACGCTGAAAAATTGTAGCTTTATATTTTTGCGTGGCCATTTTTCAGTTCCCCTCCTGAAAAATGTCCAAATAACGAAATTAATTCAGCGTTCCCCGGCCGAGATTAAATTAAATCGTTTCCTTGTTCTGCCCTTGTGACTAGCCCCTTTAATACGCAATGTACCAATGAGAATTCATTCTGTTTTTGTCAGTTTTCATGTTCTTACAAAAGATGTAATACTATTTCTCTGCGGGTCTCGGCTTTGTAAACATACGGTGTTAAAATGTAAGCTGTTAATTAGATTCAAGAAAAGTGTCGTGGGTGTGCTTAAGCTATGTATTTAACCTATTTGTATGTGTCTGTATGTGTAATCATCCTATTGGTATATTGATTGAAACTATGCTAATTGAGTCAGTAATAAATCATATTCTCCTCGGTACGTGCGTTTCTTTCATCTCTCCGAACCCATTACCTTACATGGCGACCCTGCCATTCGAGGCGGTCTGCCGGAGTTCGGTCGCACGCAACTTGATCTACATGAAGAACTACTATGAAGGACATTAATTTATGAAGTGATTGAGACTTTCTTACTAAAATGTGCCGTTCAAATATAGAGAAAGAAGTAGATGTTTTTATTACTCAAAATGCCACCCATCGCATTTTGATCAAATTCGGCGTCAAGCAAGAATACCATTTGTCAAATATAAGTATAGTAATGTTTATTATTTGCACATTACTCGCTACTGCTGGATTGTATGCCTTATACAAACTATACAAGAATTGTCATCATGGATGGATTAGGAACGAGTTTTTAACACAAAATTTGATGCGATCTTTCCGACGACCGAACCCAGAGAGTCGTGTTTGCTACGAGTGCCAACATCGTCAGGATTCAAGTCCGCGAGAGCCAGTGCCAGGAGCCAACCAGAAACAATAAAAATGTTCAGTGCGTATATGTGAGTGACAAAAAAAAATGCTTTTATATTATTATGTGTACCTAGGTATTGAGTTATAATAAATTCGTAGCCACTTTAATAGGGGATGGCAGATGAACTAAAAAATATATATGATACGCTAAAACATATTAAAGATAATTTGATAAAGCTAAGTTACTCTAAAAGGACTAAGAGTATTATACAACAAAAGTTATATGACGCAGGACAACTGCGACATCAATTTGATGAATGTGTTAGTAGTTTGTCGAAACAAATTGAATGTAAGCGAATTGAAAGCACACCCACTACAGCAAGTAACTATACGAAACACCTGTGTGGTTTTTATTGGTAGATCAATAATATGCTGCATCTTTTTAAACATGCCTTTTTCATTCTAATACCTTGAAATAACGCCAGATTACTTGGGGAGCGCCCCACCCGATCAAGGACTAGTAGGCGGAGCGCGTGTTTGCCATACGCGCGCCCTTGATTAGGATATGAGGCAAAACCGTATCCCTTCATGTCACAAATCTCATGCCCAAGAGAAAGCAAGAACTAGTTTTAGTCAGCATGAGTGTGAAATACCCTGCCGCTTCCCCAGCTGGCAGACGATCCATGAGAATTTTCAGCACATAAAAAAAACCTAAATGTACCGAGAATGTAGGAAAGCTGTTGATAATTTTGACTTCAGGACGACCAACACCTCAGTCCACCCGTGACCATGGATGCTGTAAAGGATCCGAAACGTCGGGAATTAAAAATATCAATAACGCGATAAAATCCGTAAAAAGTAGTTTTATTTCAATGTCTAATATTCGCGTACGTGTTAGAAACCAGTACATAACTTTTATCATCTTATTTAGTAGTATTCTCGTAGTGTACAATAGTAACACTACAAAACTTCCTCATCGCACGTTTTTGTTGTAAAAGTCAACAATACCTAACATGGCGACAGGATAGATGATAGGCTCGCTCACTATTACATGGGACCTAAAAACAAGCGAACTATGGGTGTACAATAACATCGGTAGACCTCTTGCCTTACACGTAATGGTATGGTATGTTTTATTATTTAAATAAATGCTATATCCTAACAACAGTAACACTAACGTTTATTCTCCCCTCAAACGCCGCGCGCCAGCCTACATTTCCCGCCCGTATGTTTAAATAAAACATCATAGTGCCTTCTAGAGCACTTTTAACAGCTTGAACCCATTATGATGTCGTTACGTAAATACTTTTAGCTTATGTACATACCTTTACATAATGTTTGTTGAACTTTTAAGGATACATTGTCTTTTAAGATCCCTCCCTGTATAATGTTGTGTTTTAAAATTCTTATCCGGATTTTTTCGGGAAATTATGGTTGCATTGGCCGCGATTTTAAGATTAACAATAAACTCTGGTTGGCGGTACTTCTCCCTTCCGATATCTTGTATTCTGTTTTTCTCTATGAATATGACAAATAGTACCTACTATCTTTTTGTATTTTTTAGGCATTTTCCATGCAAAGATTACTAAGTTTTTTAGTGAAGGAAAAATACGACCGCGGGCAGGATTCGAACCTGCGTCTTCTGGTTAAGTACACCAGACGCTATGACCGCTAAGCCACCGCGACCCCCACCCGCCATGTCGAAATTTTGCCTTCACATTTTTAATTTACGTCTTTGAGGCGACGTCAGTGACATCTGTTGAAAATGTGATTCTCAACCGACATGACATGCTTTACAGCAAGTACCATCGTACTTGCTGTAAAGCATGTCATGTCGGTTGAGAATCACATTTTAAGGTGGCATCGTACGACATCTCGTACGATGCCACCTTACCTTTTAACTATCTTTTTGTATTTTTTAGGCATTTTCCATGCAAAGATTACTAAGTTTTTTTGTGAAGGAAAAATACGACCGCGGGCAGGATTCGAACCTGCGTCTTCTGGTTAAGTACACCAGTACAACAGTAGTACCTACTGTTTGACTTTTTTAAAAAGGCTAGGTTTCGAGCGAAAGAAAACCAACGAGGAAGTACTACGTCGGGTTCACCAGAATCGCAAACTTTTGAAAACCGTCAAACAGCGCAAAGTTGCATACCTGGGGCATGTGCTTAGGCACGGCAGATATGAGCTCCTGCAACTTATTATGATGGGAAAAGTTGCCGGAAAAAGGAAGCCCGGGCGCAGAAAAAAGTCTTGGTTGAGGAACATCAGGGAATGGACCGGAATTCGGAGTGCCGTCGAACTCTTTCGCATTGCTCGGGACAGGATCAAGTATGCGGAGCTGACTGCCAACCTCCATTAACTGGAGAGGCACTTGAAGAAGAAGAAGAAGGTTTCGAGCAATCTATACCAAAATCAGGACTGAAAAAGAAATAATTAGAATGACACAAGGTCCGCTCAACACACAGATAAAATTAACAATGAACATAGAAAACAAAGGTTGCTAGGATATGCTGTCGGTATGCTTGCCCTGAATGGGTTGTCGTGAGGAGATTCATGAACCTAAATAAAGCGAAAGTGGTATGCTAGGATCGTAGAAAGTGGAAATCAAAAGTCTCTACCTACCCCTATAGGAGACAGGAGTGACAATGTGTATGTACAATAGCACTTGGCTATGTGGGACAGAATATTTATCTTCTATGGTTACGGTTAGTGGCAGGTTTGGCCATATAAACTATTAAATATTGCAATTCAGGCCAATGACGATAGGAAGCAATAACACCGCTTTTTTCACCAAAAAATTCACATTCCGGTGGCTCGGAAAAAATAACGACATTTTTATGTTGATCGTAAAAGATTTAAATTGTAGTCGCCTTAAAAGCGTCATCAATGCAGTGCTCGTACGATAAACCATTAGCAACCAAATGGCTATGCTAATAAGGTCCAAAATCGATCATCGCCGTCTTCTTCTTAATGTTAAGGCTTAGTGACTTCATAGCTAGCATTAAGGTCGGGTTTCGTACTCGATCGTCGGCTTAAGTCAAAATTCAAATTGTGGAAACTGAATTTGCATACAGAGTTTTGCCCGGTCATACGTATTCGGTCATGTTATGTTAGTGGTTGAGTACATAAGAATGAAATTTTATGGCCGTTGTTAGGGTTTGGATACATTGGCTTCTTTGATAAGCATTGACAAGATGTATGAAGCATATCATCTATATATTTATATATAGAAAAATGAATCCCTATTTCCATTGGTCACGCCATAACTTTACCGAATTAACCCTTTTTTTAAGTTTTCTAATATTTTGTAGAAGCCTTTTACGCAAAGAAACCTGAAGAAAATTTCGAATTTAAAGACAATATTTTTAATTCGGTATTTTTAATGTTCTAATTATTATTTATTTCAGTTAGAATTGAATATTTATAACTAAGAGATCTGATGATGATCGTCTGTCAGTCAGCTAGTTATAAATTTATATACCTAACGATATCCTTCAGACAAAAGCCTCTAATCTTCGAATAAAAATAGTGTGAGCTTCGAACTTCGAGTGTGTAATAAACTGCCGAGTAATTTTAGCTGGGACTTATTGGGAGTTGGTGAAATGTGACCTTATTGTTCTATGAGTATGAATATCGTTAACATTGCTTTAGTTTAAGAAAAGAAACATATTTCATTTAGTATGGAACACTGACAGCACAAAATGCAGTGTGACCACACCTTTAGTCACCTCTTTTTGCATTCCTTAACATTCATGACTCCATTCATGGATGTTCTTATGTTACAAATGCTTTTCATATTCTTAGTCTAGAAACTCTTTTTGCTTCAGTTTGTTTATTTAACCGACTTCCCAAAGAGGTTTACTTAAAGTAGAGCTATTTAAGAAGTGTTAGAATATATTTTTTGATATCGTACAGTAGCGGGTCTATGCGTTTAGTTCTTTGTACATAAGAGCCAAAATTTGAGACTGCATGAACTGCAAATGCGTGCCCTACTAAGACTTACATACAAGGTCTTACTTTTTAACCCTTCTCTTGCCTGCAAGACAAGGGTTAAAAGTGAACAGTAAAAAACCGTGCACCTCAATTTTAAGAACATGTTGTGGTACAATTGTTTCTACTACCTGTTCTTCGAAAAATAAAGAAGTTTTTACTATCAGAGCGTCATTTCCGATTTATTTATTTTCTGTGTTCAAGCTGACGGGGCCAGGGCGTTGACCCCTGGAATGACAGAGTCTCATAATTTCACTGTTTATTTGAAGCTCTCGGATTTATAATTTAGTGGAAAAAAATATTGTCTATATAAACCACTAACGATTGGCATCGGTGTTGGTATGACAACCGGGACAGAAGGTTTTACGTTTTCTCTAAGGCGCGGAGGCGTCTCGATTTGTTAATGGTCACCCATTTTAGACCAATTGCGCGCCTTCGTCTTACAGATTCATTGATCAACATATTTATGACTTAGCCACAAACCCTACAGATCTTTTAAAAATACTTCTGTTTGACTATTTTTAATGCAAAATGGCGCCGGTATTTTTTACTGACTACCTCAAAACAATAACGAGGAATAGTAGCTATCAGTGAACCACAAAGCTTGTGACCTGAAATTAAAAATCCTCAATTCCAAAGCAAAAAAACATAATGAAAAAATAATCTTTTATAAACACATTTTCTTCAAAAATAATCCGAATTTCCTTGTGCAAACATCGAGAAGATTATGTAAACAAGACGAAGTGAATATAACACTTTTATCTATTAGTGAGCTGCTTTTCTTTGGGACTTCACACTTTTACGATTATTTTGAAAGTGCTCGAAGAAGATGCTTTTTGTGTATGGTTGAAGTTTTGAGCTGCAAGCGAGACAGTAAGGGAAATATTAGAATATTCTTTACGCAGTCATCTCAGATCAAATAAAAAGTTAAGATGGAACTTTGCGAACAATTACAACAACACAATTACATGCACACACGTATACCGAAACTACGCCTTATCTTGTCAGTCGAGCTTTCGGTAGCTCGATTGACAAGAAAGGGCGTAGTTTCGGTACATAAGGTATACATGTGTGCGTGTAATTGTGTTTGTATACGTAGTTTTAGCCGGCCTCTCTTCTTTGTTCGCAAAGTTCCATCTTAACTTTTTATTTGATCTGAGACAGTAATATTTCAAATTTTTACGGCCTTTCACTGATGCATCTTCATCCTAACCTTTTCCTAATTATATAAGGATCGGCTTTACAAGATACGGCTGAATATTATTTTCAGTATTTTACACAAAGCGACTGCCATCAGACCTCCGCAACCCAATTTTTGCTCCGATATTCGGAGGATAGACTTTATATGCTCTCCGAGCCATGGAGGGGTCTTGCTGCAACATGCAACACTGCAGATCTGTTGATTAGAACTTTGTAGTTTATAACAACAATTTAATTCAATACGTCATCATCATCATCAACCCATTATATTGTCCCACTGCTGGGCACGGGTCTCCTCTCAATACGAGAGGGATTAGGCTATAGTCCGCCACGCTAGCCTACTGCGGGTTGGCAGACTTAACATGCCGTCAAGAAAATCTCTCAGGCATGCAGGTTTCCTCACGATGTTTTCCTTCACCGTTTAAGCGCGTGATAATTAATTATGAATATGCACATAACTTCGAAAAGTTAGAGGTGCGTGCCTTGGATTCGAACACAAGACCTTTGACTTGGCAGTCCAATGGTCATATGACTAGGTTATCACTGCACTACTTATCAATTCAATACGTATGCACTAAATATTTGTATGTCAGAATTCTTGGCAAAATGTGTGTTGCGCTGTAATATTTTTTATTTAACATCTTTTATACCACATTTGACCGAAATAAATTTGATTTGATTTGCCACGAGCCCCTCACTTAACACTGGTAGAAAATCTCTATTAAGAAAGACAACTGATTAATGAATAAAAAAACATAGTCACAATAAATAAAATAACAATACGTGATTACTTAGTATATACTAGAACAATTTACTAACTAGTAACTACAGTTCTTAAAAAAGTTATAACTTTTTACGCTTAACTCAGTTTGGTCATCTACTTTTATCTCCAAAAAAGTCTGACTCCGACGAAAGAAGTTTTTCTCTTGATCTCTGTCATTTGTTTTTTTTTGCTCATTCCTCCTACCCCATTCATACCTCTTAGATTTTGAATAAGAGTCCCGAGCCAAAGACAATAATTAACAATACATTGCACTGCTAAACTAAACAACGACATTAATCTCCTCTCTTTCGACTGTATCTCCTCTCCGCTGTCCGCTCTCTCCTGTCCTTTACTCCTGACAAGCGAGCTTAAATTATAAATGAGGCGGACACAAACACACCTGGGACGCCGGACCCACTGAAATAACGTCCATGTTTATTTTTACCTAGACATTAAGTCCATGGATTAGTGGTTAAGAATAGTTCACAGAGTGGATCTTACAGAGTTCCTACTTTCACTGTTTATTTTTGGAGGACTTAAGGAGATTCGGATTCTTTCGTTACGTGAGAGGAAAATGTTTGTCCGGTATATATTTAAGGTAGCTTGCAGTTTATTGAGACATTCTTACTGTAAGTAAGATAAGTTACCAACATAGGATACCATCATGCCGGTATTCCTAGAAGGGTTAGGCAGAGGTGTAAAAGCTAACAAGTACAAGTGATTTTATTGTGCATTTTCTGGTTATTTTCAAGAAGAAAAAACTATTCAGTGATTCCTACACGGTTAAACTCGTGCCTAGACCACGTGATACTTAAAACTGCCCTACACTCAACCACCTTGGTTATTGATTCGCACATTACAGACCATAATCCAGTTCTTCTTTCTCTTAATACCACTCGTCCACAATGTGCCTCACGGAAAACATTTATTAAAACGGACTACGAAGCAGTTATTAACGAAATTAACAACACCGATTTTTCTTTAACATATGCTTATCAGTGTCCCCACGAAGCTGCCGATTACTTTGTCCACTTGGTCTCCGACATTATTGCAAAAAACACGAATTATAATGTTAAAATACCCAATAACAAAATTATCCTCAAGCCCTGGATTACACCCGGATTACTAAGATGTATACAGACACGTGATAAAATGCATCTAAACCTTAGAAAAGACCCAAAAAATGTCACGCTTAAGATAACTTACACCCGGTACCGTAATTTTTGTAATAATCTCCTAAGCAAGCTTAAAGTAGACCATGAACGTTCGGAACTCCAAAGGGCCAAAAATGATATGAAGGCTACATGGAGCGCGATTAGAAAAATCACAAATACGCTAAGTACCACGCCATCATCTGCCAATGAACTTCTACAAATTTTCCCTAATTCCTCTAAATCTATTAATGCAGTAAACAGTTTTTTTGCTAATGTTGGAAAAAACCTTGCAGCAATGATCACACCAACTCGTAGTAACTCGATCAGCTTTCTGCCGCCTGTCGCCAATCGCCAAAACTCCATGGCTATCCTTGAAGTCGATGTGAGTGAAATTGTATCGGAGATTTCTTCCTTAAAAGAAGACAGTGCTACTGGATGGGACAACATACCCTCTAAGGTTATCAAAGCTTGTAGAATAAAATTAGCCCCCTTCATCACTTACATATGCAATATTTCATTAAACGCTGGTGTTTTTCCTAAGGTTTTCAAGAGAGCAATTGTTCATCCGGTCCATAAGAGTGGAGACAGAGGCAGTGTCACCAATTATCGCCCGATCTCCATACTTCCATCCCTTTCCAAAGTCTTAGAAAAAATACTAAACAAACGCTTAGTCTGTTACCTCGACAAACATCAGATTTTGGGTAAAAATCAATATGGCTTTAGAAAGGGTGTATCTACTGAGGATGCAGTATTAGATCTCACAAATGATATTGTTTCTCATCTAGACAATAAGTTGAAACCTATTGGTGTCTTTCTAGACCTCTCCAAGGCCTTTGATACTGTCTCTGTCCCCATCCTCATTTCTAAGCTAGAAAACATAGGAATCCGTGGAGTTCAGCTTAAACTATTTGAGGACTACCTCACCGATCGCACTCAGAGTGTGAAAATTGATTCGATGATGAGTGACACCCTACCTCTCCCTGCCTTTGGGATTCCGCAGGGCTCGATTTTGGGCCCTACATTGTTTCTTGTTTACATAAATGAACTCTGTAGGCTCAAAATACCGAACTGTCACATCTATACTTATGCAGACGACACTGCCTTGGTGATCGACGGTCGAAACTGGGAGGAAACACATCACAACGCGGAAAACGCGCTAAGGATCGTCATGTCTTGGTTTTCCCTTAACAAATTAACCCTTAACATTTCAAAGTCTCTATTCATACCTTTCCGTCTAAATAATAACCACCTATCTACTCCAAAACTTTTTACAATCAAAGCCCACAATTGTGTGGACCCAACGCAAAATTGTTCATGTGTATCCCTGACCAGGAGTGATCAGATCAAGTATCTCGGAGTTCAAATCGATAGCATGCTTAGCTGGACCTCGCATGTAACTTCCCTTACATCCCGTGTCAGAAAATTGATATACATCTTCAAAAAATTAAGAAAATCCGCCTCCACCGCATTACTTAAGGTAGTCTACTTCTCTTTGTGCCAGTCTTTATTAACCTACTGCATCTGTGCTTGGGGAGGCTGCCATAAAATACATTTGATTAAACTCGAAAGAGCGCAAAGAGCAGTATTGAAGATAATGTCATCCAAGCCGCGACGTTACCCGACGGACAAACTGTATTCCGAATGTGGCCTCTTATCAGTTAGAAAACTATTTATCCTCCAAACAACATTACGCTTACATGCATCTACATTCTTTGAACCCAACACACATAGACGTAGAGGGAAAAACATATTACGACCAATAAAACACTCCACTTCATTAGCACAAAGACACTACAATGTTATTAGTACTTATTTGTATAACTTTATTAATAAAAAAACTCACATATCTAATCTGACTTATCATAAAACCAGGAAAACGCTGACTACATGGTTAAAAACTCTGAAATATGAGGAATGTGAAAAGATACTAAAACCCCAATAGCCTTGCTATAAGTTTAACATTAATGAAGTCTAGTAGTCTTTAGGATACCTCTGACACACATGCATGCACTCAATCCCTTTCCCTTCTCATTCTTGCGCTCACACCTCTTCACACACACACACACACACACACACACACACACACACACACACACACACACGCACACACACGCACACGCACACGCACACACACGCGCACACACACGCGCGCGCGCGCGCACACGCATTCACACATAGGCGCACATGCAGACACACACAAACCTTTATTAAGGTAAAACATTCTATTTTTATCTTTTTTTATTTTGTCATTCACTTATTTTTGTTAAATGTACCTTTTCCTTTGTTATGCCATAAACATGTTCACCCTGTTTCTTTGTACCTTATACTGTGTTAATAATAAGAGAGTACCTTGGCTTCCATAATACAAGTTTTACTTAGTTTGGAAGTCAAGTGACCCACCTACTGTATTTTTCTTGATATATGCAATAAACGCATTTTATTTTATTTATTATTATTATAGTGATTTATATGTTAAATGTTTAATTTATTTCAAATACAAATATTTACATATATGTCAGTTACAATGCAAGATCAAAAGAGGTTTTTGAATAAAAAACCACAGCAGATTTGAGAAGACCAATCCCAGCTGTGGGCAAGTATGCATCAGTCTTATGTATTTCTACCATAATCTAACACCAAATCGACAGCATGACCTAAAAACACATATTAACAAAGAATTATGACGGAATCACCTTTTTCCAATAGTTTAATAAAACATCGAGACAGCAACAAAGAGCAAGGAAAGTAAAAAAAAATACTATTCACAGTAATGAAAAAGTTCTTATCAAACGCAGTCATCATATAACATCAGTTGTTATGTTCTGTCAAAGGAAACGTGAGCTTTTCACAAAGTTTTCAATAGCATACCATTTACTTTGTTATACGCTGGGAATATGAAAGGTTAAGCGTAGCGTATACGAGCGATTACTTGTCTTTGAAAGAAATAGTATCAAACAGTATTTTGGGGTCAAAAAATTCAGTCAAATATTGTACAAAGTTTGTTTAAAATAACAATTTAATAGTATGAATAATAATAATAATAATTGACTGCCTCATTAGTCTAGTGGTCTTAAGCGCGACTGCTACGCTAGAAGTCCTGGGTTCGATCCCCTGGTTGAGTACAGTCTTATTGGGTTTTTCTATGAAATTCTGGTCTGTTCGGTTAATGGTTGAAGGTACCACCATGACATGAGACCTAAACATGTGGGTGTACAGTAGAACACGTCTGCCTAATTCTTCGAGGAAAACGGGCGTAAAGGTATGTTATGTAATAACCCTCCTTTTCGATCAACATCAATAGCGTGAATCCAATCAGACTTAATATGTTACTAACTAAACATGACCAGTAGACACTTTGCGTGATAGGTCGCGTTGCCCATGAATATATAACTAGCCTTATTTGGAAAGAATCCAATACTGCACCAACAACAGATTGTGATAGTTGATAGATACTAGAATGTATTTATTTTATAATGTGTAACTAAGCTGACAATTTTTGTCTACTATAAATAATCAATTCGCACTAGAAAGAATAATAAAACAAAGTGCAAAGTTAAAATAATCGTTAATTTTTATTTCCATACGAACCATCTACAAACTAAGTTTTAGAAATATTTAAAAAAGAAAAATGAAATCAGTATACTTGTTCTTGTCAAGTTATGGCGTGGCCAAGAGAAGTAGAAATAGTAATAGTAGTTATGTAATTGAAAATCACCTCATTTTGAAAGAATTTATCGGTAAAGAGATATTGTCTATTTTTTTTAGTGTGTTTGAGTGAAGATCCTATTAATAATTAAAATTTGGTTAAATTATCTGAAAATGGGAAAACGCTAGGATTCACTTTGTTTCTTAAACGATGTTAATTTACCCTTAATGAAGAGAGTGCGATATTGAAAGTTGGTACTGTGTATATTTGTGTCTCTGTGGCATCATAATTTCTGAAAGGATAAACCACTTTATCTTTTTTTGAAAGTTGTCTTAATCGAAAGTGTTCTTATTAGGTATTCAAAACTCTTTACGATTTAAATAGTTTCAAGTTTCTCTTTCTCTCATTTAATATTGATTTGTTAAGCAAAATGTTTTATCGAAGCAGCGGTAGCCTAAAAGGCTAGAGCGCGGACTTGTCATCACGTGGTTACCGTTTCGAACCCACCCATTGTACTACCAACGTGAACTCATTCGTAATACAAGCATTTAGCTTAGTACGAGGGGTTAACAGGAATACCAGTAATATGCAACCAACGTGGCTAGTAAGTTTAAAAAAAATAATTGAACAGAGGTAAGGTAAAAAAACAAAATCAACGCGGATTACAGTTAGTACCAAATACAATTCAACGTTTCGTATAGCCTTAAACCAAACTAGTATAAACCTAGAGGTACCCAAACAAGAAACTACAACTATCGCCAAGGGACTCGGCAGTAAACATCACGAAACTCGTAAAACAATCCCATTCAACAACTCAAAACCCAGGGCCATAAAAAATAATCGTATTCTTAGTACTTACACTCGCAGAAAAACTTTGGATAGAAGTTTTAATTGGATAGACAAACAAAATTATGCCATTTTAAACGGATAGAAACGACGAAGCGAAGCAATGTCGTTTGACCGTCAATAATGAGATCAAAGTATTTCATGTATTATTAAGAAAACAGCAGCAGATTGATCAAATTGTTATTGGAGTTTTTCTTTAAAATTTTCAGTACCGACGGAGTTTGGTTCTGTGCACAGTTAATGGCAATAGGTTCGTTTCCTGGTTCCTGCCTAGGTTTTATTCCTGGTATATCGGGTTCATATCTCGGGTTGGTCGATTTGTAGCTAATTCGGTTGTTCGATTTTCTCGACTAAATGCTGTTATTTACTCGACTTCCTTGGTCTTGGCAGGTTGTAATAACGCAAGCAAGGAAATTGGTTTATGTCTGAAGTTTAACGTCGCCAAAATAAAGCAGTATTTATAAAATGCAAGGTCATCCGTCGCTAAACATGTTAACCTATTTATTGTTGTGTATGTAATACGTGGTTGCCATTTGTAACTGTCCATCAAATAGCTGAACAACTTCATATCGTATCTCATAAATTTTATTAAATATTTTGTTTATTTTATATTTTTCGGACTGCAAAAAAATATCTAACAAATAAATTAATTATTCTTAAAGTAAATTAGCAAAATTTAACAAATATCATATAGGTAACAAATACCAATCAGAATTGAGAAAAGGAAAGGTTTCAAATTACGTATCAACATAAATTATTACACACAACACCATAAAAATTGGGCGTCTTTGTCCTAGAACAACAACTAAAACGTCTCTATAAAAAAATAAAATAAAATACGACAAGGAACAGTTATTTCCAGTTTATAGTCGGTGTCATCGGGCTGTTAAGTTTACTACAGTCCCTACATAGACACATACATATATAGACTGTTAAACTCGTTACCCTCCCTTTTTTGCAGTCGAGTGGCAGTGTCCCATAAAAATAGAAGCGCAAAACGCCACAAAAACGGATCACCTCAACAAATAAAACATGCAAAACGCTGTCAAGCGCGAACGTGTGGACCGACCTACATTTACGTCCATAAACTAGGCACACTTAACAAAAAAAAACTCATTTGCACTCAAACACACTACAAATTGTACGACGGCGCGTCAATCTCTCAGAACAACGATCGGTGGGTATGTTGAGTGTGGTGCGGGAGAGAAACTATAGCGACAAAAATTTATGTAAAAACTAGCTGACCCGCTAAACGTTGTTCTTCCACACTAAAAACACGATAAAAAAATAGGGAATGAGGATAGGAGGGTAAAAAATACCCTACGACTATTCTTAGACCTAACAAATGTACACACAAGCAAAAAAAATTATAAAAATCGGTCAAGCGATAAAAAGTACTGTGGCACGAGATTTTTATGTATTAAAAGATTATAGTAATCATAGGTACCTACCGTCAGCATTGCATAAAACATAACATACCATCACGCCTGTATTCCCCGAAGGGTTAGGCAGAGGTGTACTTAATGTACACCCACAGTTCGCCAGTATGTTTTTGGGTCCCATGTAATAGGGGGCGAGCCTATTGCCATTCACCGGGCACAAATCCAGACTCCGAGCTGCTACTGAGAATTTCATAGAAAAATTCAATAACACTTTGCTCGACCTGGGGATCGAACCCAAGACCTCTAGCGTAGCAGTCGCGATTGGGACCACTAGACCAACGAGACAGTCAGCATTAAATATCTCCTAACGAACAGACTGCTCATAACATACCATGACGCCTGTATTCCTTGAAGGGCGGCAGATGTGTCCTAATGTACACTCACACTTTGACGGTATGTTTAGGTCCAATGTAATGGGGGCGAGCATATTGCCACAAACTGAGCACAAATCCAGACTCCGAGCTGCTCATTCGGGTAGGCAGAAACTACAGACCGCCATTTTCTACGATTCTTGCATACTTCTTTTGCTTCGTACACATTCTTGCATCATATCATATCATACTATGATCATTTCTACTTAATCTCGTACTTATCAAAATTAAATTATTCATCGATTGAACCGCCCCGCTTGTAACTTGGACCATGGCCTTACTGTAGTGGCTTGAGTAACCCGCTTCGAGTGCCCATGCGTCCTTCACTGACCGTTTCAAGTACCTCCGGAGTGTTGTCCCGTATATTTGTTTTGTTTAACCCACTCTTGGGCTCCGTAAATTCCTACTACAGTCCAGCACATAATTGCTACAGTTACTCATGAACTATACTTGATATTAACCTAAAGTAATTAGTTTTATTTTATGAATTCATTGTTATTATTGTGCGTTGGGGCAGTAGCCAACTTCGGTTATGTAGTTAACATATTTCAGTGAAGACTTTCAGGTGTTTTATTAATGAAAAGATCCCGTTGAGTTATTTGATTATCTTCGTATTTAAGATAAATTAATACGAGTGAACAATACCGGAACTTCAAATTTAATATTGTATATGAATTTTATGCGCCTACAAAATATCTAATCTGTGTCCTAATATTCAAAAAGTAACTGCCTTAGTCTGTTTGTCTTAGTCTAGTGATCAAAAGCACACCTACTATGCTAAAGGAAACGGATTTCACGGTCGACGAATGTAATGTAATGTCATATGTACGGAACTTTTTATGTTATTCACAGTAGCAGCTCGGTGTTTGGATTTGTCCACTGTTTTATCGAAGGGTTAGGCTAAATAATAATAATAGAGATGCAGTAATGTACATACATTCACAGTTTGTGAATGATGTTTATGTCCCAATCAATAGTATGTGAACCATTTTGTTGTGGTAGCGCCACGCTGTTCGCAGCATGAATGGGCTGGCTTGACCGGGGAAGTACCACACTCTCGCAGAAGACCGACGTCCGAGTAGTAGCGTTTCGTTACTGCGCTTCGTTCGGTGAGCGAGAGGGCCGGAGGCCCAATTCCTCCCCCAATCCCCTTCCTTCTCCTTTTCTCCTTCCCCTCACTTTCCCTAAATAGGCTCGGCAACGCATCTTCAACTCCTTTGGTTTTGCAGATGTCCATGGGCGGCGATGACTACTTACCATCAGGTAGCTCACCTGCTAGTTTGCCGAGTTATCCCATAAAAAAAAAATTGCTATTACCTACGTGAAAATAATCACGAACGCGAAACATTTACGACCCCAATTGTCTTTACCCGGAGTCTTCAAGTTAAAATTTACCACTGCAAATTGACTTGAAGACAACTTCAGACTCGCACAGTTATTTCAAATAAACTGTAACGACCATGTTTATTAACAATTTGTCACTAAAAGCTGTCACAATGTGCTACAATTCACGTTGAATGTGTTTCAAAATACATAATTCTCTTTGACACGTAAAAAACTTGTTTTTAGATATCAATGGCCGATAAGTTATTGCTTTATGTCATGTGCTTATAAAAAGTCATATATCAAACTGGCTTGTCAATGTATAGATACGGGAAAGGTAAATAGTATGTGTCACATTCGGTTTGGTTATATTTTTTTATATATTTTCTTTAATATTATCTAACAGAGAATACATCCTATATGATTCCGATTATTACACAGGTTAATAATAGGCTTTTTTTAACGGGAATACTGTTACTTTCTAATGGTAATGTGGTGGTAAACAAATTTATAATATAAGTTCAGATGAAGCTATTTATCGGTAGTAATCAAATTAAAAAGCTAAAAGAAAGCGGAAAGCGGAAGCAAACATTCATTAAACAAATAAGTTTAATGAATTTTGGAATAGGAAGCAAGCCTATTATCGTTTACCATGCGTAAAACCAAACATCGGGCTGCTACTACTGGTACACAAGGAATACAAATTATTTACGTATGAAGTGGTATGAAATAATGTCTTAATTATACGGTATCTTTACCATCGCGCTTATATTTCAAAGATTCTCTAGTGTCGCAGTTGCGCTTACAACCACTAAAGTAATGAAGCAGTCTAAATAAATAAAAATAGCACCGAAAACTAGAACTTTTGATTCCCAGGGGATTAGAACTTTAAACCTCATGTTTCACGACTGCATTTACGACCACTAACCGTAAAGGCAGTTGGTACAAACATCTCAACCACTAACGATGGAAGTTTATACATCTGCCCTTCCTCATTTGAATCCCTATGGACGAGGTGGTCGGACAAGGTCGCAAGAGACCGCCTCTGCAAATTTAATGCACTCACACGCACATATTAATTAAAAGTACCACCATATACCTGCGTCCTTCCCCTTAAGAAGCGTTAAGGGACGAACCTAAGAAGGGTTCTGTAAATACAACCCCTGTAGAATTCTCCTGTGTATGTTGTAAATTTGTTTATACTACAAAAACAAAATATACAAATAAGTAAGAAGGTACTTGAAGGTTAAATGATTTTGTTCTGAATTTGCTTGTGTTTAAGCTAAAAGATGATAGTTGCCCTTTTCCACAAAACCCTAGTTTGTGGCGATGTTTGTCTTAATAAAAGATGCACTAAAGAAATCGAAAAGAAAAAAAAAACATAACTTATCGTATCATCATGCTTGTATTCCTCAAAAGGCTAGGCAACATGTATGCTAGTATGATAAGCTCCCATCTAATAAGGAAGCCTTTTACTATAAGCTGGGCAGAAATCCAAAATGTCAGCTACTACTAAGTTTTAAACCTAAGAACCCGTCCAATTGAAATCAAATTAAAAAAAACGAGACGCAACCAAACTCAGTACATACAGAGTAGTCATAACTACCTACAATCTAAACGCTTCTTACAATCGTTGCTCAGTCATCCTTAAAAGCAAACAAAAGAAACTCGCCCGGTCACTGTTGACTGTGACCGCAGTTAAATAAATACTTTGTGTTGTCGATATCGAACATGAAAAAGGTTAAAAAACAACGCCAGGCTATTTCACAAACAATTCACCAACTCGGCATAAGTCCTGGTTAATTTACTCGGCAGTTTATTTCATACTCACAACGGTATGCTGGTACCCACACTTATGTATGGAAGCGAATGTAAGGTATGGCAGAAGAAGCATGAAAGCAGAATTAATGCTTTGGAAATGCATTCCTTGTGAAGTATGTGTGGTGGAAGCGGCGGTAGCCTAATGGCTAGGGCGTCGGACTTACGATCATACGGTTGCCGGATCGAAACTCACCCATTGCACTACTGACGTGAACCCATTCATGATACAAGCATTTAGCTTAGTACGAGGGGTTAACATGATTACTAGTAATGTGCGACCCACATTGCTAGTAAGCTTTTAAAAAAAATGTATTAACGTTGATTAAAGTGTTATGTAAAGATTGTTGCTGCAAGCTCCAAGCTTTTATAAAAAATAACTGTACAAGTCTCATAATAATATCTGTACTCCGTCTTTTAAAAGCTGTTTGTTACTTTTATATGACAAAACCGCTAAACCGATTTCGATAAAATTTGGCAATGAGTTAGTTTAAGACCTTGGAAAGTACATACTACTTTTTGTATCTTTGGAATGCGAGTGAGACTAATAATATAATAAATACGAACTATAACTCTGAATGTGTTGCTTGTTACTTTTTCACATATAAACCGCTGACCAAATTTTGATGAATTTTGGTTCAAAGATAAATTGGATTTTGAAGTAAGGCATGAGCTACGTTTTGTCTCAAAAAGTTCTAGAGATGCGAGCAAAATTGAGGTGAACAACTAATAACAATAATTTTCTTTTACAGGAAATGTGATGGACGGTGTCAATCAGAGGGCACACCTAGCGCAGACATCCGGCGTCATGTAACACTTTAATATGAATCTAAGTAACTTCGTCGTTTACATCACTAGCCTACTGTGGCTGAACCTCACTGACGCTAAGATTGGTAAGTTTTCAAGATATACACATCAAGCTATACATAACCAGTTTAGACTGACCTCCCATTGTAAAGGTTTTCCGCACAATTCAAGGTTTTGTATACCTTGATGCGTACAGTACCCTTTAAACATATTGAGATAGTGAAAAGAAATGGCGACCATATTGAAATGGAACAGTACCTACATCATATGCAGTAATCAAATCAAATCAAATCAAATGTTTTTATTTCAAATAAGCTTTCACAAGCGTTTATGAAACGTTATTGACTCTAGTTGCACGGTTCCAAAAAGTTGATCCTATGGAGAAGAATCCGGCAAGAAACTCCATAGACACTCTTTTAAAATGTGTTGTTTTTACGCAATTTGCTGGTACATTATGGCGATAGCAGGAGGTGAGGACATTGGAGGTTTATGTCATAATTAGCCTGAAGTCGGGACTTATATTACAAGAAGGTTCTCAGTGTGTAGTGTCTATGTGTAAGAATACACATAATCAAAGAATATTAACTAGGATAACTATAAACTACTTACGACATAAATGGCTACGATGTACTCACATTTACAGTTCCTGTTTATATAAAGTGGTAAACAATATACAAGATAATTGAGAGTGAATAAAGTAACCTCAGGTTGCCAGGGAGACCACAAGTGCACCCGTATTTTAACACCACACATTTTTATCATCAACGTAGTCCTTGATTTTGTAATATGCTTTCTTAACAAGGACCGATTTAACATAATTTTTAAATTTCTTACCGGTGAGATCGGTGACAGATTTTGGAAGTTTATTGTAAAAACGCACACAATTTCCTAGAAATGATTTATTGGTTTTAGTTAATCTAAATTTAGGTAACACTATTTTATGTTTATTTCTAGTATTATGGTTGTGAAAGTCGCTATTTATGCTGAACATATGCAGGTTTTTGCGGATATACATGATGTTTTCTAAAATATAAAGTGACGGCAGCGTTAGTATACTGCCGTTCTTGAAGACTTCTCTAAGGGAATCGCGAGGACCCATATTGTAGATTGCGCGGATGGCCCTTTTCTGCAAGATGAAAATAGAACCTACGTCAGCAGCAGAATACCGTATGACATAATGCTGTGAAAGTAAGCGAAGTTTACAAGTCTAGCAGTAGCTACGTCAGTGATCTGCCTAATTTTCCTAACTGCATATGCTGCGGAACTTAATCTGCGAGACAGGGCTGAGATGTGAGCACCCCATTGCAACTTACTATCAACCGTTATACCTAAAAAAACAGTTTCGTTGATTAGATTGAGTTTGCTGCCTTCAAGAATTAAATTAGTTTCAACTTGTGGTACATTTGCTAATGAGAATTTTAAACATTTTGTTTTGCTAGCATTAAGTAGTAAATTATTAGCAGCAAACCAGTTAGATAGTGATTTTAGGCTCTCATTTACACTAAAAAGATTGCTATCATTCCGTTCAATCTTAAATATAAGTGAAGTATCGTCAGCAAATAGCACTATATTAGAAATCTCAGACATCATATAGGGGAGGTCATTCATATATGCTAAGAAAAGGAAAGGGCCTAAGATAGAGCCTTGTGGGGGTTCCACAAGGCTCTATCTTAGGCCCTAGCCATTTTAACTACAGACCCGGGAGATGTGACTCCATTAATTCCCACTTTTTGTCGCCTCTTTGAAAGATAGGAAGACACAAGCTCCAAAGACTAGGCAAACTTTAAATTCATTGTCAACCATCGCTTACTTTTCCTTTTTTTTATTTCATAACAACATACGAAGACGCCTGTATACCTGATGGGTTTGGCAGAGGTGTACACCAACGTTTCACTGGTATGTTTAGGTTGCATATAATAGGGGGCAAGCCTATTGCCATTAACCAGGCACACAGTGCTACAGAGAATATCATAGAAAAACTCAATAATTCTTTGCTCAACCTAGGAATTCAACCCAGGACTTCTAGTGAAGCAATCATAAGTCACGCTTGAGACTACTAGATTTTGTAATATTTTGTTTTTGTTATTTTTTTGCGTTAACACAAATTGCCTGCAATACCTACTAAATAATTTGAAATGAAATGAAATGAAATGAAATGAAATGATATTTATTTCTGTAAATAGATCTTTTCAGGACACTTTTACAAGTCGATTTTTACATTTTTTTTTAACTAGATGGCGCCGACGTTTCCTATCTGACGACCTCTGAGAAGAAACGTCGAAACAAACTCAGAGAATCATGGTCTCTTTTAAAGTCCAGACAATAGTTGTTGTTAGATATGCGAGTTTAACAATGTAGGGCAAAATCTGAACAGGCCTTTTGAAGAAAGAGCCATACCAGCTTTGAGTTGACCTGTCCTAACTGACGGCACGCATACATCAGTCATCGTGTAGCTCAACCATTTTATATGAAGCAAATACCAATTGAAAATCAAAACAATTTCAACAGACTTACGATCCTTTTTCAACAAAATCAACTAAGGGATTTGTTAAGGCTGAAATTCTATTTAGTTCGAGCTTACTCGGATCGTTTCGAAATAAAGGGTCGCGACCTCCTTCGTCGCCTTCAATTAACTTCATTCACTGAAATTAATTGAAATTAATCTACGTCATTATTTTTATCTAATTCAATGTAATTTGAGTTTTTTGTTCGAAATATTTTTGCGAAATGTTAAAAATTCATTACTGTCAGCGTAATGAATTTGCATTTACTTAACTAGTTTTCATAGAAATTGTTTAATGCCAATTTTTTATATACTTACTTTATTAATATTATAAATTGAATACTCTTTTTAGGTTTCCGTACCCAAAGGGTAAAAACGGGACCTTTCTAATAAATATCGATTTTGACTGTTTTATGCTCTCCATTTCATTCCAAATAGATGTAGTAGGTTGGACTGCCTCATTAGTCTAGTGGTCCTAAGTGCGACTGCTACGCTAGGGGTCCTGGGTTCGATCCCCACGTCGAGCAAAGTGTTATTGGGTTTTCCTATGAAATTCTCAGTAGCAGCTCGGAGTCTGGATTTGTGCCCGGTTAATGGCAATAGGCTCCCTTACTACACGGGACCTAAACATACCGGTGAAATGTGGGTGTACATGTACACGTCTGCCTAACCCTTCGGGGAATATAGGCTTAATGGTAAGTTATGTTAGATTTAGTGTCATAGTGAAATAAGCCATCTACTTATTGTAATGCTATTTTTATGACAAAGAAGTGTGTTATTGTATAAATTATTTATACACCTGAATTTATTGAAGTACTACAGGACATAATTATAAGTTTAGTCTTGACTCTCAATTAATCGGTCACAACTTCGCCCACTCAATCGTTCAAGTACCGCCTCACATAGTTTGAATCGTTTTTATTCGATTCAATTGTTATGACATCACAACTGCCTATTCCCTATCAATCATTGTACCCATCCAATCTATCTGACGTGTCAGCTTTCCAATCTCGTGTGACAAGATAAAATCGGGAACTATCTAATTTTATTTTAGGATATTGTTTCAGATATCGGGTATATCCGGATAGTTTTGTAGATAAGAATTAAAAGAACCCTGACACCTATAAAACAAGTTTAATCTTAGCATCTACAATTTTAATCTAAAATTTAACATGAGTGCAAAATAAATGAATATGAATAAATACTTTTCTATATATTCTACTACTAGCTTTCCGCCCACGGCTTCGCCCGTGTGGTTTCTCGGCTATTCTGCATTTAATTTTTTCCCGTGTTTGCAACATTTTTCATTAATGCTCAGCTCTAATTGGTCTTAGCGTGATGATATTGCATATAGCCTTCCTCGATAAATGGGCTATCTAACACTGAAAGAATTTTTCAAATCGGACTCGTAGTTTCTGAGATTAGCGCGTTCAAGCAAACAAACAAACAAACTCTTCAGCTGTATAATATTAGTATAGATACGACAAAGTTACAATCTTTAATATGAAACTGTGGGAATGAAGATTATTATTACAGCTAATACGCTCGAGCACTCAAGAAATTACAATTAAGTGTTCGATTTGACGACATTTTTTTTTAAAAGTCGTTTTGTATTTCGTAAGCGTCTAAGTAATTAGTAAAACATAAATAAATATAAGTTAAACAAGATACTGTGCTATGAATACATACGTTATCTCGTAGAAATGTGTACATGTTGGTTCAAAAATGAGTGTGAACGGCGCGATATAAACCTGCATGCAAATAATTACCGAGCCGGCAATACTTGTGTGCGTGAACAGTGTATAGCTCGCTACGCTTTAGTAGTACGGCTACGACAGCTACGCTTTCGTAGTACGGCTACGACGGCTACGCTTTCGTAGTAGGGCTACGACGGCTGCGCTTTCGTAGTACGGCTACGACAGCTACGCGTTCGAAGTACGGATACGATAGCTACGCTTTCGTAGTACGGTTACGACAGCTACGCTTTCGTAGTACGGCTACGACAGCTACGCTTTCGTAGTACAGCTACAACGGCTATACTTGTGTTGTATTTTTGTAGCCGATATTGTTTCGCTAGTCATCAAATGATGTCAAGTCATTTCCTTACTTACTCATTCCATATAAAAAACTCCGAGAGAACTTCTCGTGGGCGTTGGCCACACGCCCTTTATTTGTTCTAATTGTGTTCAAGCCTTAAAAATCGTTTTGATTATTGTTTGATTTAATCGGATTAGTAGTAACGCCCAAAATTATAGAAATTTTCGGATTATAATTAAGAGGATTCAATATTTAACTCCATACCCAGAGTTAAATATTTAATCCTCTTAATTATAATCCAAAATAAAAAATTTATTTGAGGATGAAATGTTTGAAATTTTGTTTTTGAACAAAGCATGCTTAACGAATAAAAAAACGAACTTCAAACAAACTTTTACTGCAGTAAAACTTTCCTCCTGTGTTCCAGAAAAACTAACCCATAATTTTGTTGCAGGGTACTTTTGGCACATCACAGATCTTCATTATGACCCGTTTCACAACTCCCCGGAGTTACATAGAGGTACTTTATGAAACGCATTCGTTGTTTTATGTGGATGACTTTATTATTTTCTCTCGCCATGTAGATTTATAAAACATGCTATATAAACACGAAATAATTTACAATAATGTTCGTTACATTATTGTATATTATTTCGTGTTATTTTGGTTAATGTCAACGTTGTTTGTTTTATTACCATGTATAGCATTTCGTGAATTATTTATTAGTGCTCGAAATTTGATGAAAGGTAATAATCAAGTATAACTATTAATCATTATTTTGTTTGCGTCAGAAAAATTTCGTCAATATTTTGTCTGTAATTTACCCACTTGGTGTATAGGATAACAAAGATATATCACCTTTTTTTTTTTCAATGTTTATATGGGTCAACTTCCTGTTAACTTAGATCTTTTAGGAATCATTTTTTTTGTGCTAATGCTATAGGTAAATTATTATGTGTTTCTCGTTTCAAAGACTGCCTCATTTACCAAGTTCATAATTATAAGGAGCCTATGAAAAACTTAATAAAAAATTGCTGGTAGGGTCACCGTCTAGGTGGTATTTTCTCATTATAACTCATGGTTTTCATATCGTGTGTAGTTTAAAGTAAAATTATCTCCACCATAATTATATTCACTCTTAAAAGGGACTTTATAATATATTTTTACTGATTTAATATTGATTTTTAAAAGATTCTTTTGAAGATAATGATGATAGAAATAAATGTAATTTATCTTCTCATTTTAAAATCTCTACATGTCTCCTCTTATTGGTATCTCCTCACCAGGTTGCAGACATAATCGAGGTAACAACGAGCACAGCCATCGCAACGGACGTCATCGGGACCACACTTGTGACAGCTCCTGGCCTCTGATACAGAGCGCCGCCGCTCTCATGGCAGAGCGGCATCCTGACACATTAGAGTTCGTATTGTGGACTGGGTATGTAACATTTTCTATGGTATTGGAGGAATGCTAAACATTTTGTATCGATTTATTTGTCTTGAGCATTTTTCAATATGAAGAGAGACAGAGGGGTATACATACATACCATGACGCCTGTATTCCCCGAAGCAAGGCAGAGGTGTATTAATGTACACCCACATTTCGCCGGTATGTTTATGTCCCATGTAATAGGAAGAAGGAAGGGCATATTTCATATTTGATCGATGATTTAATAAAAAAAAAGTTTGATGGAGCTAACAGATGACGTATTATGCTAAGCCTCTCTGTTAAGCCTATTATTAACAAAAGCTATCATTGTACTGTATTCAACCAATAGAAACTATTTATACTGGACAGACGAGACAATAATTTATACGCCATTTTAGTGTTCACCTTCATAGAGTTATACAACCATAGTTTTTGTTTACCGTAAACAATTATACTAATCATTATGAAAAACTTTTAATATGGGAGCAACCCTGAAACTAAATCTGACCAATCATATATTAACAACAACAACACAATCAACTATGTAATTTTGTCAAGTTGAGTGAACTTATACTCGTATGTAAGGAGCTGATTTCAAGGATGACCCTTAATATGTATTATATTTTTTG